>CAJVRN010000149.1:2705000-2792500 GCA_911728415.1 Lagocephalus sceleratus
TGTGACCCCCCAAGGCCTCATCAAGGGTCCACTTTAGCTTGTCATCATAAACAGAGGTTACTTGGGTGAAAAGAGAGGGAGTGTTCATTCCTTCATGGGTTCATGTACTCCAGCTTGGCATTTTTCATATTTACATTGCTTAATAGTCTCAGTAGATCTGTTTATGATATTTCCTCCCACTGTTTGTTTGTGGCTCTTTCTTCTCCACTAATGTTCTGCTCGATCCCTCTTCTGCCCTCCCTCTTTATCTCTCGTCTTTAAGCCGCATGCCCAGCAGGCCAACTTTCTCTTTTCTCCACTGTTTCTTCTTTAATACCCACCCTATTAATGCATGTTTGATTTTACCATCAACACAAAATTCACTTTAAAAATGTGATAACAAAAGTTAAAGCTTTTGGTCTGTGAACACAACACAGGCGTCAAGATGACTCGTGCTGCCAAGCCCTTCATCTCTCCAAACAGTTTGAACCCGTCTGTGCCTCACCTGGTCACTGAGCATGGCACCGAACACAGCCAACAATACACACTCTGTTCTGAGCCTTGGAAAAATCAGGAGCCATATGGAAAATAAATCAGCTCCGCATTCATTAAACATAAAAGCTGTGGGCAGATTTATTTCATTATTAGGTTTCTCTCTCTCTCTCTCTCTCTCTCTCTCTCTCTCTCTCTCTCTCTCTCTCTCTCTCTCATCTGGCTTTAGAGTCAACACTGTGTTTCCACATTTTCTTGAGGAACCCTGAGAAAATGGCCCAGCCACCAGAACGGCTGCTTCATTCATCCCAGTCTACAACCAAGACAGAGTCCAGTCAAGAGAGGCTCAGCTTGATACAGGCACACTTTACTGTCTTTAGGGGACATGATCTTCCAGCTTCTTTTGTGTTCCCCCTCATCGGTCAGCAAAGTGAATCAGCTGTCTCCATCTAACCCTCTCCTCCACATCCTCTTCTCACACCAACTATTTTCATGTCCTCCTTCTCTACATCCAGAAATCTCCTCTTTCTTCCTCTCGGCCTCCTGACTGCCGGTCCCATCATCAGCATCTTTCTGCTGATACATCTGTCCGTCCTCTGGACGTGTCCCAACCATCTCAGTCTGGCCTCTCTGGCTTTATCTCTAAATCATCCTCTCTTCCTCTGATGGACCTGATCTTGTCCGTCCTCATCACTCCCAAAGGGAACCTCTCTTCACCTCCAGCTCTGCCTCCCATCTTGTCCTCAATACTGCTGTCTCTGACCCACAACACATCCACTCCGTCCTGCTTTGACTAACCTTCGTCCCTCTCCTCTGCAGGACAGTCGTCCGCTGCTCTAGGTTCTCCTCCACCTGCTCCCTGCTCTCATGACACATCACAATGTTATCTGCAAACATCACAGAGTCCATTAAGATTCCTGTCTTACCTCATCTCTCAGCCTGTCCATCTCCATAGAAACAAAAGGTGCTCAGATCAGACCGTTGGTGCAGTCTCACCTCCACCTGGAGCTCCTCTCTCTTAGCTACAGCACACCTCCAGTCTCTCAGTGTCACACTTCTTCTTTACTAACCTCTTTTCCTGTATCCACTCCCTCCATCCACCTCCTCATTCCACTACCAGGTCACCATAGGTGCTGTCCTTCCAGACAGCCCAAATACTGTCCTACGTGTCCTCTGAGCACCACAGCTTTAGTTGTCCAGTCATCTAGAAGCGTCTTTTGACCATCAAGAACCTACAGATGTCTTTTCGGCTCCAACACCACACCTTCACTTAGCTTTGGCCCCCTCTCCCACACTCTGTTCAGCTCCAGAACATTCCCAACTAACTACTCCTTCAAGATGGCCCCTCTACAATGTCTCTTCCGATCAAAACCACGATAAAACGGTGCCAAAGCTGCTCCCAAACATCTGGCCTTGCTACCTTCTTTTTCTCATGGACTGAGAGAATGTCCACCTTCCTCCTCTGCATCTCGTTATCTGCGAACTCTCTGTCTTTTCTGGTCATCGTCCCAACATTAGTTGGAATAAGTGTAATTGCACATCCCATCAGTGTTTTAGCAGCATTGAGTTTGTTGATTTCAGTGCAGTAAAAGTGGTTTGCTCTTGCTCTCGTGTTTTCAAAGTTCGGTACCGTCTGCCCGATGGCAGCAGTTCAGGCAGACTGTGTCCAGGGTGTGAGGTGTCCTTTAAGATCTTTTGTGCCTTTTTGAGGTATAATTTTTCCAGAGAGGAGTGTTTCCATGTTCCATATGCTCATGCTGTATGCTAAGATGTTCTGTATGGAGCACAGATAAAGGGACAGCAACAGTCTCTGGGAGGTGCTCTTCCTTCTCAGCACCCTCAGGAAGTGGAGTCTCTGCTGGGCCTTTCTCAGCAGCTCAAAGGGGTTCACACTCCAGGTTAGCTCTTTCTCAATGTAAACTAGGAGGAGTGGAAGCCTGCTACCGGCTCCACACAGCTCAAGTGTGACGTTATTTCCTTTTTGAAAATGGCAGTTGTTTATACCCTTGATTGATCCACTTTGGGATTCAAAGAGCTAATTTGTACAGTTATTTTGGTCTCAGGTGCCCATAGTGATGCCACCATCTGCATTCCTCTTTGAGTAAGACCCTTTGAGTAAAAATTCTGATACAGAAAAAATACAAGTTGAACCCACATTATCTATGTAAGATAACATGTTGGTGGGCTGAAAATAGATTTATGCCAAACTAAGGTAGCACCTGACAAGACAAGGCCATGCTTCTGTCCAGGAGAAGAGCAGCACAGCCGAATACCCACCAGGGTTCAACGGTCTGCTCTTCCACTGCACTAGCTGCTCCCTGTTAATGCTTTTATCCTGTTTGCTAAGGAAACGTAACTAGATGTAGCTAAGCTCCTTTCCTTGTCTGCATCCTCATCTGTCAGTCAGTTGTGTTTCAATCTCTGTGATCAGTGTTGAGTTGATGCTGCTGCTTTTCCAGATGTTTCCCCTGATGTTGCTGGACTGCCCAATGATTCACATATCATCTTATTTTACTAGTAGAAACATGAGACCTGCTTTTCCCATTTGTTCTTGTGATATTTAATAGTTTCTATACATCAGTTGTAACAGATTTCAGTGAAAAACCACCCTCTTCTTCCTCTCTCCGACACAGCAGATGTGTTGATTTTTGACCATATTTGACTTAACAAAGTTGGTGCACATTGAGGCCACAGAGCGCTGCAACTGTGAAACCACAACACCAGAATTTGACATTCTTGTTAAAATAAACATCAGGGTTTGGCAGTTTCATGTAAAACCGTACAAGTGTGTAGGTTTTTTTTGTTTTTTTTCCGCTCTTTTTCCTTTTTGAAACTCCACAGAGCAGTCACAGTTTAAATGAAAGCAATGGTTCCGAAAAAAACAGCAGCGGTTGCTGGAAAACGTCTGAGGCCTTTAAAAATTGTATCTGTTTTATACATATAGAATGGCCCCGTCAGTCTCTCCCGAGCTGACACACAGCTAACTTTGAGGTGCCGCTATCAGCTCCATCCTGCCAGCATCCTCTGAGGAAGGAAGCAGGGTCGCATTAATGCTCCACAATCTCTGGACTGCCATCTCCTGCGTGGACATCGGTTATTTTTGGACCTGGGGTGGCTCGCGTTACAACTTTGAGTCGACCCCGCCAACAGGATATCACGCAGTGTGTCACCTAGCTCCGGCATTCTTGGCCCCAAGCCAGGCCAACTGGATGCGGGCTGGTAATTCAGTCCTACACGCAGACGGCGATTAGAGAGAGGGAAGCCCAGCTGAGCAAGACAGCCATCTTCTTTTCAACTCTGGATGACCTCTTTCCAACTGAAGTCCCACCAGAGCCCACCGGCCCAGTGTGACATGAATATTTATCACCACACCCACCCTCAGACTCAAACTCAGACATGAAGTTCACATTACTGCAAACTGTGATGGATTTAAATCCAAGCCGAGATGTGGCTGCATGTGTTTGTCCAGGCATGGTTGACGGCACCGTTGGGTTTTTGTACAACCAGGTGGTATTAGCGCCACACAGCCTTGTTGTCACAATGGTGCAATAGCCGGGTTTCATTGGTTTTCCTTCAGATAAATGTGACTGGTGGAAAAGATTCCACTTTCCTGATATCAGAAGTGATAAATAACAACCATATTGACACGCACTCATATCTTCAACCTGATGCATCATTGATTTCCATTGTAGACCTGTGTCCTGACCTGAAGCATTCCATTCATGTTGCCATCTTGTCTTGGTTGTTCTGGATGCATCGGAAGCTTTTTTGCAGTGTGTGTGTGTGTGTGTGTGTGTGTGTGTGTGTGTGTGTGTGCGTGTAGGTGTGTGTGTGTTTGTTTGTGTGTTTGTTTTTTAATGACACAGACTTGAATTGCTCAATGGTCTAGAGAGGCGAGGGCCAGATTAAATCAATTCTACGCAGCTGAAATGCTTCCTGAATCACTTGTAGTCCACCAGTCAGACACAGAATATGCTCATGTTGTGCAGTGCCATTTGTTTCATTTGGAAATTCCTGGGGTAAACTGAAAAACCACATAGTTATTATGTGGGAAATATCAAAGGCTGTGTGGCCACCAGGGCTGAAGCACAGATCCTGGGAGGTTTGTGACAAGCCCCCAGTTTCTTTTGCCTCTCCTATTAAACTGCATGTATGGAGAGGAGGGAGGCCAAGCCATGTCGACACAGGCTGGTTGTGGATTCTGAGCAAAAAAAGTTCTTATCATATATACACTTTACACAAACATGCTTTTGTTTAATTGATGTTAGATAGCCTCATCATAGTTTATACTGATGTCTGCTGTCAGGACTGTTTTCTTGGAGAACCAGAAGTTTATTAGTGTCCACATCAGGCTGACCTCGGGGTGCAAAAGGCTGTTACTAAAGCAGCTCCAGTTACACAGCGCCCATCCACCCTCTCTGAAAGAAAAAGGGAGGGGCAGAATTAAAATTGAGAAAGGTGTCAAACTTCTCCCACAGCGCCACACATGGATTCAAATCCATTCCAAAGCAAACTCGGATGGACTCTTATTTAAAGACAAACATCATCGGGTAGCAGCACAAACACATTAGCCAGTTTCCGGAAACCTCAGACACTGCCCGTGTGTGTGTGTGTGTGTGTGTGTGTGTGTGTGTGTGTGTGTGTGTGTGTGGATGTGTGTGTGTGTGTGTGTGTGTGTGTGTGTGTGTGTGGTGTGTGTGTGTGTGTGTGTGTTGTTGATGTCACATCTGATTAACAGAGTTGATAGAAAAAAGGAGGCTCTTGTTAGCTTGATGATCTTATGCCACCACACAACACACAACCTTCTGAGAGATTTCTCTTCTGTGTCAGCTGGTTAACAGGTTTGTGAGGTTGCTTCCAAAATAGTTATGGAATAGACAACTACATCTTACATTGTTAATAATATAAAAATAAAAACAGAGGTGTCATGAAGCCAACACTAGTTGCAGAAACTAAAAAAAAGAAACTAACTTGAAGTAAACTGAATAAAGATGAACACAGCTTTCATTATAGAGTGCATTCATTGCCTGGAAGGTATAGGGAGTGAGGCTGAAGGAGTCAACCATCTCCCCCTCTTTCATCCTTTACCCGCTCCTTCAATTCCACCGCCGCAGCACCAGAACCCACCTTCATTAAAACTCACTAGAGGGTTATGAATGAGCCTGTCTGGCCTGCTGCACAGCCTTGAACGTCCAGCTGGTTCCTATTACAGCCTCTGTGTGTGTGTGTGTGTGTGTGTGTGTGTGTGTGTGTGTGTGTGTGTGTGTGTGTGTGTGTGTGTGTGTGTGTGTGTGTGTGTGTGTAGGAGAGAGAGAGAGAGAGAGAGAGAGAGAGAGAGAGAGAGAGAGAGAGAGAGAGAGAGAGAGAGAGAGAGAGAGAGAGGGAGAGAGAGAGGACCCAGTCGTCTGACACTCTGAGGGCTAACAGGTTCTGGTTAATCCCTGGCAGGTAGTTCTGATGAGACCCAGAGTTCAGGTGGTGCCAGAGAGCAGTGCTGGTGGAGGAGGTGGAATTGTGACAATCTGGCCTTATAAGGTGTCCACCTACATCCTCCTCTCTTCCTCCAGCCTCATCTTTGTCCACCATGTTCTTATCTTCCAGCCTCACCATGTTCAGGCTCTTCTTGCTCACTCGTGTACTTTAGTTGGGCTGTGAAGGATGTTTGGCCCTGAGCCAGACGTTTAGAGCACATTTTATGAAAGAATATAAATCTAGAGTGAGCCACGGAGGGGACACATGTATATACATAAATCTGCTCAGTCCCATGGCCTTTTGTTCTCATGCTGGGGTCTCTTCTTGCAGTTGAAATGATGAGGCCGTGGTACAGTAGCTGCATGCATCACTCAAACAAGGACGCACATCATGCTTGTCTGAAATGTTGCAGATTTGTTACACAGAAAAATGAGATTTAGAAGACTAGAATGGTTGTAGAGCACAATTACATTGTATATCTGTGTTATCCTTCTTGGCCAAGTGACGACGTGCCTTAGACACCATTTTGTGACGCTGCTAACGTACCGCTAATATAGATGAAATGTGGAAACTTCAGTTTATAACTTGTTTATTGGACATCATGGTTAAAAGTGAGTCCACTCAAAACAACATATGTCTGCTGACTTTATATTCCCAGGCTTGAGTAAATCGCCTCACTTACATCGAGGTTTACGTTCTCATGCCCTCCCTGCCGCTGCCCCCCCCCCCCCCCAGGTCCCCCACAAACAGAATTTTTTCCTCCATTCCTCTGTTTCTTTCTCCCATCAGTAACACCCTCATTCACAATAATAACCTACCTCCCCCCCCAAACACACTAAACTGCTGCACAGTGTAACACATGTGCTTCCAATTTGCTTTTCTTTTGTCAAGAGTTGAGTCTTCTCAGACCCCCGCCCACTTTCTGTATTCACACACCCCCACTTTAGTTCACATGAACATGAGTGTACAAAACACGAGACGCACATTCTGAATATTGGCTAATTTTAACACAATGATTCGTGTCCTGCCACTTCGGTGCCTCTCAGGAACAAACCTTTATGCTATTCATTGTGTTGCATAAAAAGTGCGTTATAGTGCCACAAACCATCGCTGCTATAATCACGGGGCAGCCCATTGCTATACAGTGCTGCCTATTGATTCTGCATACCAATGATTCTATCATAGTGACCCCATTTATGTGACCCTAAGCCTAGGTTTGAGAGTCAGTCAACGTGAAGTAGAAGACTCATCCTCTGTAGTTCTGATTGTAACCACTAGAGGAGTCCAAACAACACAAGACCGCCAGTCCCACTCCGAAAATCAGACCAGAGAGCCACAGCAGGGATGCTCTTTATGTGCTTCTGTAATTACAATCAATCCTAAACGTAAATGCTTATTGTGACATTCATATACCCTCAGCACAGATGTGTGGTATTTAATCACACTTTGGAACTGTCTTCTAAAAAAAAAAAAATAGATAAGTTGGATATGTTTGCAGGAAAAAAATAAACAAAGAACAGTTTTAATGTTCAAGTGCATCAGATATCAGTGTTGTTTGCTTTGTGTTGTAAAAAGCTGCTGCTGTTTGCATCTGTAGGGACAGTTTCCTTGGAAACGCTCTAATTTAGCTTTTACACATTGTGGTTTGAGCAACAGGTGCCTGTTATTTTTGCTTTCTTTGTTGCAGACTGCTGCGTGTTGAAGAACCTTTTATGTGCATAAGTGTCTGCCAAGCATGTATGCATGCAGTCCTGTGTGCTGAAGTGTGTCGTAGCTAGATTTGCATCTACAGATTGACAAAAATCACACACACACACACACACACACACACACACACACACACACACACACACACACAGGTCAAAGGAAGCTCAGAGCTTTACACCCGAGGGATCCACAAATTTGATTAACAAACCCCCGTCAAGGTGTGATATATCTAAAAAACAAAAATAAAGTTTCTTCAGTCTTTAATTCACACAGTCAAGAGGGAAAATCTGGTTGGCGTGCTTTCTGAGTTGACAGCCAGTCAACGTGACCTTTCAGTTTTTCCACTGTTGCACAAACGCTTGTGCTCAGAAGACACACATGGCTGAGAATGAAATCCTACCTTCAAATGTGAACAGTAATCTACTATTTTAGAGCCGTTTAATTCACAGAGGGGCTTCACACGTGAAGATGCATCCAATAATTCTGTGCCAACTGAATTCTGCAGAAGCAACAAAGTTTGCAGTGAAAGTCTGTTTTTGGTCCTGACTCACACGAATGGCTGGAAAAGTCCACTATGGTGGGACCTCAACTACTAAAACTGCTTTGTTTTAATTCCTTTAAGATACACATGTTGTGCGTTCACTAGGTGTGTAAACTACCTAGTGACAGATTGGCTGAACTACTTTCAAAGACACATTAGTACAGTTGAATACCGTCAAAAAGAATTAGAAGGACAATAGCTATCAATAAGAGCTCAGCTTCAGACATAGTTTGTGTCACCTTGCAGTTTTTTATTTGAGTCGTAATTAAACTTGTAACAAATAAAGAGTAAAGGAAACGAGTCAGAGTCAATAACACGCATGAAGTGACGCAGAGTAGCTTTAAAGCAACTTAGAGGGAAATTTTTGAATATTGCCAAGGCCAGGCCTCTTGGCCAGGCATTCGGTGACCTTTGCCTGTGTTCTCTCAACAGAGGCAGTCGTGAGCGGCCCACCTCCCTCTGACGTCCTGCCAGCCCCTCTATGTTATGGGGGGGGGGGAGAATTCTGGACTCATGACCTCTGTCCAGAGCCAGGGCTGGGAGTGAGCCTGAGCTCACCATGTCACAAGAGTCTTCGCTGCATGGTGCTTTCCTCCTGTGTTATTTCAACTCTCTTGTTACAGTCCTAAACCCGAGGGGGTCTTTAACGGGGGCCTTGGGATCACAGGCCTGACTGTTAACAGCTCTGGGGTGAAAGGCCCAGGACACTGCCCTGAGCCCTCCCCGTCACACTGAACTCCTCAGAGACTTCCACCTCCTTGGAGGGCTTTTCTTGTTTGTCGATTATTGTCCTATACATACTATATTACTAATATAATTCCTTGTTATTATATTACTGTTTGAACACATTGTTAAATTGGCTTTTGTAAATATGTTCATTTTAGAAATTGTAAGCAAGTCTCAGTGTTGTTGATAATTAACCCTGACCTCTGTCTGCAGAGTGATCAAAGGGGTTCCAGGACTCTTCCCCTTCTCCAAAAATGATGGATTGCAGCATAGAAAGCTGTAATTATTTCAATATATGCATGCTTGTCAACTAAATATTCAGCTTTTGTTTCAGCCCCTGCTTTGACCTGACTATTTGTCTTGTTGACGGCTGTTGCATGGAGGGACATTTCCATCATCGCTGCAGCCATTACCTGCTTATGTCCCACAGTTAAACCTGTCAAAGTCCATCCAGATGTGATAATTGATGTGATCCACCGCAACCATCAGCACTCTCCGCTCGTTTGGTCAGAATTACACTTGTCTTCTTCTATCTGAAGACATGTCTCTCAAAATAGCCGTTGGATTCCTTTTCGACTGTCTTTTTAATTTAATTGCACTAAAGTGAGTATTTTCCACCTGATTAATTAAATGCTTCGACATTTGTGTCAGAAACAGACAAAGGGCCTGACAGTTTGATGGTGTGCATGTAATAACATACAACAAATGTATTGTTATTATTATTATTGTTGTTTTGTCACTGTGATGATGATGATGATGATGATGGTGATGACAGGTGGAGGTCCTGAGTTTTCCCCTCTGAGCAGGCTAAAGCAGCGTGTAGGGTGATGGTGACAACAATGCTGTTGAGCGCTGAACGCTCCCAGTCAACAGACTCTTGACTCATGGTGCGTTTTGGTCTAGACTGCATCTCCTGTGACCTTTGATGTTCTCCTACTCAGTCATACACCTCACACCTACGCCAGCCAGTCAGTGGCCTTGCTCTCCTATTGTCTTCCAGCCCTAAAGTCACGACCCAAGGTGCAGCTCAGCATGGGGTCTGTTCCTATTTATAATAGAGGAACGGGGGCAAGGGAGGGTTTCCTCCTCTTGTATTGTTACTATTTCCCCGCACTTCCTTCTTTCATTCACTGACCTCTTCTCCACTTCCTGTTTGTGCAGCAGACTATTGGTCATCTCAGGAGTATTTTACAAACCCTTGTAGATATTGCTTGTAAAGGGTGTGGTCTGGGCAGCATAATGTAAGCCAGTCTCCATGCTGGATCCCTGTTCCATGTGTTCTGGTATTGGGAATATAGTTCCATAAAAACTCTTGTGTTTTTCTCCTATATGTATTTGTTGTCTGTCTTTCTTTCTATCTGGCAGACATCTATTCTTATGGTTTTGGGGTCCAAGCCCACAAGTGTAAGTGGTCAGACTCACCACAGAGGTTAATTATTAGCATTGTGTTTTCAAATAAAATCAAGACTCCTATGAGATCTTCTCAAATTTTCTATCAAACTTACTCTTCTCTAACTTTTCCTGCCACCCATTATTTATCAGTTTATTATGACGTGGGCTGGTGGCGTGCCGTTGCTTCTGACTGCAGAACAATATGAGTTCCACTTCAGTTCCCCCAGGGGAGACCTTTTTATAGTTTTACAGGAACCAACCCTCCCATGTGGTTTCGACTTATTTGTGTGAATGACACAGATTTCTTCATTATATTTCTGTTGTTTTTTATTTGCTACATGTAACGTAGTCAGCAGCTGTAAGCGAAGCACGGCTGCATATCTTTTTATTTTTTTGGAACTGGTCAGGGAATTCGTCCAGAATTGGAACCTAATTACTCTTTACAGCTGCTCCTCACACCTACATTCTCATGCTGTTTTGTGCCAGTCTTTTGTTTTTCAGTGACTCAAACTTCAGATGAAAATTTGAAAATAAACAATGAATCTGACATTGTGATTCAAGTCAAACACAATGAGCAACAGTGAGATGTAGCCTGGGTGATATGAGTTAAGAGTGACCGCTGATGCGTACTTTGTTGCCCAGACGATGACAAAACTATGGCAGGAAATGATGTAAATGGTGACCTGCTGAAGCAAAAACATTGTATGCAGGGAGTCTCATGAGAGTCTGGCTGACAATGGATCAAAAATGAGGCCAGGAACAATGGAGCAGACATTATTGACAACATTTACGGCTTCAAGCAGATGCTAGTGTGAGAAAAAAAAGAGTGCGGCTTGATTATTTGGATTCATGTGCTGCTGGAACCAAGGCTACAGCCCACCTGGATGTTCCAAAAGCCTCATCAAACAGAGATGGGAGGCTGAACTCTAATTCATGTCCGCTTATCTTTTTCCGACATCTGTTTGCACTAGGTCTCCCAGATGTTTCCTGCTTGGCTTCTGCTCATTTTTAGATTGGCCAAGGGCCTACACACTTGCCTCTCCTCTCAGACCAAAGCTGGTGAAAGACCTTTGGGTCCCATCAAACATGTTTACCTCAGGCCCCATGCTGATAGCAAGTTGGCAACATGGCTAAATCATATTCCAAATGTAAAAGTGGGAGAGGCAACTTATTTTTGTTACAGGGAAAATGCTCTGGCTTGAAACAGGAGGCTTTTCTCTGAGAGCCTTTTTTATCCAAAGGTCATTAGGCAATTATATTATATTATATAATATTATGTTTGTGGTAGTAAGCCAACTCTCTTCAGGCCTACGTGACTCCATTCACTGCCTCAGCAACTATAAATGTCCTTGGTTTGTTTAAGAGACAGCCAGAGCTATCAAATGTGTTTTAAACCACAAAATACCCATATGATGCTAATTTCTTAAAAAGTTCTACTTTACTTTATGTCAAATATTTACTGTTAATATTTAAGGAGTACCTCTGTTCCCATTAGTCAAATTATAATGTGAGCAAATGTTCATTACAGAACATTATAAACAGATAGACAGATATAATAACATTCGATTATGTGTGCGTGTGTGTGTTACAGTGCTGTTTTGAGAACATGCATTGTTGTAGATTTTAATAAGACAATGAGGAAGTGAATTTTTAAAATGATCAAAAGCATTTAATTAGGAAGAACCTTCTATCTGAAAATGCCGGTTTACGCAGTCAGCAGGCGAGAGGCAGACAAGCCCACTCACTCAGCAGCTCCAGTCAACCTAACGTTCTTGGTCGTACACTGTAGGTGGAAACTGGAGCACCTGGAGGAAAGTCACGCAGGCTCGGGGAGAGCTGCTAAACTCTGCTCGTGTTCCATGGAATGATCTTGACTTTGCTCTTTTTCTCCTGAGTGATTGAGGATGGCAGGGATCTGTGTTTTACAGCAGTGTGACAATAGTTCAAGCCTGTCTCTTACATGCTGCAGACTTCTTCCATCCTCTGTGACAGCAGTGGAGTCTGTTTGTCTATCTCCAGTCCCAGCTTCCTCTTCTTGATATACTGTATGCCTCCCGATCTTGAGGCTGTGAACCTCACTGCTCAAGCTCCCTTAATCCTCACTCCTCCTCTCACTGGCTGCCTCCTCTTCCCTTCACTCTGCCCCTTATTCTCCCATAACAGCAGAACAAAGTCAAACAATGATGGATAATGACTTATAATCGCAATCTTATATATTGTGCCTCAGAAGAGACACAGTGAAATGACTACAGAGTGTGCATCTGTGACGCAGACTGAAAAACTCATGGATCGTTTAGATCAATGCATGGACGCTGATTTTTAATGGCATTAATGACAGTGATTGGTTTTGTCTTTGCTGTATATTCTCAGTACAGTTCGGTGTTATTTCGCTACATGCTGCATTGTGGTTTTTCGTTGTCACTGTGTAAGTTCATGTGTCAGTGTGAAACTGCTCTTCTGTCATATTTCCAGTCACTTTACTTGAAGTCATTTTCTGAGAACACACACTTTAACAACATCCCGCTGAACGGAAATGTACTGACAAATTCAGCTCATTTAACAAAGCCTCCAACTGTATACATCAGCTCAGCGTAACCAAGATTTGAGATGGCCTGCACCAAAGCAGCGAGTGAGACTGTAGCCTATCAAACACCCTCCGTGTAAACCTGCCATGGATTTTGAGTTATTTCTAGCAAGCTTTTATTCCTGGCAAGTTCCTGTGCTCACATCACTGGCACCCACATACGCTGGCTTTCAGGCAATGGGATCTATTTAATATCCTCCTACGTTTCATTTGAATTATAAGGATCAGGAAATATTTATAGGATGTACTGCCAAGATGTGTGATGCTTTCCAGACCATTTGGCAGAATGCAGAGTGCCCTACAGATGGTTCTTTTATTCACCTCACCTGCATTTCTTTTCTCCTTGTTTCTCATTTTTCTTTCATAAAAATGATCCACTTGAGCTTTTTTACCATTTATTTTTACTTTTTTCTTTTTTTTTTTTAGAACAAGGGAGATCATCTGTCAAATCTAATAGGGTGTATCCTCCAGGTTTCCTGTTCACTTGATTAACCTGTTTAGTGTTTTCTATCCTGTCATGAGATTATGAGCTACCACTCCCCCAACACACATAGACACACAGACACACACACACACACACACACACACACACACACACACACACACACACACAGACAAACAGATAGATGCCCTTTGGGTGGAGCCTATGCCTTCAGGTGACAGGTTGGGTGAAAATACCTCAGAACTTCAGTCCATCTCACTTTTATTGAATCTTTCTTGGGGATAAAGTGTAGCTGGCAATGAGAGGGTTAAACCCAAGTACAGCCCGGAGCTGGGAAAGAGATGATCAAGTGCCACATCTGGATTCAATCCCACCTGGGTCCAAATAAAAATAGAGACTGCTCGTTGGCACACCAGTTCTTGTTCTTTAGCGGCAGTGCAAGGCGTGAAGAGTCTGCTCTGAATTCAACCTAGTACGTTTTTTTAAAAACTGCATACATCACGGCTGCACTGCAAGTAAGCTTTCCCTCTGTTGGATGTGTTACAGGTGTTGTGAGAGGAGCTCACCAGTGTATTCCCTCTGGAGCTGTAGGAGAGTTGGCCACGGCTTCAGCGCTGAATTGAGATAGGCCTTTGAACCGCGGGGTGAGTCCCCTCCTCTGTGCCTCCTTTCACAGATAAAATGCTCAGTCAGGACATGTTGAAAGGATATGTTTCCAATTTAACTCGTGCCACCCTTATCCGCTATGTCTCCTCCCCACCCCGTCATCTCCCCGCTCCCCTCTGTCTGCCTCCCTGTCTGCCTCGGTACACGTGTCAGACAGCTGATTAATTCTCCACAGGCAAACGGGGAGGGGGGTAAGAGAAAGAAGTGAATTGATAAATCATCTCTTTATTCAGTCCAAGGTAAATAAAAAAACCACGGCTGTGCTCAGAAATCCATCGATCCTGCCTCTGACACCCACAGATGCTCTGGATTAATACCTTCCCAGCCTCAGTGTTGTAGGAACCGGGCCTGCCTGCTGAGCGCTGGGATGACCCCTCCGTCTGCTGCACTTGGATCATCGTATATCTCGTCCATCAAGGATATCAAACATGCTTACTGTCAATATAAATTAATGGGTAAAGATAATTCAGCACAGACTTAATGTGTCTGACTCTAGCAGAAGAATTTGGATAAAACCGTCTTGTTGAATCAGCATAAGCAAACTGCTCCACCTGCTCTCCAAGCTCTTCAAAGGTTCCACAGCCTTGATGAATAGAACAAACAGCCATGATCATATTTAAAATGAATATGCATAATTTGCTTAAGAGCAATATTAAACTAATGTGCATTGAGTTGAATCTAGAATGTGTTTCAGCACCATGTTTACAATTCCAGAAAACTGAAAAGAGCAATTCTTAGAAATATTAGCAGTTTTATCAAATGCCTCAGTCCATTTATCATGATGTATACCTCAGAGTACTATCCTTGACAATACAAAACCTACATGTTTTTAAATGTTATGCAAAGGCTCCTTTTCCCCAAACGCAAATAAATAATCCATCAGTGAAGTAGATAAAACTGCATCTTGACAAATAATGAGGCTACAAAGATGAATGATGCACAAAGAACAGACTGATGTAAATGTGAGGTGAACATCATTTTGTGTGTCACACTTCATAAATCTCAGTGCCTTTGGAGACAAAACTGAAATGTGTGTTGTAACGCTCCCACAACTTTGTTGGCGGGTGCTGTGATTTTGTTGTATTAACATATTCCATACCATTTTTTTAACCATCACCAGTAATCTGCTCTGTAATAAAATCAGTAGAACTAGAGCATATTTATTGAAAGTACTTGTCCAACAACTCTGGAAAATGATTGCATAGTGAAACTGAGAGTATATCCCTTTACATTTACTTCCTTCAGCAGAAATGGAGAATAACAAGTCACAGTTGAGATCATTTAGCCTGTGCTGCCTGAATGTGTTTGGCTTTGCAGATACAGCAAAAAATTTGTTTGGGTGGAGTTTCTGATAAATGTGGTTTCCTGTCTTTCTTCTTTTAGCAAGGCTGAGGTGTGTGTGTGTGTGTGTGTGTGTGTGTGTGTGTGTGTGTGTGTGTGTGTGTGTGTCTGTGTGTGTGTGCGTGTGCATGTGTATGTGTGTATGTGTACGTGTGTGATCATGATAGGGTGATTGAGCAGAACATTTCTAACTAAAAAGAAACTGGAAGGTTTCATCAGATGTGAGTATGTCTGTGTGAGTGTGAGTGTTACCAGGCCTGTATGTGTGTGCTGCTAATTTATATGTGAGCTCTTCACCTCTTATGCACTGTGTTTACAAGAAGAAGGTTGCAAATGGTTGTCTGGTCAATGACACCAAAGACAGAATGCCTCCTTCGTTCTTCTACTGCTCAGAGGATTTATCATTGTGGCGTCTGCAGCTCGCTCATCAGTTGACAGGAACTCAGGGAACCAGGGGACTTCACATGATGCTCTCATTTTCACGTAGACCCTCCAGTTGCTTAGAATTACCCATGCTATACATGGAAAAATGAAAAATGAAATGAAAAGATAGTGTGTGTGTTTGTGTGTGTGTGTGTGTGTGTGTGGATATATGTGATGAAGTTGTTTTTATCACCTTTGAACTTCAGTATTCTACCTTTGCAGCAGTTGCAGCAGCACATCTCTGTCATAATGTTAATATATTTCCTGTGAACTTCAGCAGTAATGTTCTCCCATGCTTTCTGCAACCCAAGCCAAAGGTTTTTCTTTAAACGTACAGCTGATCTGTCCAGTTTATTTTCCAACTTGCCCCATATTCGCTGGATGGGGCTGAAGTCTGGACTTTGATGGGGCCAGTCTGTTTGGATCTGTCTCTTGTGTACGGTTATTTTTCTTTTTTATTGTTTTCTCAGTGTTTTCCCCCTGTCCTCCCCTCCTTAAGCCTAATTACCCTCATGTGCCTCACCTGTGTCTAATCATCCTCGCGCCTCTCCTCGTGTATTTAAACCTGCTTCCTCTTCCCTCCTGTGCCAGACTGTCTTGTGTCAAAGCCCCTGGCGTAACACCCTTGTTTTGTTCGGATTATATTGTTTTGGATTATACTGTTTGGATTACTGACCTGATTCTCTCTAATGATCTGAACTTGTTTGCCTGGACAAATGTACAAACTTCTTAAATTAAAGTTGAAACCTCCTGACCTGTCTGCCTTTGTGGAGTCCTGCCTAACTGGAACTGACACAGTCCATCACATTCAGTGTTCCAGCAGATTCCTTCTGCCACAATAGTGAGACGAATGTTTGTTTTAATGGTCAGTTCAACTAAAACAACTGAAACCTCTTAACTATGTGTCTCTAATGAGTTCAGCCACCACTGTACAATGAATAGAATTCTCAAATTGTATCAGTTAAACATTATCTAAAAATATGTGAAGTATCCAGCCTTATCTGGGGCTGCTGGAGTCACTGCAAGAGGCCCAACATCCACCATGGACACACTAACTCACACACTCACTTCTAGCGTGCATGATTTTCTTGGACTATGGAGGAACCAGTGAAACCCATCATAATGATTATGTCATAGAACTCATGAAAACACAAAATTCAATGCAAAATATGAAATCTGTGAAAAAGTGCAACATATAATATAAATAAAAATATATAGAGCAAAACATTCAATATTGTGGGATATAGTAATATATCATAAACATATATGTGGTGACACTCCCTAATTAACTAATTAACCCAAAGGCTCCACCATCATGGAGAAGACTGGACGATGGCCCAGAAGACCATCACTGACACCAAAGGGCAAAGGTTGCTGAAGAAGCTGCTGCTGTCAGAGGGCTGTATCAAAGAACATCAAAGCAAATGTGGTAGAGGAAGCACGAGCAACAGCAACAACCACAACCAAGAATCTGGAGGAGAGTCACAAAGAGTGGACTTCAGCTGGGATCAGAGCTTCAAGAAGCACCAAGCACACGATCCAGGACCTGGGTACAACTGTCAGTCCTGGTGTCAACCAGAGACAACGTCAGAGGTGTTTCTCCTGGGCTGAGAACGGACTGGGATGGACTGTTGCTCAGTGATCTAAAACTCCTCTTTTCAGATGTTACATTTCATCTGAAAGTGAAGGTCCTGGAGTATGAAGAAAGGGTGGAGATGCTCAGGATCCAAGCTGTTGGAGGTCCAGCGTGAAGTTTCCACAGTCGGTGATGGTTTGAGGATCCATGTCATCTACTGGTGTCGGTGTTGGGTCTTATCAGGTCCAAGGTCAGCAGAGCATCCATCAGGACATTTTAGAGCATCTCTTCTTTCCTGCTGCTGATCGGCTTCATGAAGATGCTGATGTTTCCATCAGGACTTGATGCCTGCCCACAGGGCCAGAACCAAAACCTGGTTTAAGGATCATGGTCATTCTTGATTGGCCAGTAAACCAGCCTGTTTAATATTTGAATTAAACAACTGAAATAAATAAACTTTTAGCTGATATCGTAATTTACTGAGATCTACCTACGTGTTCAAGAGTATTTAAGTGTCCAGTCCTGAGATGTCCTACGGACATGTAGCTTTGTGGAGGTTAATTCTCTGGTGGGTCCTTTACACATCTGGTCAGGTCACCTTGCAGAGCATGCTGTCTGATGATGGTATGGGTCTGGTGCTGGGCACCTCAGAGTGGGCCAAGAATTTGTTGAGGTCATCAGGCAGAGAGGGATTCCGTGGCCACTGAGCAGCTTCAGGTTTAAAATCTGTAACGTAGGGACAAAGGAATGAAGGGATGGTTGATGGAAAGCCTGAACTTTTGGTCATGTGTGTCTTCGGCCCTCTTTCTGCCTCCAGCCAGCTCTCCTCTAGCTGCTGTAGTGCCTGTGAGCCGCCTGCCCTAAGTGCAGCTTGGCTGAGTCTTCGGAGAGTTCCAACCTCTGGTTCCTGGTTCTGACAGATGGTCACTGACATCCTCGACACACAGTGGGGGATATTCTGTTCCATGATTTTAAGGCTATTATTATTAGTATTATTTGTTAGCAGGTTTGAAGCCATCATCTCGGGTTTCTTTTATTTATTCCTGTAAAACTGACACCCTCCATCAAAAATAGACTTCCTGTAAATTCTCCATGGACGTGCTCCAAATACATACCATAATGGCATTAGCGAAAACCCAAACAACGGGACTTTCATGGCTTAGTTGTGGGGCTATGACGTGATCATCCCGTTAATAGTGACCTCGACCTTCATTATTTGATAGACAGTGAGAATACTTTGTGTTCGTTTTCCACCTTCTGATTATTATATACGTGAAAAATCAGGGACATTCATAAATTACAGCCTTTGCAGTGGATTCTTTTTTTGTCCCTTTGCTTTAGCCAGAATGTTTGATCCATCTCTTCTTTGTGGGTTACCAGCCTAACTTTTGGCTTCAGCCACTTTTCGATGATCTTAAATGTGTTTTTGTAGATTTTGGTTGTCTGTCTTTTCTTCCATTGGCTCTACTTGTTCAGCATACTCCATACTTCCACTGATATTCTGGCTCCAACATCCTTTTGTAGCTGATCTAATAGCATCAATGAAAATGCTTGGGGATGGGTGGATCGGAGCGGCGTCAGAAGTGATGTGGACGCTTAACCGATCTTTTGTGGTGAAGAACGAGCTGAGCTGGAAGGCGAAGCTCTCAATTTACCGGTTGACCTATGTCCCAACCCTCACCTATGGCCGTCAGCCTTGGGTGATGACCGAAGGAACGAGATTGCGGATACAAGCGGCCAAAATTAGTTTCCTCCGCAGGGTGGCCGGGCTCAGCCTTAGAGATAGGGTGAGGAGCTCGGACATCCGGGAGGAGCTTGGAGTAGAACCACTGCTTCTCCACATCGAGAGGAGTCAGTTGGGGGGGCTCGGGCATCTGGCCAGGATGCCTTCAGGACGCCTCCCTTTAGAGGTGTTCCGGACATGTCCCCCCGGGAGGAGGCCTCGTGGCCGGCCCAGGACCAGGTGGAGGGACTATATCTCTCTCCTGGCTTGGGAGCAGCTGAGGTCCCCTTGGAGGAGCTGGTGAAAGTGGCCGGGGAGAGGGCCGTCTGGGCCTACCTCCTGAAGTTGCTGCCCCCACAATCCGGATCAGGAGAAGACAAAACAAAATGAAATGAAAATGCTTGGATGATGAAAATGACCACTTTCATCTCTGTCAGAAAAGTCAATAGCAGCAGCAAGCCCAACAAAGTTTGATGTGACAGTAGGAAATCCTGTCTGCTTCTTAGGTCCACGGGTGGAATTTTGCCTTGTAAAAATTAAGCTACATTTTAGTAGAATGCATATTTCCTGATTCTTTCTGAACTGCATACACTTCTAGATTGTTTCCATGAAGGCCTTATGTGTGTATCAAAATCTATATACACTAAACTGTGGAGAATTGTGAGACCAGAGGCTGATAAATCTCATTTTTCATACTTAACAACATTAAACATTTTTTAAAGCTTTCATGCATGAATTTTAGTCTCATAAGACTTGTGGCATAACTTTTTTTTGTAAAATTAAAAAAAAAAAGATACCTCATGTCAAGGTTTACCAAGAGATGAATAAATATGCTTTTTTTGACAACATATAATCAAAACTCACAAATTTCTTCTTAGGTGTCACAGTAGTTTTCTGTTGTGGGTGATTTGGTAAGGAAAATTGACAGCCACAGTTTTCTTTTTAAATTCAGAATGTCTGACCATAGTGTAAAGAATGATGTAACAAAAATCCATTGCTGCAACTGTTGAAACACGACACCAAATGTTACAAATAAAATTGCTCTCCACTGTGCAAGTTGACCTTTCACAGGCATTAAAAGACAGTATTTTAGCTAACATATTTATTCATTTATTTGTTTTTATGTCAGGCCAGATTAACAGTTGTGTGTTGCTGAGTAGAGCCAGCTTGAAGCCTTCTTACTTGTGCTGTTTGCTGACAAAATAATTTTGTTTGAATAAGCCATACCATAGTTTTGTAACTAAACAGAAAAGATGAAAAGCTGAGCGTCAACAACAGTATATCTCCGATCTTAAAGGGTTGGACACAACAGAAGCCTTACAGGTCTCAATTTTTGTGGGGAGGACGTTGGAGGTGGTCACACAAAAACATTTGGAGAATTATGACATAGTTTTAAAGTTGTTTTTGGAAGATCTGATACACTGAAGTTTATACAGTATATTTAGGATTTATGCCATCATCTGCACCACTTGATGACAGCTTTACTCCAAATTTACAATAACATTAAGCCCAGTGAATAAAGAAAAGCACAGACAGTGTTGTGCCCACATAAGCCTTAGTTTACGCCAATTAATGAATATTACACAAATGTACATTATATCAGCTTTGATTCAGTTATTATTCATAGCTGAAAGTGTATCATACAATAAGAAATTAACCCAATAAATCAGCAAAACGACAACTGAATGCTGAAAAAGAAGAATGGATTTTCAATGACAAAGTCAAAGTTGAGACCTCAAGTTGATAAAAATGCTGTTATCCTAAGAGAGCTGTAAAGAAATTCTCACAAACCTTGAGGAAGTGAGGCAACATAGTATAATTCCTCCAAATGAGGCAAGAGCCTAATAAAGTCAGGAAAAATGATTTCAAATTCTTACATTTCACCATGGGGGTTGCATGCATGGTGGATTGTTGTCATGCAGCTGCAACATTTCTCAAAGATTTTATACAGGATCATTCCCACAACAAAACTGTAGGAAGTTCTCCTTAAACTCCTTTTCCTAAAAAACTTTAAAGAAGTGCCACTCTTTTCACCACACGAGTCATCAGTGACTCACTAGTTTGGCTTAACTCCCTGACCACAGCTTTTCCTGAAGTCCACTCCTGCTCTCTATCTCTCTCCCCCTCCCTCCTCTCTCTCTCTCTCTCTCTCTCTCTCTCTCTCTCTCTCTCTCACTAGAGTTGGTGAATGCAGAGGGGAAATGGTGAGAACAGTGGTCTGCAGCCTTTCCCAGCCACAGAAGATTGCTGTGGAGCAAGGAGCCCATCTCTCGCCTTGTCCTTGGCCCCTTGGCCCCAGTAATGTGGGAAAAAACTGGGAGCGTGTCCCACTGAGTAGGCACTCCATTCTAAACTTGTCATTGAACCGTCTAAGCTATGGCCTGAGTCAGACTACTGACACAGACACAGCAGTACCCCCCTTTGGTTTGGTTTGGTGGCCATATATTTACACCTTGATATAGACCAAAATGTGTTACTCGTTTTCACGCAGAAGCAAATGTGGATTAATTTTTGTACATGGAAAAAAAAGAAAGAAAAAAAATCACAAAGAAAAAGATTGGCATAAATCAGATGTTTTCTAATTAATCCATGTCTCTGCTTTTTATCAACTTCCCCATTTATTGCTCTCTCTCTTTTTTGTCTCAGTATTTGTGGCTATTGTAATAATAAACCATGTTGTTACTGCAGACTTACATTTGAAGTGTAAGGACAAGTATGCAGCTGCATGGCCATGTGCAAGCAAGACAAATTCCATAATGCTTTGAGGGACTACATGTCAAGATAGTAGTTGATACTGTGCAGCGGGGTCCGGGTCTGACAGAGGCATTGTCTGACAAGACCCAAAGAACAGGACGAACAGCCTGCAACCCTCCAAATTCAGCCCATGGAATTTAGTGAAATTGTGACTAGAAAAAGAATGTTCATTATCAGACTATCAACATAACAATTCTGAAACAAGAAAAACAAAAAATATCAATTCTATTGAAACGGTTCTCCAGACATTTTCTAATGCAATTTGCAAGGGAGTTAGTTATTTATGCTTGGTGCATTTATGGTCACGCCTCGCCTCTATGCGCAGGGCATGCACACACATGAGGTGGGATGTTTGTGCTCAGCAGTGCTTTGTGGCCCGGGACAATGTTCAGCGTAATTTGTTCTTTAGTGATAACTCCAGTCAGTCAGAGCTCAGGCCAACCCCTCATTTGAGGCAGATGTGGTATTTGTCAGTAATCTTAACTTGTATAAGGACGACAGCCAGGGGAGAACCTTCCCGGTGTTTCAGTTCAGACCTTGAGACATGCAGGATAGATGGACTGTGGGGAAGTATGAGAAGAGGGTTTGTGGTAAAGACAAAAACAAGGTCTTGGCTCAAGTCACCATGTGAATGTTTCCTCTGACACAGTAAGAGTGCACAGACATTGTTTTATTGTAGAAACCAAGTCACAGTAAATATGATTACATGGTAACCACAGAGTTTTAGGCCAGTTTGTGTGAATATAAGAGAAATACTGCTGAGGTAGGAGGTTTCAAAGTTTAAAGATCACTTATGTAACAGAAGTGAAGTCATTCTGTCTATTCTATGCTGCGATTTTTACAGGTAACATATTATTTTGGCACCTAAATTATCAAAGATACAAGTTAACAGTAGTAGGTTTCCTTGACTAAAACTCCTTATTAATGTTCAATGTTTTTCAATACTGAAATCAACATGGAGACTTCCACTTGTGTATTTGCACAGAGTTGCACTGTACTGACGACATCCAACACATCACTGGAAATGATGCTTGCCATAAGAAAAAAAGCTTGCCTGCACTGCAGAGTATCTCTTTCCATTAGAGTTCAGACAGAAGTGGACACAAGCTACATTCAGATTGTGCATCTTCAATAAATCATATTTTTAGATATAGAAAATTCTTTGGAGTTGCATAGATTTCCTTTCATGATGTTTTGAATCATTTTGAAGGAGTACAAATATTTGATTTTCCATTTTTGTTAAAAGGAAAACAAATAGTTAAATAACACTAATAGTTAAGTTTTTGTTTTTTTTTAAACTACACTCTCTCTCACACACATGCAGAGAGAAAGAGACAAAATCTGGTGTTCTCAAGATCAGTTCTACATGAACTAAATTTAAATCGTCTTTGACCCAGGACTTTAAAGAGGTCTCTGTTTTCTATAAAATCACAGGCTGTTTTTCTTCTCAAACTCCTTTGGTCCCCTTTAGCTGCCAAACACAATAAAAGTGAAGAGACAAAGGATACAGTACCAGAGACTGACTTTATATTACTAACCAGCATCTTTCTGCTGATTTAATGCAACAAGATACACCATGAGCTTGGCCTGACAATCAGCAATTTTTGTTTGAATTGCCACGAAAGTGTGAAGATTGGATTATGCATCATAGATATTGTACTATCGGTATTATTATATTCTTTCATACAATATATTAACCCCATTTAGAGTAAGAATGCCATTGCAGATTTAGTTTGGTTTGACAGCTTTGTCTCATTGCCATTTCCTTCTCCCCTTTCTCACTCAATCCCTTGTTTACAACTAGCTGACTGGTTGCATCTAGCTGTATTAACTTTTCCTATTGAGCAAGCCCAATCTAGTTTTGACAAAGCAGTGCAATACAATTGAGAATGACCTGACACAGTATGGTCCATCACAGGGCCTATACACACTCACATACAGCACTTTAGAGTTTTCAGCTCAATCTAATGTGCATATTATTATCAGAGTGTTGCTATTCTTTCCCAGAAAATCTTATGGTCTAAAGTGCCAAAAGCCCAAACATCTTACTTCATTCATAGTGATTTTTGCAGATGCATAAATGCACTTAAATTCCTTGCACATAAAAGTTGTTCTCATCTGTAATGCATACAAGTCAAGGGGAATTTTTCCATGCAAATAATCAAGAAAGCTTGAATATATTCCAAACTATCATTCCTGTATTTACAGTCTTTTGAGGTTCAACTAAATCTATTTTGTGAAAACTTGAAGTTCAAGCTGATCTATTACCCAGCCACCTCCTCAACAAGGTAAGCCAAAACAGAGCATGCAACATATCACGGACCACATCATCAGCCAGTTCTCATGACTCACTGTGAACTGTGGAAAAGCAGGTGTTGAGGTCTCGCTTTTCACTGTCCTCATTTGTACATAAAACTAAGCTATATTCATGGTACACGGTACTCGGCTTCTTTGGCACTGGAGAAAATACTTTCTACATTTCACAATTCTATCTGCCAGAAGTTCACCAGAGGGAACTAACACAAATGGCATGGGTGTTTTGTTTTGGGGCTAAATGAGGTCACGGACTTATCAACTGAAATCAGCATCATACGTGTGCACTGACTGGTGGAGTACATGGCAGACTACCACCTGGCATTCGTGAAAGCCTCTGAAAACACATACTCAGTCACAAAGCTGGACATGCCAAGAGATAGACACGGATGGCCTAACACTGAAATCCAGGCATTTCTTCTTCTGCACAGCTCATGCCTCTGGGCACATGCATGTGGAAAAGCATGTCTGAATAAAATATACAAGTTAACATGCCATCTTTCATTGCTGAATTTGCTGCATTACAGCAAATAACATTTCTGGCAGTCTGCTTTCAGTCACTTAACAGCTCCTTCTGGCAATATGAATAAAGCCAAGAAGGAGGCTCTGGGGGGAAATTAGTTCTCAGAAGGCTCTCCCAATAGCTAATGGCATTCCTACAGCTACACAGGACCTGACAAAATGTGCATATGTTTGATGCCTTGGTTGCTCTTAAATAAATGTAGATTATTTTAAGACCATTTTCATTATTTCCATTATGAGGGCTTCTTACATGGTGTCACCTCCGCTGGTGCCTCTCAGAAATGAATGCATTTCTTATTTTATTATGTGAGTACAGTTACTGAAACCTGACCTCTTGGTGGTTCCAGGTCATAAACGTCAAGTCACATTTTATCATGCAAGGAGATCTGCATACAGTGGCTGTTGGGTTGGCTGAGTGGTGGAATGCTGACTGGTTGGTAAGCGCCCCGGGTGGATGGATGGATGGATGGATGGATGGATGGATGGATGGATGGATGGAGGGAAACAAACAAAAATGTTTCACTGTGTATGAAACCAAACTGATGTGAGCTGTACTGCTTGATGGCTCATCTATAATGATGCATCCTGGGACAGTAAACGGTAGATGATGAGGAAGTACCCAAGATTTGCTAGTTTATGTATGTACTTAGATATTACAATGTATTTTTACAATGTAAAATGACAAACCAAAGTAATTGAATGACATTTTTATTTCCTAAATGAGACACAAGGGCTCTTATGAATCTGCAAAGATGGCTGGGTAAGACAGGAAAAGGCACAAAGATGAGCTGATTAATTGTATTTGCTGGAATTACACGCTACTCTTAAAAAGTGAGGTATTCACTATTCAGACTGTTGAACAGTTTTGGTGCTTATTTTAAGCTACTTCTAGTTGTTGGACAGATGACTTCATGAGAGAGAAATTATTACAAATGTTGTCCCAATGTCCAACCCGACAAATAAATAAAGTTTATTCTGTGTGACTGAAACAGACTTTAGTAACTTCTGCAGGGACACGTTGCAGATTTATTTGCGTGGTCAGACCGAGGATTACTCTTTAAACACCAGCCAGGACTACTGTGCTGTAAATCAGGCTGTGTCTACAAGACCAATGGTGTTGGGGGTCAGACGGAAAAAAAAGGCCAGCGTGGTCATACCTTTATCCTTTCTGGAGCCCCTCCTCCCTTCCTTTGTTTCATAGCCAAAAAGTGGATGCTAGTGAGAAGTGTGTATAGCAGAAAGTAAGAGATGCTTTTGGATAATCCTCTAAAGTTTGACTATAAAGTCAAAACATTCTAAATAAAGTGGATTGGGACACTAAAATATGTACCCCAACAATGCTTCTCCATTTCTGATAAATATTTAGATTTGTTGAGGCTTTAAACTTCGGTAATGTTATTAAGAGCTGCTCAGACCAAGTTCCAAATTTCACTTGACCAACTTCATAACTTCCATGTTATTTGTCCCAGGACTGTTTAGCCATGTGGACCAGAGCCCAATAAACTGCCCTCTTACGAACAAGCAAGAAGAGCTGGATTAACAGCTTATGTTGTGTGTTTCTCTCTGCTTACAGTGAATCAGCATGCTTATTTCTGAATAACGTTGGGAAGCACCTGCTATAATAAGCAGTATTTTCTGCAGTTTGTTGACCCGTCCGAGTGTAGTTGAAGCCAGAGAAAAACCACAGAGAAAAGCTTAAGCTGAAAGTAAGAATTTCCAGAAACTAAGAGAACTGGAACCTTGAGAGGCTGACTGTTATGATCTCATTAAAACCATTACTTAGTTATTACATCAATCATTAAATTTACAGGAATGAATATGCAATAAAATATTTGTCAAACAAAATTCCGTCTGTGGTGCAAATCATAAAGCGTCAATTAAATAAAGTATTACCTGATATGCTTTAAGAAATCTCTTTCTCTCTCTCTCTCACTCTCTCTCTCTCTATCTATATATCTCTCTCTCTCTACCCCCTCTCTCCCTGTTGCAGACAGAAGGGAGAGAGAGGCAGTTATTTCACCATCACCAGCTTTGATTGGAAGCAGATGTTGGTGCAGGCCAGGACAGGGGAGAAAAGCTTTCGGAAAATTCTCAGGGCTCAGCCTCGTCTTTCTGGGCCCTGGCCTGGGCAACCAATCACTGCACAGCTCTGGCTGATCTTGGGGGTGAAATGAGCATTCTTATTGGCCTGAGATTCAAACGTGGGCGTCAGGAGCAGATGTCCTGGGAAAGTTTCGGAATCCAAGTCGACCCACAGTAAAAGAAAGTGAAAACATTTGCTTGCTCAACTGGACAGTGACCAAAGCCTGTTTTAATCCAGCTAAACATGCCCCCTCTCTCCTTCTCTCTCTCTGTATTGAGAGTGTATCTTCCAAGCTAAATGTGTTTTAATCAGTAAATCATTCAAACATGAAAAAAGATCAGACAATAATGGAGATCTAGATCTCCTAAGATTTTGGGGACATGTTTGGGATAATTTCCAAAACTATAGGTATATAAGTTCCATTTAGATTTGCACCAAACAGCACATTGGTGCTTTTGGACTCATCCAGATGTGAACCACAAACTTACAAATAGTAAAGACATAAAGCTGACAAGCACTACTACAACCACCAGAGCTGAGATGAATAGGGGGCTCCATATTGTTTCCATCTCCAACTACTCATGGTCACACCCTTCCTCAGCAATGAACCCTCATCCTCCAAGTAAGCTTTGTTCCGTTTAATCTCCTAACCTTCATGTATTGCGCCTTCCATTCCACTGCTCATCTCTGTTTTTTTATCCATCCTAACCCCCCCGCCTCAGTGTCTCTCCTGTCACCTGTCCTCTTGCCCCATCATCAGCACTCTGATTTAGTCACAGTCTGGTTCACACACAGCTTCACCTGCACACAAAGAACAATTTCCCCACTTTATTGTGACCGTCTACTTCCTATTCACAGCCACAGCACAGCACAAATCAATCATCTCTCCTAATGGAAAGTCCACATTAACATGAGAGGACACTCCATTTCCGTCCCAGAATGCCAGGTCAACTGGTGCCTGGGTTTCAGCCGTTGCAGATCCAAGGACCAGTGGGCACTCTCATTTCAGGTGAGATAGCAGGGGGCTGCCGTTAGGTCCAGGGTCTGCTCTGCGAGTCAATGGTGTATTAACTGAGAATGCGACAGCGGCAATAAAAATGCAAATTACCAGGCAAAACAGGCAATGGCCTGAATCTGCCCTTCATAAGTCTGGATAATAATAATAATAATACAGTCAGGGCACCTGCCAAGACAAGTGGTTCAACACATCTCAGACACAACAATACAATGACAGAGAGGGTGGAGGGGCGGGAGACGTAACAGGAGAAGGAAGGCTGAGGTAAGTAACCTTGAAACCAGAGCTCAAGACACATCCAGTCTTATCTGACAGCCATTATAACTTTGTCAAAACACTTCTATTGTTTCTAGTGCTACATTTTCTTTGATGATGAATGTGATAGTTTGAAATGTTCCAGGCATTTTCCATGTGTTTTACGATTTCTCAGTCATCATTCAGTTATTAATACAGTTATTACATTGTGTGTGGTTCACTTGAATGTCTCACATATCTAATGAGTTTTTATTATATTTCAATTAGCGCTCAGCCTTTGACACACTTTTTCTGTTTATGTTAACTGACATTCTTCCTTTGATCACAGCAGTGATACTTATCGGCGGTCTCTCTGTCCATGAGAAGGGTCATCTTTGAAACAACATGCTGGATGACTCTCTCTGGACATTACTGTGTCCACAGAGGCCCAAGTCAACCATGGCAGACAATGAGACATGGGGAAAGCATCCCCAGGACGACATGATTTAAGCTTGGCCTTCCGGGTCCGCTGGGACACTGGTCATATTTCACAGCTTCTCTGCGTAATGGAACCGATGAGTTGGCCTTTTAAACGTCACATGTCTTCTCAGGCTATAAAAAGATGTTAATTTCATGCACTCGTGACATGTGAGACGTGTCTCTTGCTTTTATCCAAACAAAGCCAACATCTTCAATCCAAGAATTGACTCTGTGAAAAGTGGTGAATGCTTTCTGGAGATGGCCTGATGATCATCTGAAAGTTAGGACAGACGTGACACAGTTTCACTTTCACTGAGGTTTCTTCTGGCAGCGTTTATCTTCTGTGATGACTGATCAGTCAGCGGTGGCACTGCTGCAGCAGTCGCTTCTGTTTCCATTCTTCTGTACTTTCCCGTGAGGGTATTTCCTTTAACGTATACGGTGAATAATAATTGTAAAGAAGTATTTAATCAATTGTTCCTCAAGAGCAAAGGTGAGCAAAGGCTCATCCCATGACTTACTGCATACCAAATGAATATTTGCAGTAATAGGCTAGTTTTAAAAGTCATATGAACTCCTCAGACTGCCTGTAAACCATAAACTCAAATTTCTGGAAACTGGTGATTGTCATCAGTGAAATATTTTCTAGCAACAGCCAAATGGTGCATTTATGAGCAACAGTAATACATGTAATACATGTTGAGCCTACAGAAACACTCACCCTGCTCATTAGCTGAATGCATGATGAGACACACTGGTCCCCCTGTCCGTTCACAAGACAGACATATCTAGGTGAGAGCCTTTAGACAAATATTTAGATTAGAAATTTGACAAACCGCCCACATTCCAGCGTCAGAGAGCTGTGAGATCTGCTGGTGACAGGACGATGCTTTTTGTCAGAAGCGGCAGAAACACGTTCTGAGTGACTGCCAGGCGTGACAGGCTTGCATTCTGAAAGACTTCCTTTTCTCTTTATTTGTCTTTTGCACTTTTAAACACTGCATTAAATCAGCAGAGGCTTTCTCTCCGAGAAGCAGAGAAGAGTGGAAAAATGTGGAAGACGCCAGTTTTATGTCTGAGTTTGTATGAGTGAAATCAGCGTGTTGTCCGCTAGAACGTGTACTTCGGTGGTTCAAACCCTGCCTAGTGATCTGCATCTGGTCTGGATCATCTCTCTGGAGGTGAAAGGAGAGAAGAACCACCTGGGTAACCCCCGCCTGCCCTCTGCCAAGAGCACCACCAACACGCCCAAACACAGAACACGGGCTGGTTTTACAGAAGACAGCTTTATTGTGTTTGAATAGCACTGACACCAGAAATATGTAGAACATGTATATACAAACTAGATCATGTTATTTGAACTATATCTTTGGAGATTGTCTCAGCTTCATTGTACTCTCTATACATGCTAAATTCTTTCCATTAGTCTATACCTCATATACTTCCTCTACATTTACATTCTGATTGTGTAAAACTGGAAAATACAAAAAAGAAAAGCCCCTTTTGGATCTGGATTTTGGCCACTGAGTGCAGCAGAGAGGCCAAACAGCTGTGCGGCTCAGGGCAGCAGGCCATAGCCCTGTATGTTTTCTATCTACAGTGGAATTTATATGAGCCTGAAGTTACAAGCACATGAATGGGCCCCAGTGTGTTCATTCTGTTTTGACGTCACTTCATCAGTGCGGGTGGGACTCTCCGTGCCCCAGCAAGTATTTCTGAAGAACTTTGTGAAGGATGAAGCAATGTTAATTTGAACAAATGTGAGATTTGCCAACTACTGTGTTAAGAGCTATTACAAAACGAAGTCCATGTAGATGATCCATCGATCAGTTCAGGTCATGTTCTCTGTGTTCTCGTAACAATAACAACTCTTTGTTTTCACAAGAACTAATAGACGTGACTGGAAATAGAGCGGCCATTGCTGATGTTTAAAATAGATGGAAATCTAATTATCTCCCAAACAATCAATGGACCTGTGGAGTTTTTTTCTCATAATTTTTACAGTAATAAAGGCTTATGTAACCTAATATATACCAAAGCATGAGTTTAACAGTGTTAACATTCCTCTGCTGTCCAGAATATACCAATTACTAAAAATGAAAAATAAGCAACAGTATGATGGTGATGTTTTGCAACTCTGCCCGCTGCAAGATCCATTCTAATGTGTTGAGACGGATGAATGAGCACAACTAGTCACTCTCCTCATGAGCAGGTCGCCCCACCTGAGGTCTTCGCCGCCATCAGTGGTTGAGCTGGGTGTGAGTAAATGTTAAATAATGTTCGGTGCGCTGAGTGGTCAGAAGCGATGAAAGTCGCCATGTAAAACACAGCGCATTTGAATTAAAACCTACTCACAGTCTTTGTTCACATATATTTTATAACATTTTGAAGTACAGTAAGTACAATTTAGAAATAGAAGCTACAGTTTATAAAACCTTTCCAGCAGAAATCATTGATGGGCCAGCATCAGCCTTTTTTCTCTAGCAGACAGGTCCATTTTTGCATAAAATAAAAGATAAAAAAAAAAAAGTCGCTACATTGTTGTGTCCTGCGCTACCTTTTAAGTCCCATGAAAGCACCAGCTGTCTGCATCTCTTGTCTTTTATAAAATATAAATTATTGAAAAATATTCAAATGTTTGTGAACTAAATACAATAAAAAATGATCTCATAACAAAAATACAGAGACACTATAAAATGTACAAAAAACAAAACAAAAAAATCCTTCTGAATCCATTTTGAGATATGCGTGTATGTTACATACTACTGGTGTTTACACACGTTTCCTGACTATGATTCCATAATACATCAGACCTGCAGTAGATCATAATTTGTGACATTCAACAATACAACAGTTTAGGTAACAACATTTTCTTTAGCACATTAACTTTGTGTGGGGGGAGGCCAGTGACAGTCGTTTGAGTTGTGTTTAAAGCTCTCTCGAACACAAAACAGCGACAAAAGAAAAGAAAAAAAGATCATCTAAAAATGAAAGAAACACAGTGTTTCAAAACCTTGACACAACGCTGAAAACGATGCAGAGTACAGTGCAGCTTATCGTTCATTAACCTGTTGGATTTGGTATCAGACGGCAACCAAACACAAGGAGAACACAAACAGCGTCGCTCTCTGTGCTCGTCCATCCTGGACCAAAGCTGGTTCACAAAAGACGGAAAGCAAAAGTCAACACTTTTTAGAAATGTGAGAGAATCTGGTGTCAGTCTGTGGACCATCCTTGAAGCATCGGCCAAAGACCTCACATGAGCTTTGGTTATTATTCCGGCTTTGTCTCCTGCTTATTTGTGTAATCTGGGTCTCTATAAAGCGTTATGAAATACAATCTGTACAAATAGACATCGTATAAGCTATTTTCATCCATCTGGGTAAAATTCAGCCACTGTAAACAATAAGATGATATTCCGCTTTGGCATTTCCCATAAGGCCGGAATGCAGCCATAGTTCCCAGTGTTGGGAGAAAAACACTGCCAATTACCTCAACTGTAACACGGAGATCTTTACAGTGATATTTACGTTCTGAACAAAACGCCAATGAGCTGAAGACCAGTACAAAACCTGTTCAATTCCTTCAATGCACAATCCCACACAACACCAGCTACTCCTTACCTCTCAGACCCACCTTCATTTATCCCGTAACAACTTCCAAACCTCTCTTTTGCCTTTTTGCTTTATTGTCTGTAGCATTTGAATACACTGTACCTTCCTGAGTGCTACACAGAAGGAAAATTAAATAAAATGACTTCCTTTCAACAAATTGTGGAAAAAATCCTGGGAAAAAGAAATCTGCACAAGATTGTCTAAACATTGTTAATACTGGCGGTGGTTAATGCAAAACGACGCACAAGTTTCAGTCATCATGGGTGGTGAACATGCGTAAAGCAGAAAGCATGAGTTTCTGAAGCAACGGTTCCTTTCAGTCGTGTACCCGTCAGACTCTCTCAGTATGAGTAACATTGTCACGCGCCACAAAGCACGGAGCTGCTCTTGATAGTGTCGTCTGATAATGGAGCAGCATCTTACTGGCAATGCCCCTTTGGAGAACTTGGCAGCGAACGTCTGCTTCTGCTTTCATACCTTCATTGACAACATAAAAACAGTCATTCCAGCATATGGCTGGCAGCTTTCCGCTGGCTCTTCTGAATGTCAATGACATAATACTGGCTCCTCAGACAACTAAATATAAACAGGTATTTGGTCCAGGTCTTAAACTCCCTCTTTTTTAAAAAGAAACAGTGATCATCTCTGGAAATAAAAAAAAAAAAACTCTCATTTTTGGCATCCCCTTTCAGGTAGCGTGAACGTTCTGCCCACTATCTGCTCACACCCACGATGAAATGAACCTCTTTGATAAGCCTCAGGCTTTTCGTCTTGATCTTCTTCAAGCTAAACATTGGACTCTACCTGATTTGCCTTGAGCTGCTGCCTAACGCCACACACCACACACACACATGCACATACACACACACACACATGCGCGCACACACGCACACACACCTCAAATGTGTCTGGGTTTGAATACAGGCATTTGGCATTTGTGCCTACTTTAAAAAGAGACGGATGCTTGACTTTAACAAAGACCATAAACTGACCATAAAATAATAAAAAAAACATTTTGGTCCCCCCAAAAAGTTTGCTCTTTCTAACAATTAAGACCACATTCCTCGCCAAAGTCCTCATGGCTCCTGAACTTTTGCATTCACGTTCATTTTTGTGCTTTCACTCGTCCGTATCTGGCTTCACGTCCAACATGGCGTGGAGCTCTTCAGGCGTGTACCCTAGCAGGCTTTTTAAGTCACAGACAAAGCGGTAGACGTAGCGCTTCCCTGACGTCTTGTGGATGATGTTTTTGTCATAATAATAGCGAAGGCCACGGCTCAACTTCTCATAGTTCATCTTGGGCTTGTTTTTTCTCTTTCCCCACCGCCGAGCCACCTGAAAAGACAAGTAACACTTCTGTCACAACCAGCTACTCAGTTTAAACTGTTACAGATAATTTTAGGTCATCTCATCAAATGCAAAACCACAAGGTGTTAACCTTTAAAAAAACAAGCCTGAAGGAAGGCATGGCTATGTTTGTGACCCAGTTGGAAGATGTCTTGTTCATCTGGCTAACTAATCAGGACCTCCCAGCACGTGCAACAGTGACCGGCAGGGTTATGACCTCTCACCTCATCAGGGTCAGAGAGCTTGAATTCCCAGCCGTCGCCTGTCCAGCTGATGAAGGACTGGCAAGACTTGTCGGTCAGGAGCTCCAGGAGGAACTGCCACAGCTGGATCGGGCCGCTGCCTGCACAACAGTTGGAGAAGAAGGTGCATATTTAGAAATGAAAGTGATTTAGATCTTATAATTAGAGATGTCCAATATTATCAGCTGTCACTGCCCTCAAGACCTCATGTCAGGATAATATCATATTTTAAAGATGTTTTACTTTTGAATGAAACGACTTTTGCACCACATGCACATCAAACCCCTCAGCTACTTAAAATGTCACTCAAAATGTCAAAACATTAGAGATGTTGTGTTGGTTACCCAAAATGATTTAGCTTGTTTTTTTTTGTTTGTTTGTTTCTTGTTTTTTTGGAGGGGGGTTCCCTGCATATATCAAGTATCAGTTGATATTGGTATTATTATTATTAAGAGTTGGACAATATCTGTATATCGGATATTGGTTAAATAAGCCAATATCAAACATCCCTATTAATAATAGTGTTTCTTTTTAATCACACATATTCAGAATGTGCATATTCATCTTACTATGTTACAGAATGTTTGACAGAATTCATCTTTCCAAACAAGTCTACAATCTTGAACCTTTCTGGTGCATCAGTCTTCTAATCTGGGTCAGGCTTGAAGTCCAGCAGTGGAACCAAATGTCCTCTAACTACAACAGTTCCATTCATCATGCCGTTCCTTGTCTGCCAGTTGGAGTATGTGAATCTGGACTCTGTGTCCGTATGAGTTCCAGACTGATGAAATCACCGGTTTAAAATAAGAAGGCTGCTTTTATGCTTCTACAAAACATCCCAAGTACTCAAATGCAGACTATATAGCACATAAGAGTGAAAGAGAAGCTGCGGTCATCTAAAATGACACGGTTTATACTTGTAGAGTAATAAATCAATCTACTATAAACGGACCCTCAGCGATATTAAAAGAATCATATACATCATGTGGAGAAGAGTTGAACAAAACGACGGCTGTTTGCTCTCGTTTCTGAGCTCTTTTCAGTGCAGCATACTTTGATCTTGTGGCTTTTTCAGCATTCGCTCTAACACACCCACTGTTGAGGCTTGTATGCAGAAATCACACCTGCCTGTGCAGCACAACCGCCAAAGCAAAACCGAAGCTAAGCAAAAAGTCGCTGTCAGAAAACCAAACGTACTCATTTACAACACAAACAGGCCTGCGGGTTTAAAATGGTACTTGTTCACTCAGCCTGCTCCTGTTTTGATCACAAAAGTTGAACAGCCACCCAGAATTTGGTTTAAAAAAAAGCAACAGTGCAACACTTGCTCTTTTTCAGGCCGACAGCTTTGACTCTTTCCAAATGTGTGCTACACTAACAGCCCACATAAGGGTGGACATTTACCAGCCCCCTCCACCAGTGTAGGTGACCCCGTTAAGAAAGAATCAAAAAAAATATCCCAATAGTGAGATGTGAAGAGAAAAATCTCCCAGATATCCCAGAAAAACCACACAAATGATGTGGCCGTTTGGCTGGTGCCCTTTCAGCTGTGCAGGTGAAGGTTTAAAGGAAACATCACCCTGCACTCATGATTTACTATCCCTTCTTATATGCATCATAAAAACACGTACTTTTTATTGCTTCAGCATTTTCATCTAAATGTTCATGTAGAGACTGCACGGTTGATTTCCAATATAAAGGAAAAATGTGGTGCATAAAGTGCTCAGAAATGCACAAACGCATTCCAGGAACACAAACACACAACATAATACCCATGAAGCTGAACATAACGTCTAAATGTTTGCTTTTCTTCTGGATATACGATGTCTGAAATTTGGGTAAACTGCACACAAAATGCCCATTTTCTTGAGTAGCATGATTCATGATGATTTAAAAACTGCACAATTTTGCATCAAATCTAACCAGCAAAAGTAGAGATCAAACACTACAGGAGGACAGGTGTGTTTTTAACTCAGAGTAAATCTCTCCATACGCATGCATCGCTGAGAGCAGATCAGAGTTCAGCAATTTTCTATATTCTCCAGCGAGTATTTTTAGAAGCAGTAGTTGTGGTTTACTCTTAATCTTCCCTGTTTCTAAAACAGCATTTGGATATTCAGGCAACCTTTTCTTAGCTACAGCATCCAGGCCTAGCTGTGACGAGTGTGCAGTTATCTCCACATCTTATAGAATCTGGAACATGTAGAAACCAGCTTGTGGATCGTGTACAAGTACGAAGGTGCCTCAAAGATGGAGAGATAATTTTACCCACATATGCAAGGGCGAGCAGAATTTCTACATTTCAGCAGTGTTGCCAAGGCAACGTAGGAAAAAAAAGGACAGGTTGAGATGTGGTCGGCAGATAAGAAGTTGAGAAGTGAAGACAACAAAAGAATTCAAGACAGAAAAAGAGAAGAGAGAAAAGGTGTGCCTACAGCAGAGCTGCCAGAGTCAAGGTGTTTGTTCTCTTCTAAGAATGATGTCAAGTGCACCGTCACGTATGCTTTTGCAGAACATCATCAAGTGTGCTGAGGTGAAACTTTCTTGAAATTCTTTTGCACATCTCTCATAAATGCATACATTTATATAGCGGGAGGGCAAAGATTTCAGACAGTTGGTATTTTGTTATGTTGCAGCCAAATTGCTCCATTCAGCTGTGGCCCAACCCTTGCCATCTCCCACGCCCATTTGTTGTGAGCTTTAATAGTCTGTCAATGCAGACAGATTTTTATTGTTTTAGGTCTTCAGTGAAGGTTGAGGAGACGATAATTGAGCTTTTCTCTAGATTATAGCCTGAGTTTGCAACAAAATGTAAAAAAAGTGAAAGCGTCCGAGAAGTTTCCAACTGCACTGTGTAGACACACACCCACACACACCCACACACACACACACACACACACACACACACACACACACACACACACACACACACACACACTTTGTACCTGTGTATCCTGCAAGCGCTGCTGCGGGAATGACGGGTTTGTCCTTGCTGAGGTCTGAGCGTTCCCTCACGTAGTCTTTAAACGTGCCCTTGGGTTTGTGGCCGTGCAAGGCGGTGGGGTAGTCTTCTGAGTCGAAGCTGTCGTAGGACGGTACCCGCTGCAGGCTGCTGAAAGACGACTGACTGCTCCAGGACTGGGTCAGCCGCTCACAGCTCTCAAAGCTTTCGATGCTCTCAAACGAATCCTGGCCACCAAGCTTACCTGGAGGAGGGGAGTCAGGTAGTTTTAAAAGGAAAATCTTATACTTTTGCATTTGTCTCCTACCGCTTGACTGTAATTTTGCAGCTATGCTGTAACCAATGTGACAACAACATATTATTACATATTTAACATAAATCCATTAGCCAAGAAACTACCAAACCAGTCAAGATCTAATTTACCTCTAACAACCTCCACCTCAATTATTTGAGGTAGATCACACAAATCACATTGCTATTTCTGATCTTGCGCACGGATAAAAGAAATTCCTTCTATGGAGCACTATTATCAAGTGACAGACAAGGAATAATCCAGAAATCTGTTAAAATGGATCCATGTAGCGATCAGTGGGGCTGAGAAAACACACTCCCACGTTTAGAGAGGCACAGTGCTCAAAAGCTGTGCTTCATGCAAAGGGATTGGACCTTATAACTTGCAGGGAAATGCTTTCAGCACCAGTTTGTATAATGTACACAGTGATTCCTGCATTAAGCTTTTGAAACCGTGAGAACAAAATCCAGACTTTATGGCTAAAAAATGTAAACCACGCTACTAATTCCTCTGTAAACTATCACTGGGGGAGGAAACATGGCGGAGCAGTCAGAAACGCAAACAATTTCTTGAGAAAAGCCCACGCTTGTAATTTAGCACAACACATTTCTCTAGAAAGTGACAGAGAGAGAGAGAGAGAGGGAGAGAGACAGAGAGAGAGCAAGATGAAGGCTTCACCACTTAAACTGTTTTTACATAAAGGTTAGACAACAAGAGAAGACGTTGCGGCTTCGGTAGGTGTGTCAAACAAAAACAACAAGCTCTTTTTTTCCAACTAGGTGTCGAGTGCAAGAGATGAGTGCAAACCACAAACCAAGTAGAAGGCCTGCTCTTTGTCTTTTAATGCATGCACATTGATCTGGCAAACACATTTCAGCGCCCTTGTTATGCTTGCATGCACACAGACAGGACAAATGTTCACGTGCAGAACTAGTAGGACACACATTGAAGTCACAACGTGCACTCTTCACCACAGCCCTGGTTTATTTTTTAACCCCTCACCTCTGCTCAGACGCCCGACACACATGTTGTCAGGGGATACCACCTCTTGCTTGACAGAGAAGTAGTCCCCCTGCAGTGGGTTGAGGGGCGTGTCCCGCAGGATGACCGCAGGGTATTCACTTTCGGTCTTCAGCGTTAGCAGCTCCTCTGAGCTGATGGGATGAAGCGTCTGGTAGGACTCTGTGATGAAGCCAGGCTCAGAGTATTCAGATGGGGGGACACACTGAGCATGCTCCACACCATAGCCTAACAAGGAAAAAGGGGATAATTATTTTCTACTTTATTATTTCCATTCACATTATAAGGATAAGAAAGAGGATGGACCATGAGATCTTACTGAAAAAGTAGTCTGAGGTATAACGTGATTCCTGGAAGTTGGAGGTCAGTCCATTGATGGGGTAATGCTTTGTATCCTCTTCATGAAAAATGAATAGAGAGTGAGCATCAGCGACCCGCCATTGATTTCATGTATCGTGTAATTGCATCCAGCATTATCAAAAATTAATGAACCCTGACTGAATTGTGACTTCCTGCTTGGCTCCTATTACAAGGAGCAATGCCAACAGAACCGAGTGCAGATCTGATATCACTATCTCTTAACTGCTGTGGTACGTCAGATAAAACGTCTTTGACCTCAATATGAACGAGTAAATGAATGTTATGCCAACCTAAGCAAGCGCTTACCTTTCTGGAGCATCTCTAAGTGTTCCCAAAGGATGTCTCCCACAAAGTCAGGTGCCAGGTCCAGGAAGCGATCCTTCCCCATGGCACAGAGGGTGCCTCCATTCATGCAAAATTTGTCAAAGTCAACATTTTTCAAACTGAACTCGTTCACTGTCCATGCTAGCCACTCTGCCACGTGGTTTTCAGTCCACTGTCTGGGATCTGAGGAGATTAAGAGTTAGGGCAAACACATATACGTTAAAACCAAAAGATTATACTCATTAAGATCACACTACTATCATGTGCCATTTGCAGCTCAGTTCATCTTTAATACGGGTTTCAAGACATATTCAATGTACAAGGAAGTACAACATCAGACAGTTTTCTTTCTGTTGATGTCTGCCCAACATCAACAAATTTGTAGGAAAAATGGTCATAAGCAGCAGCAGGGATGACAAAGAGTCTGATGGTCTGGAGCAGCATGAAGTGCCGCTGACTCATTGTTTTACTGTGTCTGTCTCAGCCTCTACGCTGCTGGAGTGGTTTCTGATTAACCAACCATCACACTGATGTCATGAGCTGCAGGGTCACGTCAAGAAAGGAGAGTGAGGGTCCCAGGAGCTAAATATCTTACCTTTGGGAATGCCCAGCCGCTGCTGTTCCTTTGTGAAGCCACTGAAGGTCGCTTTCAGGGCCTGGGACATCATCTCTTTACTCCCTGGTGTCAGGAGGGGGACGTCTCCACATTCAGGATCTGTTCAGGATCACATATGGCAAATGCTGTAAAATCGTGGACTGCAATCACTAATCTAATACTTCCCATGTGTCAGTTTTGTTATTGCTCATGATTGAAACAAGCGACTGGAGACATTTGCACGTGCTGCTCTTAAACACCCACACACGTCAACATTGAGGTAACTGACCGTGACCAAAGATACTGCTCAGCAATTCCAAAACCGTCTAGAAAAACTGTCTATCAGAACCAGTCTGTCTAAATCAGCTAAAGAGGATGTGAACATTTTGGGGCTCTGACGCAGTTGTATAAGCCTGCAGAAGGACAGTGAGAAGAGATGTATTTATAAAGAAAAGTTCATGGTGTGTTTAGGAAACTATACATGCACTCGTCAAGAATCTCAGGCATGGTCTCAACATAAATCCAACTCTCCTGGACCTTTGTGTGTACATAAACACACAACTTTGTTTGCGGAGACTACAAACACTAACATTTCTTCCACCAGCACATTCTGGGTGGGATAGCAGCGCCTGGTGCCCATCCATGACACCGTGACCCCACGCGAGCCCTCCTACCATGTCACCCTTAAACAGTGGGCCTACTGTCACCCGACCAAGCCTGGGGTCCGTCTGTCTGAGGGGTTAAAGGTTGAGAGATGGGGTGATGATGTCACCTTGGCTACTGATGGGTAGCTAAGAGAGTCGGGGGTGGGACGTCTCAAGGGTCTCAGCCACACACTGGACTCACTGTTCTCTGTTCACAGCAAGTGGCCAACCAGTGTGGAACAGAGCTCTCTTTGATGGGTTTAAATAGTGCCTGATGTCTTGGACTCATCTAATTAGATTGGCCAGGCTGCACAAGTATGGAGGGATGGGTTGGAAGCAAGGGTGATGACACTGGGATCAGAGGAAACACCCCAGGCCACTTGAGTAGTCTGCTAAAAAGCAATCTGCTCGGGGCTCAGCCAATAACTTGTAAAGTGACACACAAAATGGCCCAAAGATTAGATCTCTAATTAGCTGACCTGGTTTCAGCACGCCATTAGCAAAGTAGCTAAGCTAATTTCCACAACAACATTGGAGCACATCACGACCTCTCGTTGTGACGACGCTGTTTTCTCTGATCGACCTCTTGGGAAAGAACAGACAGATACGTGGTTCAACATTATATCACCCTTGTGCTGTCAGAACAGGCCATAGAAGCTTTTAAGGAAAACTACCGCTGGGGCAAAAAAGATTCACCAGTTGTCAAACCCAGATGTTTTGGACTCTCCACAGGGGCAACATACACTCCATGCTTGTTTTTACCACTAACTGACGTCCTGACCCCATCTGGAATGCACAGCAGCTGTCCTTCCTTTGCCAGTGTAACCAGTGTCTGTCTGGCTGGTGGTAAAATGAGTTCTCCCAGTTTCTTTTAGCACCATTTGCTACAATTTATTCCCTCTCTACGTTCCTCTATTTCTGAAGAAAGAAAGTCAACAGGCAGCAGGCCCAAGACAGAGGACAGACAAGAGCTCTGTGTGATTCAATTAGGTCTCTTGTACTACTTTGTTCTGCAATGGAGAATAAGCAAAGACATTTGTTCGTGTCAGACAAAAAGAAAGGTAGAAGAGTGGAATAAGCACGTCACAACAGTCACTTCAAGTTTATGACTGGGACATCAAAATGTTTCACGGTGAAAATAAGAACTGGGACATTATTGTGCAAGTTAACTGAGGTTCAGCTGTGCCTCTTCTCAGCTTGATCTCTGAGTAAAAAGGAACATGTTGCAAACGGCTGCAAACTGAGACGGGAGATGAGGCTCAGACAGTCGTTGCTTTGATGTGAAGGCAGAGGAAAAATGTGGCAGTACATTTAAGCAGGGTTGAGGGGAGCTTGTCTGCACTTTCTAACCATTTATGCCCCTCCCTCTCCATTGCTTTTATCAAGTCAGCCCCTGCCCACACAGACTTGAACCCACTTAAGCACTAAATCCTCCATCAAAGACACACAACACAAGCGAGCATGAGAACTGCCATTAGGCACTTAAAAGAGACAAGTATGTGAAGCACGATAGAGCAGTTTAAAATGTCATCTGCAATTTGTGTGACTTCATTCATTTAAAAAAAAAAAAGCATGAAATTACATTTTTGCTTACCAAGAGCAATTTAAAATATCACCCAAGAACACCAAGAATGCCCCATTTTACTTTCTGAAGATTTATCTTGTTTGAAACATGCAGAGAAGAAATGCAAAATTCACCAAGTAGCATGAAAAAGTGACAGTATTTCCTCATATTGGGTTTCCATCTCTGAGGTCTTTTTTCAAAACTTCAAGTGTTTGTGCCATTTTACAACAATAGTGAGACTTTTATGGAAACATTGAGTAATAAAGATTTGACGTTTAAAATGGGTTGACCATGACCACGATGGTTGCTCTGATAGCCTAATTTCTGTGTGGAAGTGATGTAGATCTAGTGAAAGTTATCAGTGGCAAAGCTAATGTACAGCACCCGTCCATTAGTGAGACGAGAGGCTGCAGCTAAACAAGCTCAAGTAAATAATGATATTCTGATGGGATTTCAATGCCCCCGAGTCCCATTAAATCCACATCGGTCAGGACCTACATAGAGTTAGAGCATCCACAAATGCTCACTCTCCACATTGTGCAGTGTGGATTAGTGTGCAAAATGAACACCACCCAGTTAGCCCATGAAGTGGGAGGGAGGCAGGGCGACACTTGACACTTACAAAATTTTAAAAGAGACACCTCGAGTGGTGAAAATACAAAGCCAATTTCTTCACATGTAGAGGCAACAATATGTCAGTTTAGTCCAAGAAATACTGATGGAGTAAGACTTCTGTTGGCTCCCATGTCCAGTAATAGGATATTGATTAACCGCTCCCCTATTAGTCCAGTTTTGAGTAATGGACAGGCTGCTGAGTATGATGATGTTTTCCCGAGGGATATGACTGACAGGCTGTATACCTACGCTGTAAAAATATCAGGCATTAGACAGTGGGTGTGCTAACGCAGCAGCACATATAAATACACAAAAAGTGAATTAGCAAGGCTCTTTGTGTGTGCTGGAGCATGGGCATGAAATTGGGATTTCTGTGACTGGATCCAGAGTCTGTGGGGCTGGATCAGGCATGGCTGGCCAGGGCAGGGCGGGGAGAGATAGAGGCTGAGTGCTGGGGGTTATAAGTCACTCGGCTGTAACATGAGCCCATCACAGGATAAGTGGGGTGGGCACAGTAGAGAGAATGGGAAAGAGTGAGAGATGAATGAATGGGAGGTCTCATACCGCTCCCTTGTCTTCTCTCCATTTCTGGAGTGACATCACCGCGGGATCGCTGCCATCTCTCAGCCTCTGGCGGAGACTCGGCTCATTCATAAATCCAGGGCTGCTGCCTCCACACACAATGATGCAACGATTCACACAGAGCAGGCCACCAGACCAAAAAATAAAGGACAGTAAGCTTTCAAACAACACAGCTATAAATAGCCCGCTAGAGTTTCAGTCAGAGCCAGGGTGGTCTCAACGATACCCCCATCACAGGCTCGTGCTTCTGCTGCCAGCTTTTCCGATCCCATATACCTCTTCTTCCTAAGCTACATGATTAGTGACACTACATCATTTATTCATTCTGCATCTCTAAGCATCAGGAAGTTGATCATTTTCAAGACATTTTTGCACAAACGTTTGGAAAAAAGTGGGTGGAAAAAATGAAACGTAAATAAAGATGCAAAGGCACCTCTGTGTGGCCTCGTTGATTCTGAACTTGCCCGTTTCTTTGGTCTTTTTTTTTTTTTTTTAAATGAGCCAAAGAGTCAATTTCCTGTGGCTAAGTTGCGATCCCATGGGAAGTGAGCATTGGGTTCAGTTGAGGGTCAAATAATTTCCGACTTGTCGCCGAGGCCTTACACCCTTCCTAAATACTCCCACAAGTAAACAGGTACGTATCAGCAGACTCGCAAAAAAGGTTACACAGGCTTATAATCGTCTCTTTGAGGGCAGCTGGAGCGCCCACAGCGGAGCAGAGGTGACGCCGGTATGCAAGAGACCCTTTGATGGAGATCTATATCTGGACCCCTGGTTTGAGAGCACAGGGTCATAAAAACGACTTCCATGAAGGGGGCCATTGAGAGCCGCAGGGCGATAAAGCCACGCTGTAGTGGAGCGACAGGAGCAGGGAGTGGTGCTGCTCTGGTTTGAGAGGGCAGCTTGTTCAGCCATTGCAATTTAGACGTTTTAGTTCAGTGACAACCAGGAACAGACATGGCATCTCCTATCAAGTCAGAGAAGAGAAGGTGGTAACCTTCACTGCTACCATGGTGGATGCTGCTGACACACTGGGTCTATTCTTAGGTCAGCATGACTGGCTCCTGGCTGCACCACTGAAGTACAAGCCCGAGGCGGCTAAAAAAACAGCTGTGCAGGATGAGGCCTCTGCTGCTGACATCTGTCTTTGGCCATGAAACCAGAGTGGTCCAGGATGATCACAGATAGCACAGACATACTGGCTACCGAAGCTGACTGTAAGTGAGACTAATACCCAGAGCTGCCTTTCTTACTTTCCACTTCCTCCATCAAAGAAATCACATTAGCTTATGATGTAAAGGTGCATCAGGACTAAGGTCTCACCACTTGATATGGCATTACCACTGCAATCAGACTGACGCACAGCTGCTAAACATTGATTCTTAAGCTCACGAGAAGCTGTTTGGAGCTCTTTGCTCTGCCTATTTGTTACCCTGTCGACAGCAAAGAATTCCAGCATGAAAAATGTTAAAAAGGAAATACCAATAAAAGACTAAAAAGGGACAAAGGCAATTCTTTTTTTCCATAAACCCAGACAATTTGGGTTGTGATTATTGTGCTGAAAGTGATAATTCAGCAAACGCGTTTGGTTGGGAGAGAATCAGTGTAAACATGGGATGCACCAAAGGTTCTGTAGTTCCTCCTACACTGAAAAACCCACAGATTTAAAATGGAGTAACATAAATCAACTGTACCTCATTTCTATAGTTGGTATTGTCGTGAAAGCGCTACGAGTCCAGAAGTATCAAACTATGGCGTTTGCCTTTGACCTCAACAGTGGCGTTAAAAGTGCGTACAGGTGTTGTGAGCGTGGCTGTGTCCAGGCCGGCTGTCCATCTTTGCTGTAAACAGACAGAGGATGCTCTGGGGGACTGTTTAGGCATTTAACCAAACACACAACCTATCTGACAAACAGTTTACTCTTTGTGTTCTATTTTTTCCACAAAAAAAAAAAAAGAGAAGGACCTGCTTGTCCCACTTTGAGTCCAAACGGACGCATTCCAAACACATTTCTGATGCGAGTGTGGGATTATACATTAAAACAGCCTCACACACGGAAAAAAGCATAAATGATTTGCCGAATGACTTTGCCACTCTTGATGCATACGCGCATCATGAGTGATGTAAATGCTGTCTTTAATTATATTACATGCAGAAATGTGAGTGTTTCAAGTTTGAAGGCCATTTATAGTCTACAGATGGATACTTGATAAATAAATTTACCCCAGACCACAGTGTTTTCATGTTGCATGCCTCACATTCCACCTCCGTTTTACAATGACTAAAGTGCTTCTCACAGCTTTCTTGTTTTCCTCTAATGTGACCAAAAAATGACTTGTGGTTCCAGCGTCGTTGAATGGTTTCAGCTTCAGACGATGAACTGCCCTTCTATTTAAAGCACTCTGGAGACTCCATGGCTGATAGTGCTGCTGAAATATGCAAACCTCTGGCTACGCCTCTCGTTATCTCATGTTAGATATGCAGGTTTTTTAACGACGATGTGAATCACCTCGGCTTGGCTGACTTCACTGATGGTAACTGAAATCTGATAACTGGGAAGTGTTGCGCAATAAGAGATGAAGTGATTTCAACAACATGTTCATACCGTTGCAGAAGTAAAAAGTCACGCTTCTGTGTATTCCTCCACAGAGTGACTCACTACATTAAAAACGAGCGGACATCAGGGGATATCGTGCTGGTTCACTTGACAGTGTGACTGGTCATGATGACAGCGCTGACCATACCTTGTAAAATTCCTGCGTGGTGACTCAGCCATGACACAGTTGGTTGAAACACACACGCAACACAACAAGCATTTTGGGCATGAAGTGGAAATTTTCCTCTATAGAATTTAGTGTCTATTTGAAAATGACCAGCAGACTAAGCTAATCCACATTTCCAGCTTCACTTCAGCCTCTTCCAATGCTTCTGACACACATGTGCCTCCCATCTGACTGCCTCTGGACTGAAACTCATCATGAACACACCACAGTGTTGAACTTTCAGAACAGAGTCATTCACCCACACAAACACACCCTGATTTATCACCCTTTGCTTTGACAGGTGAGTAATTCATTACGACTCTGGTGCCCTGGCCCTGACACACACCGAGTCTGTGGCTGTTCCCCAATTGTTCTCTTGATTACAAAAGCAGCATGCAATCCATGTTGACTGCTAAAACAGGTGGGGAGCAGAAAACAGACTAAATACGAAACCAAAGGGAAGTAAATCTGGAACATCCATGTAGAACATGAGCGGCACGGCCTCACCGAGGACATGTGATCATCTCCGCTCGCCCTCCGAGGGCGATTCTGAAAGCACCATTTTAAAAGTAAAAGTTAAAAAGTAGTTTCCAGTTTGCCTTATTGAAAACACAGCTCCTAAATATGGAACCACAACAGAAACGCCAGCAAAATTAAGTTAGAAAACATTCACATTGAAATGAGTGGGCGGTTGTGGAGAAATTTCGGGGCTGTGGCGGGTTCACGTTCTCACTGGCAACGCAGAGGAGGGAAAGACCGGCGGGACCTGAAAGCAGAAACTGAGCCAAACCGTGCAACAGCAAGCATGTAGTGACTCAAAGATTGCTAAAGCATTGGCTGGGGATGGGGCAGAGTGCACTCACCGGGAACACACAACACAAAACACCACATCAATGCGCCATGAGGAAAACTCATGTGGCCGAGACCGGGGAGGCAGAGGAAGAAAGGGAAAGGAATGAAGGCGCCTGTGTGAGGGGGCGGCTGAAAAGCCTTCTCTGTTATGTAAAAAGATCGTCAACACAACCAGAAATCTAACTTTTCCTTTGCTCTTCACGGAAGGCTTTCGGCTAAATGTGAGTAAAACAAAAGCTGCTGAAGAACAATTTCCATCTGATATTTTTACAGGATAACGAGGCCTGATATGACACCAACCACGCCTTGCTCACGTCTGGGTCCAGGCCTCAGACCAACAACACCTCTGTAAACATGTGCTCACCATTAGGAGGCTGTTGTATCTGGTGCTAACACGCCTCACTTTATGACTAAACTTCAAGGCGTGGAGTCACCAGGGAAGCACTCACACAGGACCCACGCCGTGGAAGTGTTTTATGGACAACACACAGCAGATGACGAGCGGGATATCGAGGCGAGGACTGAAACACTGAATGAATGATGGGGGGGGGGGCACGTTTTGAAGGAAATACAAGGCTGTTTTAAAGCGCCGATGGTGAAATGTTGCATCAACGCGGCCCTCCGTCAGCACAACACCGAGGTGCCGCCAGATCGCACTCCACAAAACGCTAACGCCACCACACTGGCCATCCCAGCAGCTCAGAGACTGGCACGTTGTTGCCGCTCACCCAGCGGCCTCCTTGTGCTACGACTCTGCTTGGCGAGCACAAGGAGGCCCATTGACCTCCGGGGCCGGCTGCTGCCTTGGCGCAGACGCGACGGCCAAACCCGTGGATCTGTGATCTGGTGTCCGCAGCAGATGAAAAGCGAACAGGTTTGCTCTGGCCCCGCTCATTGATGTGGCACATCAAGGCAGCGCTGGATCACCCAGACCGTGTTTGCACAGCTGCCAGGAGGCCGCGCACGCTCAAACACGAGCGTCTATTACTGCACGCCGGTGAAAAACCGCTGACATGAAGACAACGAAGGGAAGCGCTGAAACTCACCTAACAACCTCTGTTGGACCCCGGGAGGCACCTGGAGTCTGTCAGCAGAGTGATTTGTGTGGCGGGGCCACTGTACTGATGCCTCATAAGGGATCACAGCAGAAATCAGGCGAGCAGCAGCAGTCCTGATCAGATAAAAGTGGGCCCCGCTCAGGCTTTTCTCATGCCAATCAGCAGGGTATGTTCACAAGCATTCCTGTCCGTCACTGATGCCTGGCCTGAGGAGCCAACGGGCGAAGTAAAAGAAGCAGTCAGACGTGCCCCGGTGGGAACGCTTCAGGTTTAGTGAATCATTTACAGTACGCTCCAGCTTTAAACGCTCTCCCTCGGAGCGCCACCGCGGGTGACAACTTTGACATAAAGCAGTTTGTGCCTCTTCCACCGCTGTAACTGTACTCTGTCAGAGACGGGCACTCTAACTGGACTGGAGACTTGTTTGGGTGCACCTCTGACCCTGGCAGCATGTCAGCACTTTAAAGGGATTAGCTCAGGCCACCGGTACACTGACACTAATCATAATTCAGTTACAAATGAGAACAGCCACGTAGGAGGTGAGAACAGCGGGGGGGGGGGCAGGTGTTTTCAGAATGAACCTCGCTAAAAAGACAGTATCATTAGTAACCCTGGCATCTGACACTCTGGGACAGCTGCTCCATTCACAGTTCCACAAATCAATAAATGTACTCTGGCTTTGGAGCACTTATCTATCTCAACAAGTTGTAAGCAGGGAGCTTGTTAAGGCCCATTATACACCAGCAACACTGAAGATTAATGTCTCCAGGTCGGCGTATAGTGCATTTATCCATGCATGCATACCACAGAGTGAACAGAATAGTGTGTGTGCATGCGTGTGTGTGTGTGTGTGTGAGAGAGAGAGAGATGATGTGTCTGTGTGAATTTGTGAACTCCTCTTTGACAGCTTCAGCTTCAGCCAAGCACAGACGAGAGTCACAAATGTCCTCGTACGATGGAGTTTCTCTGCAGCTCTCAGCATTTTTGTGTGCGAGAGACGTCAACATGTGAACCTCTGCTGTGCAGGTATGAAGCTGAAGGTGGTTAGTGTGGTGACTCATAGCTCCTCAGTGGGTCAACACAATTCACCTCAAATTTCCATGATGCATCGGTGCCGCTTGTAGATCTTCAGATGAGAGAACAGGGTCGGTTCTTCTAAAAGGCTGCCAAGTGCAAATCATTCAAGCGTGGCACCATGTGTGCCATCGCTTTGTATAAAAGTGAGAACTGAAACCACTAAAAGTCAGACACGAGCGCAGCCAGCCGCTGTGGGCATCCCTGAGAGGTGGCCTGAGCTGCTCCTGAGGAGAACCAGGAGGTCCAGCCAGAGACGAGCTGATTCATCACCTCAGCCTGCCTCAAAGCCTCCAAGCCTGTTTCCAGCACTAGATGTGGGGGGGGGCTGAGAAGAAAGGAGGGCGATGGAGACAGTGGTGGGGAGGGAGGGAATGTGATTAGGCGGTTCTGCTGGTCTCCCAGTCTGGCTGGACCAGCGGCCTGCCTCTCCCAGTGTGGCAAAACAGGATCAGAGATGGGTGCATGTCGAGATAGGAGATGCAGACAGATCCCCAGACATGAAAGAGAGGACTTTCACCCATATCAGCAACTCTGCATCTTATCACCGGGCAGAGCGACACCAAGACAACAAGCCTAACTCACTACACAACTCTGGAGTAAAACCCCTCTCTTAAAATGCACTAGACATGCTGCAGGATAAACACAAGTCTGAAAGTATGTCAGATAGATTCATGCCAGGGTGTTAGAACGTAGCATGGGGAATATTCGATAAGGAACTGCTGGGGCTGGTATCTGTGGCCCGAGGGCCAACAAAAGGTGGCAACTTTTTAAAACAAGGCTGTGAAGTGAGACCAATGAAAGACACAACTTTGGACGTCTGCATCAACTCCGGTCTCGTTCACTGAGCAAAACGGCCCGAAATGCTAAAAAAAAACCCAGACTTTTTTCCTCCAGCTGATCCTGAGAGGGCTCGGTGGAGACGCGCCCCGCAGGCTGCGGCTGACAGCCCGTCCCCGTCCCGCGCCCTCCTGCTTCGAAATCGCGGTTGATGGTCGGATGGAGCCGCCTCCGGGTTGACGCCGTGCGCCCTGTCACCGCCGCCCGGCCGCGCCGCCGCCGGCCGCCGGCTCCGGGACGCGCCGCTGTCGCGCACACGGCCGCCACTCACCGTCCATCTTTTCAGCCTTTATGATCGTTAGCGTCGGCTTCATATCGACAGCTGCCGTCATCACCATCGGATCAATGAGACTTCTCGACGCGGCGTCCCTCCTCTGCTCACCAAAGAGAAAACACGCACACAGCGGGGGTCTGCGCGTCTGGCGCTCGGACGCACAACAAGTAATAAATTAACCAACAAAAAGAAAAACCCAAGAAAAACAAAAAAAAGAGTTTCTCGTCCTCCTAACTTGTCTTTTCTCCTTCCTTCCTCTCCTGTGCATGCACACACTCCCTCTTTTCCTCCTTCTTTCTCTCTCTCTCCTCCCTTACTCTCCTTCCTTTCTGGCTGGGGGGGCGGGGCGACGCGCCGAGACAGCTGAGGGGGGCGTGGCCTCGGTCTGACCTGCCACTTTAGTCACAATTCAATTACAACGTCCCGCCAACACACACACACACACACACACACACACGCGTGCACGCACGGACGCGCGCACACACGCAGGCACGCCTTCGTGTGTGCGAGAGAGCCTCCCCTTTAACGTCATCCGTTCGCTTCCTGTAAATTACGGGAGTTTTACAGGTACTGAAATCTGACGACCTGCGCGGTTTCTGAAGTGTGGTAGGTATTCATTCAAATGATCATGGTTACTTCACACACGTGCTTAAACCTCGTGAACAAATCTTGAAAAGAGCCAGGAGACAATCCTGAAATAATGTGATGCTGTCACAAATGCAGGAACATCCCAAGAGCCAGGGGCTTTACTGGAATCCAGTAAACTCCTGTGTGGCCAAACACAGAACTTAGTTCTCAAAACAATTAACCCCCCCAGAGAATTCCTCTGTAATTTAAGGCAGTGTACTATGTTTAACACGCGTGTTGTTTTAGACCCATTGAGACCGGACACAAAGTGGAATAATCAATAATCAATCTTCAGGGGAGGATCCCAGAATCCCAGTCGGCAGAGCTGCAGCGTAGTGTGAGGCCACGGGCTGATGACTCTGTCCGCAGGTTCCTGCTTCCTCGTAATGTGTAACTCACCCTCATAAACACCTCCGAGTATTTCCTGTTCACCTTGTGCTCATCAATAAAAGCGTTCATGTATAGATCTCTGCCTGTCTGGATAACCCAGCACAAGCTGCTCCCAAACCAGCAGCCTCCCCGATTTGTTCTTTTACGTGTGCGTTAGGAGCAGCAGCCACGCTGCAAATCGAATCAAGGTATTTTCCTCTGGAAAGAGTATAGACAGCGGAGAGCAGCGGGTTTACCGCTGCACTCAATCTGAATTTTATCAAATTTTTAAAACATAAAGAGAAAGACACAGAGAACTTCTGTGCTTGCTAATAAGCAAATGAGATTTTTCCCAAACCCTATTTGTCCCCCACGTATCCAGGCTCATCACAGCAACCTTGTTAGAGCATGTCACATGACACAATGTCCGATGCACGTCAGCGAGCTGCGTCTGGGTGCGCAGTATGGATATGGAGACTAGGGAGCCAGGGATATTGATCACATATGGATTTTCAAACCGGTGGTACTTCAGAGGCTCCATTAGCAGCTCCGGATCAAGTTTCAGCGGCCTGATAGGAGCCTCGTCTGGGATGACTGCTGGTGGGCTTTGTGGTGAGAAGAGCTGCTTTACCAGCAGCAAAGTGGAGGGGTGTGACAGAGACATAATGGGGGAGGTGTGTGTGCGCGTGTGTGTGTGCGTGTGCGTGTGTTGGGGGGGCAGTACCTCTCACTTCACCTCAGTCAGTCACTGTCTGACTGTCTCTGATGAAGCTCTTTGTTTTCTGTTAATGAACTCCCTAATATCTGTTCTTAGGAGGACAGCCCGGCCCTTTCATGCCTGAGGGCAGCCATTAGGCCTTTAATGGTGCTGAGGACTAATATCTGGCCTGGCGTCACATTAGCCCATTTTGTTTTCCTCAGACTACTTTGACTTTTTTATCGTGCACACTTAAAATCTCCATTAGAACGCTGAGGCCACCGTGATGTGTGTTTCCATGTTTGTGAAAATGTGGCGCAGAGCTGGGGACAGAGGCCTCGTGAGGACCGAGTCCTGCTTCTGCTCTGGCGCGGACGCATGTTCATGCCATGTCTCTGTGGGTCTTCTGCAGGTCCTCCCAGGTGCTCCAACATACCAACCACATGCAGACGGTCACGCGATGACCGGAGGCGCTGAATCGCCCCCAAGTGTCCACAGATCCATCATCTGAACCAGGGCCTGCTGGCTTTGGGGACTCCAACATTGAACTTTGAAGACACGTGCCATCACGAGATAAGAACTGCAAACAGATCTTAACAGGATCTGGATTCTGAAGCCAAATCAGGTACCAACCTGTAGCTCCTAATGCAAGAAGGATTTCCTTACGTCCCTGTGAGAGGGGGGAACACTTCCCGATGTCCAGGCAATAAAACAATGCTTAGTGTTAGTGTCATATTACAAATATATCAGTGAGGTGGACTGAAGGGTGGAGCCTTTAAGGTTAAGCAGTGCTAACACCACAGCAGAAACACAAGCAGTTTCATGGATTTCTGAAGGGTCGAGCTATACCCTCAAAAGAGGACGTGTCCTATTGGGTAAAGCATTGTTGTTTGGAATGCTGTTTCTCAGAGCATTGACCATCTGCATGACACGGGCAGCCTGGGGTACAACGACCCTGAAAACAAATGTGTTTAAATGAGCAGGACACTGACATGAGGGAGGGAGGGGGCAATGTTTTCAAGAGCTTTTTGTCAACTCCTAAGAGTTTTACATGAGACACTGCCTTCATCTAAGGGGGGAAAAGTGTGTTGTATGAAGACAAACATCCCGAACAGGCTTCTCTTCTCCACCTGATAAGCACTGTTGCCACGGTCTTTACAGGTTTGGTAGAAAGGTGTCTTCACTCGCTTGTTTTGGTCGTGGAGCGTCGTCGGGGCCTGCTGCTCACTGGCGCATGTGTGTTTGGGGTCCTGACAGGCGCCTGCTGCCTGCCACAGAGCTGACACCTTGTTCCGTTTAGAACAAACCCTGCAGCTGTCACGTCCTCGTCACCACCGCTGGTAGCGCCACCACGGTCAGACAGGACCCCATGCGCTAACCTGTGCTCTGACAATACTGTGAAAAGGATATTGAACTGTGTAAATGTCTAGTATTTCAGTCAATCACATATGTGAGCGAGTGAGAGAGAGGGAGAGAGAGGGAGAGAGGGAGAGGGAGAGAGAGTGAGGGAGAGAAGGAGAGAGAGAGAGAGGCCTGACAGGAGTGGGTTGCTCAGTGGCAGTTCAGTCTCATCTATCAGTCTGAAGGTGCCACAGGCTGAATTCACTCCTGCTGAGATCAGAGGCTGTGCTGCGTGTGTGTGTATGTGTGTGTGTGTGTGTGTGTGTGTGTGTGTGCGTGTGTGTGTGTGCATGGGTGTACGTGTGCATTTGTCTCTATCTGTTGCACCTCACATTCCATAATCTTCACTAAGAGTCCACTTGTGTGTTTCATGTGAGTGTGTGTTTGAGTGTGTGTGTACCGTGTCCATGTAAGTGCACAGGCAGAGAGACAGGGGCCTCCCCGAACAAAAGCACGGCTCTTTTCTGAACAATTAGCTCCGCTAAAAAGGACATCTCTTCCTCCATTAGTGGCACCACGTGCCCCCCATCACTCCATTGTGCAGATAATTCAATTATACCCCCCCCCCGCACACACACACACACACACACACTCACACATACACACCCTGCCAAGTCTCTTTTGCCTTCCAGAACTCCCTCTGTTCCTCCTCTGTAACCTCTGTCAGACGTAAAATTGCCCCATAGCCCCTTCAGCTGATGAGAAATCACGTGTTTCATCTATGTGACATTATAATTGTGATGGCACTCCCCAAAAGTCTACTTTAAATAAAATGATGCTCCAATGCAGCATTTCATCTGCAAGCACCTATCCACTGCTAAAATAAATACATTTAAAGAAGCAAAAGTACAATATATAAACACATATAAAGAAGTTGGTCCCATCACATTTGATTAATGCTTTTCTTTGATTCCCTTCCCTTAAAAAGTTACTGTTGGTTGTAATTTATTAGAAGTAAGTTTTAGAGGAAAAAACCTCTTAATGCAACCATTGTTCCTCAGAGTCTGTAAATATTACTTAATAAACATTTTAACAATGACATGACTCTTGGGATTAATTATAGCACCACCTTTCCTGATGACTGAGCATCTGTTGCATCATCACACATCACACATTAAAGAACTGAATGTTCTCCAACCGAAGCAGTGTGTAATTAGACACCACCCTATCGAGAGGAACTGACCACGTGGAGACTTCCTCAAAATACAACTTGTGAAAAAGTCTTAAAGTTAGCTCTTTCAAACAAAAAGAAGAAAAACACAGTCATTAGTTTTGTTTGTAGATAAGCAGAGCCACGTCTCCTGACGCACGGTAACCTCAGTAACACCTCGGCCCTCACAACTGTGATCACATCATGCTTTTCCAATCAGGGATAATGGCAGCAGAGCGACCCGGTCCTCCACAGTTGTCTGTCGTTTTTCCGTGTTTCCCCTCTTGTTTTGTTTTATTGTCAGAGGGGGAAGTGTGCAGCGGCCTGATTAGCATCACTGTTTCCTCCTTTCCCATAACCCCCAGACCCCCACAGACTGCCTGTTTACTTTTAAAAATAAAAAATGGGCCTGTGCCTGTGAGGACGTGCCCCTCATCAGAGGCGAAAGAAACCCTCCGCCCACCCCTTAACCCCCTACATACACACTCCAAACTCAAGGATCTATGTTATAGGCCGGCCCCTCCGCCAGGTCCCAGTGACTTATCCCGCTCCTTATCTGTCCTTTCTGTATTCCACACACTCTCCATTGCTCCCATCCACCCCACCCCCCCCGCTCTTCCTACTGTCCAGCTGTCAAATCACATCAAGTAAAGCAGGCCAATGGTCCCTGAGTGCCAGATCACAGCTGTGTCTGTGTGCACTAAATGGGAGGGTATGTTTAAATGTACAGTGAACCCTGGGAGTTCTCTCTCTCTCCCTCTCTCTCTCTCTCTCCCTCTCTCTCTCTCCGTACGTGTGTGTGTGTCTGGTGTGTGGGCGGGTGTGCCTTCAGTATGTGTGTTAGTTGCATTACTGAATGGGAGGATGCAGCAGCACACAAAGGAGTGCAGGTTGTGAATTTAATGAATGAATATGGGGTGTGTTGATAGTGCGTGTGTGTGGGTGCGTGTTGGATATCAGTTCACGTGCACCTCATTTTTGCCAGATTCACAATAAAGTGTGCACACCCTGTATGTGCACAGCCAGTGAGGTTCCTCAGTGGGGATCAGCAGCAGCAGGCCCCGCGACTGCTGGGATCGTGAAGAGTAGTGCTGAGTTAGTGTAAACATCACCATGGCATGGCTGTTGTCAGGAAGCAGTTTGTGTGACATTGGGCTGGGAGCCAAGCATGCGATGGTTCTTTAACTTCTCCGCCTCACATCTGCTCTGTGCTGTTTCATTCTCACACTAGCACATTTCAGTTTAACCTCACCTATTGCACAATGTATACCAGGAAAGGCCTGATGTGCAAAGCAGCCCCTTGTATTACAGCTCTGATCAGCTTCAACTAGAATTTGGTTTTAACAACTCTCATCAGGTGGTTGTTTGTGATAAACAACTACAGGTTTTGGCACATTTTATGGATGTACAGTAGACACATGATCTATCTTCCTAGTCTCATATTACATTCCACCTTTGGCTTTATAAAAGAATATACATTACTGAAGCGTAGCGACTCCTCTGCATGGCCATCTTCAGCTCTGAACAACTCTGGATATGCTAAATAACGTTACGTTAACCCCAGTATCATTCACAGTTCATACACGTGTCTCACAGTTTAGTTCATTTTAACATAAATATGCAGTGGGAAACACTATTTCCTATGCGGCAGTGAGAGCAGCCCCAGATTCTCTCCACTCATCTATCAGCCTCTGTGTTGCTGCTCGGCTCTTTCGACTCCTTTTCCTCCTCTCTTATAACGTGTTAACTGCCAGTATCGGTATCATTAATCTAGTGCATAACTGAAAAATGGCATTTGACTGACTTTGACTTGTAAACTACTCTCTAATTGACATTTGAAAAAAAACAGGATTATATTGAAAGTTTCTTCGTTGAGTCAGCACCAACAAATCACCAACCCGAGCCTTTCTATGACGCCACATGACTTTGTTTTATTCATATTGCTGCCTTATGTTTCTATGCAGGCCCAGATGTCGATCTCTCTATAGACAGAGCGAAACGTATCCTTTGAGAGAGATGAGTCAAAGCAGTGGCTGCAGTTTGAAATAACCGTGTCAGAGTTTAGTTAGGCGTCATTGAGGTTAGCGCGCATGCAGCACCGTTCGCCTACAGCGTGAACCCTTCGGTAGCTCGAAATGACACAAGCAGGAAGAAGCAACACGACTGCATCAACATGTCCAGGTGGCTCGAATGTTCGTAGCCTGATGTGCAGGAGTGCAGAATACAGAGGAAGGCAAAGGAAAAGGTCAGCACCCGGTCACTTTTTTCCACCCAGCAATGTTTATGTCAACGGTTTAGCTCTGGGAGCAATGAAGTGAGAGATCCAAAGGAGTGTGTCTCTGGCAACAAACATCAGCAAATCCCATCAAATCCTGACTCCCTCTCGCACACACACACATGCACGCTCAGCCCTCCCTTTGCATCTCCAGAGACCAAACAAGAGGCTTGGGAAAAAGATGGCCGCCCTTTGCCCCGTTGCCTTGCCCCTGCATCCAGCTCAGGGAGGTGATGGAGTTGGCTTACACCCCCCACAGCACCCCAGCCCTGCTCCTGTGGCCCCAGTCCCCGTCCAGCAGCATCAATCACTTTTGAGGATGAGCGGGCCAAACACAGGCATGTTGGAAGGAATGTTCGCGTTTAAAATAAACCTCATTAAAGAGGAAAGAAAAAAAAAACAAAAGCAGGTTGGAAGAAAGACAATGAAGGGATACAGAGAGGTGGTGGGGGAAGAGTTTCTGTTGTCCTCAAGGGTTGACCTCCACAGCATCAGCAAAAAGCTGAGCTTAATGTGTGTGTGTGTGTGTGTGTGTGTGTGTGTGTGCATGTGGGTGGGTGTGTGTGTGTTTCATAACTGTAATTTGGGATTTCTTGAAATTCTAAAATATTAAATGTTAGACCAAAGCTTCTATTCCATTACAGTCAAACTGCCTTTTCACTAAGTGCTATGTTATTATTAACGTTCTTATTAAAAAGAAAAAAGGATGCTGTGTTGGCCAGTTGTCATTTACAGCTGAACTCTGACAGACTGGAGGGTTTCTTTTTTAGGGTTCAGTGGCTTCATTATGCAAATGGTGGAAACCAGGACACTTTCAACTGTAAGCTCTTTGTGACATGTAATCATTTCTTACCTGCAGGATTGGTTTCGTGACCGCTGGGTACTTCCTGGAGCGGTATATCGTGAACATACAGCGGTTGTGATGGGTAGTACTGGTGCTGGGGGTGGACCACACCTGGGAACTGGGAGGGAGGTCCCACTGCAAGTCCTCCACTTGGCCTCTGGACACAAGCAACAAGCTGTGAGACCTCCTGGAGGGATGTTGTAATTTCACACAAATCAACCAGCATTAAAATATGCAAATACAAAGGGCTTTAAAAAATACAATATATACGTTTTAGCAAGTAAATAATTTATTTTGCAAAACTGGAAATGCTATGAAAGGTCACAATGGATGAGAGATAGCATCACTTCAGATTAGGAAAACATTTTGTTTTCATTACTTTTCCTAAAAAGATAACCCCTCGCAGCTACATTTGACGGATTCACTTTATCTTCCCCGTGTTGTTTTATTCCTGCTTATCACGGAAACGTTCACGTAAGAGGTTGCACTGGGCTGACGGGGGAGCGGGAACAGATATAACACTCTATGTGAATACAAGAGATCATGAGGGGGAGCGTAGTCTATTCTGAGCTTATCAAAACCTTCCTACCATTTGATAACAAACAAGAATACTCAATAGATATTGTTGGTTGTTTTTGTCTGAAAATGATGTGAACAGGGTCCTTAGATGTTTCTCACAAGTGGCTGCAGATTGATGCTCTTTAACTCCACACAGACATGCTAGAAATGTCTTATATCATTGAATAAATAATACAAATATTTCCATTATATCATAATATCACATTCCATTCCAGAAATACGAATGCACCACTGAAGAGTCATTTCATGTGTGCACGGGTCAATCATTCTTCCTCCAGTGAAGCCAGAGAAACGTGATTGAAACGTGTTAGCCTGTCGCATGTTAGACATCATGTGTGTGCGACTGACAGACTGGCTGACAGGGTGACTGCCCATCAGATAAGCGTCCCCCATTTAAGCACAGTAACATTTATCAGCGATGCTGCCTGCTTTATGGATGGCCAACATGGACAGGAGGTTCAGGGAGGCTGGTTTACGAGGTTCCTCCGAGGTTCTGCGTGGGATGCTGCCTTCTCCTATCAGTGCGAGATAGATGGGAGCGTGGAAAGAGGAAGCCATGTGGATTATTTACAGATTAGACTGATGACATCAGCAGCAGAATCTTTTAAAATAGAAAGATTAGCCAGTAATTTGGAAATTAACAGTATCAAGCACACGATCAACTTTATTTGTATGGATTATTTATCACATTGTAGCTTGAGATGAAAGTATATTTCAACTAGAAAAGCACTCACGGAGCTCAGGCCTCGCCAAGCAGCTCATTTCCTCATATATTGTGACTTACACCCAAGCTGATAATCCGGAACATCACCAAAATGTAATTACCTTCCTGTTCCTTGTCCCATTATCAAGATTTTCTGAAAATTTCATTAAAATCCCTCAATAAATGTTCAAGTTATTCTGCTAAAAAACAGACAGATAAACTCAAAAAATGTTCCTTGGCAATGGTAAGTAGGTTTCTGTCTATTTATGACCATATTAACAATATAAAGAGGAGGAATGGTGAAACAATCAGATCAGCTCTAAGTGTTTCTGTAAGAGAATGATCTGATCAGGGCTTTTACATATTTACTAACACGAGTGCACCAGGTTGGAACCTTTTAACTAAGAGTGCATGTTTATGTGTGGATGGATGGATAGATGGATGGATGGATGGATGGATGGATGGGTGGGTGCGTAGATGATGGTTGGGTGATGGATGTGTGGGTGTAGATGATTAAAATCAAACAGAAAAAAATTAAAACAGGAAAAAGTGTGCCTAAAACAAAGTCCCTTATTTGTGCATTAAATCATCTTGTGGATGCTCTAGTGTGGAAGCCCTGGAATTGTCGTCCTTCTTTGCTCTTCCGAGAGCACCTGCTCTCCTAACAACACTTATCTTTGTCCTCCTCACTTTCCACCTCCTCTCTTCTCTCCTGTTGATGTCCCTTTCACTGTTCTCTACACTGTTAGTTGCACTTGTAATAGGCAGTTTAAGACTGTACGACCAAGACACTTATGTCCAAGACACTTATGTCCAAGACACTTTGGACATAAGCAGCTGCTAAATGGCTAAAAAGTAAATGGAAAATAGGTTTCAGTCTCTTTATCTACATCTCTGATACGTCAACCATGGCATCACATGGTGACCTTAAAATAAGACTTGATTAAATGGTCTCAAATTAGGGGCAGGTGAGTACCAATGCCAGGTGTCATACGGGCCTTATTTCAAAGTACTGATACTCGTAGAGGCTGTCAGTACCACCGATACTAAAGGCAAAGAAAAGCTTGTGTTGAGTAGTACTTCTTGCCAGATGATGGCACTGTGGCAGAGTGACACCATGGAGAATCTTCACACGTGTCACGTCCTGTTCATACAAAAAGAATTCAGTGTGGCACTTCTCTGAAGTCAACAAAGACGAGCAGACCCATGCACATTACTTCAGTAGATCTCGATCAGTATCGATACTTGATACCGGTGAGTACTCATACTTGTTCTCAGTCTGATAAAAAGTAGGATCAAACGTCACTATCTCAAACCAAAGCTTGCTAATAGGCTATTAATTATTACTTTATCACAGATATATCACACCACAGATATATCTTGCATTGCATTCCCTAAAATACCAACACTCCCCTCTCTCAGTACTGGACGCAGAAATAAGCCCCTCGCTGTATTTTCACAGACAAGTCAGGGAAACGTGTTGAAATACAGATGCAGAAGTGCTTTTACCTTTTGACCTGGTCTGCCCTTGTATACAGTTGTCTCATTTTCCACGGCAAGCCCCAACACCTGAGCCAATTAGGAACCAGGAAGCTGTATCGTTCTATTTCTTCTATCAGGCCGGGTTGGGGGTTTCCATTAGCATATAACCTCAGTCTCTTATCTTAATGTGCCAATGCTCTGCATACAAATGGAGGCATTTATTTCCCTGTTCCTTGGCCTTTACCCATCACACGCTCGTCTGACAGGAATCCCAATGTTCCCAGAGACCACCGTCTCTGACTGTGTATTCGGCAATCTCATTTGGAAAGTGTTAAGAGCCTCAGTGTTCTTGCAAACAGACCGCTGTGGAACACCGAACGGGCCGCTAAGCTGACAAAAGTGTTATTTAGCAGATAGACGGACATCGGTTTCACTGGTTAGTAGCGAGGTTGGAGGCCGACGGGTCTGACTGTATACAATATTACTGGCTAAAGAGAAGTGCATCTCGGGTGATTGTGCAACACAGAGGAGTTCATGAAGGCAATTTCGCAGCCTCGCAGAAAACGATCTTGTTCAACATCTCTGTTTCCTAATGTTTGACGAAATCACCAGGAACAGAGTGTTCACACACACGCTTGTTGGTGCAACTCTGGAGGACTGAACTCAACAAGAAAACTTGTCAGATAGTGCTCTTGTGAATTTCTCATAGTTCACACGCGCCCCCCTGGCCACATTCCTGCACTGCCATATGGTCGAGCGGTTAACACACACACACACACACACACACACACACACACACACACACACACACACACTTTGGCTCATTCTCCTGCGCTCCAGACTGGCCGTGTGGCAGGTAACTGAGGCAGCCTTAACTCTGAGGTAATTTACGAGGGAGGTCTTACCATCGTGCCCAGATGGTCACAGGGGTGAAGGGCCGGGTAGGAAGAAACTGGATCCAAGTAGTAACTCATCCCGGAGGCTGCAGACAGCAGAAGCAGGGCCTGCTGGAGGGATCAACACGCAGACTGATGAGTCAGGGCGGAGCTGTTTACACTCTGTGTGCGATGTGTAGTGTACACTGTGTGTGAGGTCTTTAGTATGTGTACATGTGGCTGTTTAGAGAGGGCAGCAGAAGAGGTTTTAAAGGAAACCCAATAAGGGGGGAGAAATCCGACCTGCGCTAAAATATCTTTCGCTGCCAAATTGCGTAACAGATGAATGTGGAGCTGTGCTGTAGCAACGCTCTGATAGTGCAGAAGAGCCATATCATTAGATCCTTCTCCTCGGTCTCAGGGGCCAAAGTGGACTTTAAATCATTTCGTTCTAAAGGAAGGTAATTAAACCTTTATTTTTCACCTATCGCTGAAAAATATGAACTCGAGCTGAACTGAAGAAAGATGAGTCAAAGACTTACGGGGCAGCACCTATTTGACCTAGATGGATACAATGGGAAACATTAATGTCATATATTATTTAATGAGGTAATCCTACAGGTTTGAAAACCGGGACATTGTGGAATCACTTTTTGGCTGATTGGTCTTTTCAATGTCGAGCTTGTTAACTACATGTTTGTGTTATTGTATAGAAACTGTAAAAGTCAACATTTTTACAACCGCATTCTTTTTAATGTACAAAAGCACCAATGGAAATGCAGATTGATCAGAGGATTATGTAATTCAATAAATCTCCTAAAACCCTCGGGGGTTTATCTGTATTGAGTTGGCGAGTACTCAGCTAATAGCACGTTGTTAACTTAAGAGGCTGGAATGGTTGTGTACTGTCGTTGAGCTGACGGTTGTCACGTGGCAATAAATTAGTCGAATCAAGAAGGTCATGCACATGCACATGCACACGCACACACACGCCATTATTTCTCATGTTTTATTTTTATTCTAAATATAAACACAAAGGCAAAAGCAGCCAGTAGTTTTTATGGTAAAAGTTCTGACCCACTAATGAAAGCGTGTCAGTCTAATCATCATTCATGTAACATTTAAACACTGATGAAGGCCTTTCACACTCAGGCTGCCCAGTAACTTCTCAGTCAATGCTCTCGCTCCCTCCTCTTTTCATCCGCCCCGTGTCTCTCTTCTCCTCCTCCTCTTCTCCTTTCATCAGTCACATTTTGCTTCTCGCTTTACATCGCTAACCTGAATCAGCATCGACAAAAGGGTGTTCAAGACCCAGCAGGAGGATGGCAGCCGAGCAGGAATGCGGTGTACATGGGCAGCGGCAGGTCCCAGCCTCTTCACATTCATATGTTAAGCACATTGGCAGATCTCAGTGTGGCAGCTGCTGACAGACTAAGAGGAGATGCGCTACATGCTGCATCAATGCATGCAGATGTGCACATCAGCTGGGACACATTCACAAGCTCTTGTCCCAGCAAAGAAAAAGTGGCTCCCAAACTGGCTCACGTTCAAATCAGTGCTTCATTCAAGCTGTATATTTTGGTTTAAATGAGATTTGATGCGTTATATAAGGGGGGGGGAGCTTGATTTTGTTAAAATTATCCGTCTTGATATTAAAGCCTACATTAGGTACCATGAAAAAAAAAAAAGGAAAAAAAAAGATAAACAGTTCTGGACGTAGAGAATACTACAGAAAAACCGGAAAAGGTGTATTTTAAAACGAAGTAAGAATTGTACACCAAAGTTGGAATTCTCTTACTACTGACACGAATGACAAACGAGCCAATAAAAGCGGGTCAATTAGCGCGCCGCGGGTTTCTGGTTCTCCCAGTCCGGACGGGAAGAGCCCACATGCAACTTTGGAGCCGCCGGCCGCGGTCACTCACCGAGTGTGCAGACAGAAGTTTCCCTGTGGAAGTGGACGAGCTGCCAGCTGCGCGCCGCGGAGATGCTGTACCTGCTCGGCGCGTCCCGCAGAGGCAGGAATATGAAGCGCACTTTTAGTCCCTCCTCCATCTGACCGCGCTCCCCTCCGGAGCCTGCTGCCCCCCTTCCCCTCGCAGGTGTGAACCCTCGCTCTGTTTCACCCCTTCATTCACTTCCAAAAACCGAGTCTCAGAACCACGTCAGACGGGTCGAATGTTTATTTATGCGTGGTTTCCTTGTAATAGGAGATGCATTTAAATTTAGCCTGTTTGTTTGTTTGTCTGTTTGTTTGTTTGTTTGTTTTCATCTCCCACTCAGCCTTAAGTCTACTGGGATAAAATAGCAGGAAAGCGGCAGGAAAACATCACACAGAGAAGGGGGTGATGGTTTGACTGGCTGATCTTCCTGTGATGCTGTCAGAGAGGAAAAACAGCCTGCACGCGTGTCACATCAGGACTGTTTCAGACACATGCAACTATTACAGGCTTCACAGCACCTTTTGTCTAATTTTGTTCCATAGGTGACAAAGCTCCATCAGCAGAGGGAGCCTGGAGAAACCTGACACCATCAAACCATGTTGCCTCAGAACCCTTGAGAGGGCCTTAAATATTTATTTCCTGTCATATCATCCTCCACCCGTGCCTCGTAAACGCAGCCAACGGTATGTGAGGCGCTGATTAAGGCGAGAGGAGCGCCGCTGGCCGGTCTTCTGCGAAATGAGAAGCCGGAGCTGCATCCATCGCCCTGATCGAGCCTGCTGATAAGCGCTCGGGGCCGAGGGGCCGAGGGGCCGTGTCTGTTTGCTTATTTATCACTTTATTTCATTCTGTTAACTTCCATACCGCCAGCGTGTCACCTGCTTTACGCCGCCGCCGCCGCCGCAGACGCCGTGAAGCACGGCCTCTGCCTCGCCCTCTCCCTCTCCCTCTCCCTCTCCCTCTCCCTCGCCCTCTACCTCTGCCTCTCCCTCGCCCTCTGCCTCTCCCTCTCCCTCTCTCTCGCCCTCTCCCTCTCCTTCTCCCTCTCCCTCTCCCTCTCCCTCTACCTCTCCCTCGCCCTCTCCCTCTCCCTCTCCCTTCTCCCTCTCCCTCTCCCTCTCCTTCTCCTTCTCCCTCTCCCTCTCCTTCTCCCTCTCCTTCTCCCTCTCCTTCTCCTTCTCCTTCTCCTTCTCCTTCTCCTTCTCCCTCTCCCTCTCCCTCTCCTTCTCCCTCTCCTTCTCCCCCTCTCCCTCTCCCTCTCCCTCTCCCTCTCCCTCTCCCTCTCCTTCTCCTTCTCCTTCTCCCTCTCCCTCTCCCTCTCCCTCTCCCTCTCCCTCTCCTTCTCCTTCTCCTTCTCCTTCTCCTTCTCCTTCTCCCTCTCCCTCTCCCTCTCCCTCTCCTTCTCCCTCTCCCTCTCCCTCTCCCTCTCCCTCTCCCTCTCCTTCTCCTTCTCCTTCTCCTTCTCCCTCTCCCTCTCCCTCTCCCTCGCTCCTCTTGTCTATCAGTTTAACACTCGACACTCGCGGCTCATCTGAAACACCTTGTGACTTCCCGATAACTCCACGATCTGCACTGCAGCATTTGTTTGAATTAGAAAGTCCACGGTTCAAACTTTCTGACAGCGACTGCTCTTAACAGTAAATCATGTGTGTGTGTGTGTGTGTGTGTGTGTGTGTGTGTGTGTGTGTGTGTGTGTGTGTGTGAGAGAGAGAGGGGGGGGGTAGAGAGAGTAAAGAGCTCAGAGGTGGGGTCAAGTCCAAGGTGAGAGGCGTGAAGAAGCCCCATCAGAGGCTCTGTGGCGGGAGCCTGCATTTTTTCAGGTCCTTGACTGAATCCCTCTGCCTCCTGGGCCCCGGGGCCTCGGGGCCCCCTCGGGGAGCACAGATGGGCAACACGTCCAGGGCAAAAGGCGAGGGTATGACTTATTTCCATGTGGAGAGAAAAGCACGGGATGTGACGAGGCCGGGCTGAATGGAAGCGCGGCTGAATGCGATCCAGATCTCCAGCCCGTGCCCTCACAACCCTGTTTCAATTAGCCGGCTCACCAGTTCAAAGACCAGGTCCTCAGGAGCCTCCTCTCCATGTGGAGCCACCACCACCACCACCACGGTGCCCCCTTTACCTCTGCTCTCACCACCCTTCTGCCAGCGCTGGCTCCTCACAAGCGGTCCCACTGCTGGTCGGCCGCTGTTTCACATTAAAGAGCTGTGGTGCGTTGCCTGCGGGGGCTAATCCTTCATCACAAGTGAAAGTGGGCTCTCTGGAGTATTCCCAGAGAGGCGGTGATCAGTGCCGGTACCTGAACGATAACAGAGGACATTAAATTTAATCAACAAAATCGAAGTGCTGGAAGGGAAAACAGGAAGAATGGCGTTTCTATGTTCAGGTTATTGTCTGTAATGAGCTGCTCTCCCTATAAATAACGGCCTCGTCTCAGAACAGCGACTGAAACAGTTCTCTGACACAAATAAATGTATTTACTTCCCGACTGGCTGAATTGACTGAGGGCCTCCTTTTACACACAGATTCCACAAAGTAAATGTTTCCACGAGGAAAACCAAATGTTTTGTGAGCCAGCAGACATAATTAACGGGCTCTCCTGCAGCCGTTTGTTTGTTCTGGATATTGACAGATTTCTGTCAAAGCTGCATTTGAACAGACCAAACCGCTCGCCGCTCCGCTCTTCCTCTTCAGTGCGCCGCTCCAGACTGCGAGTGCTCTCGTCTCATTTTCTCATTTTGGATCTTCCAAAGATAGCGCTGACAGGTGATATTAATGGCCTTTTATTAGCATCGTCCTGATTGCTGCAGATTTTTGGAAGTGAGAGATAGAAGGAAGAGAAGAAAAAGGGAAAGATAAAGAGAATATGGAAGTCCTCCGCCCACCTCTCCTCACAGGAGTTGGCCTCTCTTTGATAGCCTGCCTGAATCTGTTCCCCCCATTCAAACTGCCCCGCAGATGTTGTTGCTGCACGCTGACTACAAAGAAGGACCCTTTATGAGGAGACCGTCTATTTTGGGCCTCCGTGTTTCCGAGCCGTGGTGCTGAACAAGTGAAGCACAGGCCTGATCTCTCTGCCGATGAAAACTCCGTTTTATTCGCTGCCCGTGGTATTTTTAGATTAAAGCTCGGTTCTAATGAATAAAGTCAGGATGTAATATTTTATGACAGTATCAATATGCGGGCTCTCCAGTGGGCCTGGGTCTGAATAAACCTGCGCTGCCTTTGGCACCAGCAGAGAGAATGAGGGGGGTAGAGGAAGCTGGGTCCTCAGTGCCTTTGTGTCAGGCCAACTCCATTGGTCTGAAGCTGTTTGTGGTTTAGACTCTCGCCTTCACCCACAGGATTGTTACTGTTGTAGGGTGGACCGTGAGGCAAAGGTCTGGGCTGGGGGGGGGGGCAATAATAGCTCTTGATATTATCTTTAATTAAAACACCAATCCCCCAGCCAAGTTGTCCAAACACTCCTAAATAGAGCCTGTAAATCAGACAAACATCCTCAATATTTGATATATCCGAGTGTGCACTATTGCCTCCAGATGGCTTTTGTTTCTGGAGCGTTTCACTGGGGATGCTACAGGACAGGGATCTTCTGTCCAAGCGTGCCTTTTGACAGACTCAGTTCCTTCTAGCCACATGCTGAGTGCCTGGAGTTGTGCCGAGGCCGCGCTCTGGCTTCCCCTTTGGTGTCTCCTCTGAGGATGCGTTATATACTGGGGCTTTTGTCAACACAGCTCTCATTAACGGCACGTCTGCAGCACGTTCTGATGGGACAAGAGCACAAAACTGAGAGCTGAGTGCTGATCAGGAGGGTGAAAAGAGTCAGAGGACAAATATGAGTTCAACGATCAGGTCGTTGGTACAACTAATTGTATAAATTGCTGCAGTGAGGTGAAGACAGCACTCAGGGTTAGGGTTAGGGCACATCAAGTCAAAACACCTCCAGATCTGCTGAATGCTTAAACCAGTGATGCCTGTTTGAGTGTGTTCTGGTTTCCAGTCAGTCGAACACAGCTGAAAAGCAAGTGCAAGATACAATCATGGAAGGAAGTCAGAGAGTGAGAAGCACACACTGCAGAGGTGAGCATGCAGTCATCACTTCAGCAGTAGTACAGATATGGAAGGAGGTTACCGTGATAAGCTCCCGCACCCTCTTGACCCTTCAGAACAGGCTGCAGGAGGCAGAAACAAGCACAAGAAATGAGCGAGTGAGGGAGTGAGTGAATGAATTTAGCTTTTGTGTCGGTGCTAGAGCAGTCCTGCACCGTGTGGGTGCATTTTCATGTCCTGTGTGAAAAGGCTGAGTGTTGCTCGTCCAAATATTGTCTCATCTTATGAAACAGAATGAGATGAAAGGAAGGAAAAAGGAGCAGAGGAGGGAGGAAGAGAACGAGATGCTGAGTTTAGCATGCTTCAGTTGATAAGCTGCTGGAGAGGCGCCAGAACCTCCCCCAAATGCTCACACACACTTAAACCACACCCAACGGCCAGTTTGACCCCACCATTACACACACACACATACACACACGCACACACACACGCACGCGCGCGCACGCACGCACGCACGCGCACACACACACACACACACACACACACACATTGCTCTTCATTAGTTCCCGAGAAGGAGATGCTTGTCATGTAATTAGCTGAGGAGGTTCTCTGTAACACTCTCATTAGAGGAGTGAGAGAAGGCAAGTGTGAGAGGAGGAGGGGGAGGAGGGAGAGGAGGGGGGGCGCCCGGGTGAGACAAATGTGAGGCAGAGAGAGTGAAGCCTGCAGAGGGACCAGGCCACAAAGGAGTGTGGCTCACACTTGGAAGCACAAGGCCTGTCTGCAGGAGGGTTTCTGACTCTGGACCGACGACAGGCGGGTTCTGGCTCAGAGGAGGTTTCTGTTCAGCTGTGTGTCATTTCCAATCATCCATCCATTTTCCGTAAACCACTTATTCTACCGGGGGTCTCTGGGGGTACTGGGCTGTCCCAAATGTATTTCACGGTGATCCGTTTTGATTACCACCTTGACTTTGCCCCGCCCGTGCACCCGCCCACCACCATTCATCACCTAAATGAAAATGCTGTTTGATCCCCCAGTCCAGGGGCATCGTGAGCTCCACCATCCTGTTGCCTTCACACTGATAACAGTAGAGCTTCTGGAGACCTGTCAGCTTTGTCCCGTCCACGTGGCCTGAGGCGGTGGGTGGTTCGGGCTGCACCAGAGGCCTTATCGGTGTGAGGAGAGTGGAGAGGGCTGGCCCTTACACGTCCATCCTGAGTCTGTCAGGAGCAAAAGAGCAGATGTTCAAAAAGAAAATCCATGATGTCACTTAAAGAAGAACTTGTCTGGGCTTCATGAACGATGTCTGCGCGCAGCCTCGCACACGTCTGAATGATGCGCTGCATAAATTCATTCAATTTGATAAAAACCTCTGTCATCTACGATATGAAAGCCAGCTCCTCTGAACGGGGGCCTCTGCATGTGTCCCATCACCAACGTCTGACGGCCCCACAGACGTCACGTCAGCTTCAGATGGTTGGTGATAACGAGGAGGGAGAGCCTGCTGGGGGCCTCTGTCCTGTCAGACGCTGGAGAAGGGTCTGCTGGGGGCGGGGGGGCGTGATGAAGCAGAGAGGGGAGTGAGCCAGGTGCCCAGAGGAACGTCCTCCTCGACCTGCGTCACCTGCTCCCACCTGTACGAGGTCATGGACCTGTATCTGTGGGGGGGGGGTGATTCTGCTGTGTGAAGGAGTCTGCTGGTTGATGCTCTGGGACGGCGTCTGGACGAAGCTCCCGGTGTGGCGGGTGTCTTCATCTCCCGTGGAGGCACGTAGAGCTGCTGGCTGCTCGGGGGAAGCGTCACCGCTCACGTCCGGCTGTTGTCTGAGTGAAGGAGCGACGCTGACAGGAAAGTGAGACGTGTCCTCCAGAGGGGAGCGTGTGGGCCCACGGCTGGCGTCTGAAGGCGTTTGGTCGTGTTCACAAAAGCCGCTCCTCCCCTCGTCAAGATGGACGTGGTGTTCCAGACAAAGCGGGCGCAGGAGCCCACGGCCCCGGGGGGAGCCCACGGCCCCGGGGGCCCGTCTCTCGTCACCGGCCTGCTCCGCTCATGTTTTTCCACTTCTCCCCATACTTTACGATCATTCCTGCTCCCACTCCCATCTATCGCTGCACATACAGGTTATTTTTAGAGCTCGCTTGATTGTTTAAGGATGTTAAGTTCATACTGTGTCACGGATTTTCAGGGAGGAAACTGCTATTTTGCTTTTTGCCCCCTAACCTCCCTTCATTTCCTTCTCTGTATCCTCTCGTTGCCTCTCAAAAGCCCTCTCCCTCTCACCAGCACACTTTCTTTTCCTCACATACCCCTGTGTCTCCCTCTCTCTTACCACTACAATCACACATCCCTCCTCACACCTACACACTTCTCTTGATTCCACCTTCTCTTTTTTGTCTGGCGTCTCTTGTTTCCTACTGGGGAAATAGAGGGAAAGTCTCTCAGTCAGTCCTGTCATCATGTGCAGCATTCTTCTCCTCCATCTGTGGAAGCAGCTTTCAACGTGGCACCTCGCAGTCTTGGCTACAACTTTTAGATTTTATAGTAATAGTTGCAAAAGATGGAGGACGAGAGAGAAGAAAAAAAACGATCTCGGTAGGAATGTGGAGGTCTCTTTTGAAAGCCTGAGCTGGGATTGAGATCTAGATATGGATCACAAACACACCGGTTTGGTGTGAAACTCCAGATGCACACATGATCCAGAATAACTCTGTATTCTGTTACCAGCACATGACTTCATCCACGGTGACTATTTCTGTGTTTTTTTTTTATAGTTTAAATATGAGTGTGTGCTGCCGGAAGCACAACAGCACGAAAGCACAACTCCTGATAAGTGTTAATGCGGTTCTCGGGAGAATTACGAGGCCAGATTCTTATCGCTAAAAGAAACAGATTGGAGACTTTTTAATCAGCATTCAAATAAAAACGATACCAATGAACCTTCGTGAAGACGTTCAGAGGTTACCCTGCTCAGTATCTGGCGTCCACCAGGTCTTCCACAGCTCAAGCCTGCCCTCTAGCCTCGCGTCTCCGCGCCTGCACGTCTCCTTTTCACGACAATCTCAAAGACTTTGCTCAAGTGTTTTTGGGGTCATCTCTGCCCCGCTGCCCCTCTGCCCGGCTCAAACCACCCTCCCGGTGTTGGCCAAGCGCGCCTGCGGCCGTGAGGAGACGCGCAGGGGCCTTTAGGGGCCGGTAGGTGGCCCCTGCGCGTCTCCGCGGCCTCTCCAGATGTTCGCGCCGCTCCCGATGACAGCATCGCCGTGTCTCTTTAAGGCTGCTGTGGAATGCTGCGGTTCGCCAGGCGGTTGGGGTAGTGCCCTCACCCACACACAGGGGAATCTAAAGTGACAGCAAATGACTGTGACTCACTCTCCTCTTGCAGCCTCGGAGGCCTTTCTATCCACAAAGAAGACAGTCCCTTGAACCGTGCTGTGACGCGGATAGTGTCTGCCCGGTTGTTGTTGTTAGTATCTGCCTTGCAGAAGGTCTAAAATCCCCTCCTTCGTGGTGATGGCCAGACTACACAAGCATCAGTAAACAAATAAGGCTGCCACGACTCTCAACCGGCCACATTTCGCTGTGGCGGAGAGCCCTCTTGTGGCGGAGGCCGGTACTGCAGCTGGGTATGAATAGGATCAATAGCAAGCCCCCTTTATTAAATCCAGATTTGACCGTCTGAAGGCACAGATGAATGATTTTGTAGTCTGTCGAGCAGCCCACATCGAGTTCAGCCTGTCAGACATGTCTGGGGGAAGTGGGGGGAGGAAAGAGAGATGCAGGCCTCAAAGCGAAAGCCTTGAGAATACAGGACTGGGGTAAAACCCTAAACCTGAGAGCTCAGCTCGCCGAGCAGCCGTCCAAGAAACAACACTTTTCTTATTGAGCCAGCGGGCCAGGCCCAAATGAGAGGTGACAGCATATTCATTTCACTCCCTGTTTTTCTTTTGGGTGTTTTTTTTAATGTTGCTGGTTGATGAATGATGATTGTATTTATAGTTTAGGGGATGGTTTAAGCTTTTAAACGGCTACGCTTACCTCCAGCTCCCACCAGTTTGGCTTTTGTCTGGACTAACGCTCATTTGTGGAGGCTTTATCTGCAGCCTTTTGATGATATGAGGATGACTCCCTCGTTGGCACATTGATTCCAGCAGTAGAGTCAGCACGCGCTTCACATGCTTCTGGAAGTTGAAGCATGAAGCTTGGGACAGAAGTGATCTGTGCTTTCGTTGTAGTTTGTAGTTTGTAGTTTGTCTGAGGTGAGGTGAGGGCGGTCCAGAGCAGGGGCACACGCCACACAGCCACCCAAAGCCTTCGGTCCTGATGGAGCACACACAGAAATACTCTTCATGAAACAATAACATGCCTTCTGTCTCGACACCACATGGTCCTCATGTCAGTGCACTCCCCCCCCACACACACACACACACCCCCACCCCCACCCCCACCCCGGGGCAGAAATACCAGGGCTGAGCAGAGGAGGTCACGCGGTGGACGGATCAGTCATTCACTCTGGACCTGGTGAGTGGCGACACATCGGGGGGCATCGTTAATCTCTAAGGATGCTGTTGCCTTCATGAAGGCCCGTCTCATAAAAGCTCTCCTTCGCTTTAATTTAATACTTCCCCTCGCTAATTCCTGCGCGCTGTGGGAGCTGCGCCGCGTCCGTTCAGGCAGAAGCTGACCCCCGATGGCTGCTGCCCCCCCTGGCTGGTTAGGGCCCCGACCTGAAGGATGCATCACAACACAACACAACACAACACAACACAAGACAACACAAGACAACACAAGACAACACAAGACAACACAAGACAACTCAACACAAAACAACACAACACAAGACAACACAACACAACACAAGAAAACACAAAATAACACAAGACAACACAAGACAACAAAACACAACACAACACAAGACAACACAACACAAGACAACACAAGACAACACAAGACAGCACAAGACAACACAAGACAACACACCCCCTCAAGCGCCTCTCCTCTGCGGCTCCACGCTGCTCCACATCCGCCTCGTTCTTCTTGGAAACTCGCCTCACAAGATTGGATCCTCTGCGGCCCTGCCTTCCCTGGTGCCACGCTGCCATTTTCCCCCTCCCTGAGGAGCCCAGGAAAGGGGGGAAAGGGGTCTGGAATGGGACCGATCTCCATCTCCAGATCATCAGTAGCCCCTCAGCTAAATAAATAACTCATTACAGTTCAGAGTGAGGAGCTTCATTTACTCTGCAGATGTAATCGCGCATAGGTTGCCCAGATCATCTCAAATATGACCGTGGCTGCTGCGCTCCCCGGGGAGCGACTTCTGAGGCCCTCACGTGGCGCTGAGGCAGAGAGCAGCAGACCGGCGGAAGCGGAGCCCAGATTGAAACTGTGACTTGTGAATGCAGAGGAAGCGCGTTGCTGAGCAGCCCCCCCGGCTCAAACACCAACGCTAGAAACAAAAGTCACAAGTGGCTGAAATGCAAAGATAGCAGCAGCGCGTCCACACCTCACCTGGGGGGGGGGCAGACCATCACACTGAAGAGGGCCTGAAGAGGACCACGGTCCAGGAGCCAGAGCTCCAGACAGAAGACGTCAGCTGGAGCACAAAGGTGCTGAGAGCTTCATCCCAACCGTGCTGGTTGTGTGTTTGAGGCCTGAGAATGAAGCTCTTGTCAATAGAGTGGCTCAAGTCCCTGAGTGGTCTGCTCAAACGTTTATGACAGCCCATAATGAGCCCTAGAGAAGAGGCTCTCTTGTCTCGCAGGAGGAACCTGCTACCAGAGAAGAGCTGACTTGAGCCGGATGAAGGAGGAAAAAGCCGAGTGAAACCAGCAGCACTCATCCTTGACTCCTTTCTGCCGTCGCAGATTAATAGTTGTTGTTTGAACGTGTTAGAAAACCTCTTCTGCTGCATCCTGAGGAAGGCAGCGCAGCAGGCGCGTGAATGCCAGTTTTCAGTAAAACGGAAGTTGGGATTTCCGTCCATTGTTTGGTGCTGGGAACACCACCATCACTGTTGTTGTTCTCAATCATGGCATTAGGAAACGCTGCAACAAACACAGGGCGATAAAAGATGACCTTTTTACCAGCTGGCCCTAAACACTGTCACACAGAAATAATAAGAGCGGAGAGGCCGGCCGCGGCTGGTGACGCATCCCGCTGCGGCCGCGGCGCACTTTCAGGTGCGCTCCTGCTTGTTTTGCGTGAAACAGCGACCTTGGCGGGGCCGCAAACAGGCCACGGTCGGCTGGGTCTCCTCGCTGTGAATCGGGCCCGCAGCCTTTGAGGGGACTCTTGGTGGAAGAGGAGGGCAGCGGCGTGAAGGAAATGGAGTCAGTGAACTGAGCTGGGGGTCAAACGAGCAGGAAAGGACGGATCCGCCGCGGAGGCGAGCGGCTCCCTCACCTCTGGACACACATTAAACCTTTTAAACACGCTGCTCCTGTGGTGATTTAAAACAAACAAACAAACAAACAAACAAACAAACAAACACACAAACAAAAAAACCTACTCGGAACGAACTCATTCCGAAAAGGCGTGACAGAAATGCGAATGAGTCAAACCGTTTCCACGTCAGTGACGTCGTGTTTCATGTTTTAATACTGGAGGATAACCATCGATAATAATACCATTAATACTATATAATAATAATAATAATAATACCAATAATACCATTAATACCAATAATACCATTAATACCAGCGAGCAAAATGAGTTATTTGCTAAAAGTTTTTTATTGAACGTTCGTTCAATTCCGTTTGAATTTTTTTTTTTTAACAATTCGTCGTTTCCGTACGCGCACACGTCCTCTTCGTCTAAACGCGACGAGCGAGCCGCTGTCGCACGAACATCATTCAGAACTTTTGCGGGAGCGCAAAGGCGGCGCAGAGCAGATTTACGGGCTGCTTCTCTGCGCGTTCCCCTTGTTTCACGCTTCAGTGGCCTCACAGCCGAGGGGAGGTTTCTGCCTCTTCATTGGTCGCAGCGCCGCCGCCTCGGCTCCATTTCCATCCGCGCACCCGGCGCTCTTTCCCAGCCCGTTTGAAGTGACTCTGTCACCGTCGTCGGAAAACGACTCGCGTCGGACGGACCTGATTATCGATATCGATCATATTTCGATTGGCCTGAGGAGTACACACTTTTAAGAGAAGGAAGTCGGGGGACCGTGAAGCGACAGGTGAGTGAGAGAGCAGGGAAACCAAACGCGTGTTTGTTTGTTTGTTTGTTTGTTTGTTTGTTTTTTATCCATCGATTTAGATGCAAAGAAAGCTGCGGATCAATCAATCAATGGCCCTGATCGATCAGCAGCCTGCTCGCGGACACGTCGTCCGCGGCGGCCGAGCGCGCGTTCCGCGTCGCGGTCGACTGGTTTCTTTTTAGGTTTTAACCTGGCGCGTGCGTGAGCGCGTGAACTCGTGCATCGAGAGTGACATTCGCGCGTCCAGGCCGCGGCTCCTTTGCGCGGCCCCTCTCTGGGGGCTTCGGCTGCGTGGACGCGGGCAGACGCGTGCGCGTACGCGGATAAGCTGGAAACCAGTCCGCTCTCGCTGTGATGGATAGCAGCGAGGTAAGACGCTTAAAATGTAACACTAGAGGGGTCCCGGCCCACGGGGCCGTCTCGGAGGAGGTTCACGCCGTTCTCCACCAGCCCTCCTAATTGGCTGCAGATGCGCGTCGCTTTTTTTTTTTTTTTTTTTTTTGCCGCGCAGAAACTGGTTGCGTTTGGAGGCCCGAAGGTCGGCCTGCGGGATCTAGAGAAAAGAAACAAACCCGCACGGCTGACCACTCGAGCTCTGACCCGCTGGTGTGAGCAGGGTGACCTGTGGTCGCTTTATTGATTGATTTATTGATTTATTGATTGATTTAAATCGGGTGTTTTGAGGAGATCCAGTGGGTGATCAGGAGGTCCGCACCTCCCCGTTCCTCTAAGGGTTCTTGCTGTTGTTGGTTGATTGTTCCATAAACGCCGTGAGGAAGAGCAGCCCCCCCCCCCCCGGGCCGTGCCCCCCCTCATAATGAGCCTCCTGGACGGGCCGGGCTCAAGACACCGTCCTCTGCCTGACCTTTCACCCCAGACTTTGTAAGCTGCACTTATTAAAGCGAAAAGTGTTTCAATATGTGGTGGGCTTCAGGGGAGAACGTGGTGGGGGTTGGGTCGGCCGGTGGGGGCCTCTTCTCTGGCTGCCCGCGTCCTATTGGACGACGTGGACGCGCGTTAGTTTAGGCTGGTCGTCTTAACGGAGGGACACATGCAAATGAGGCCTGAGCCTCACTCACCGAGAGAGAGTGTGTGTGTGTGTGTGTGTGTGTGTGTGTGTGTGTGTGTGTGTGTGTGTGAGTGTGTGTGTGTTTTGGGGCTTTAAGTAAATCTGACTTTTCCTTTATTTTGGTGGAAGTGGTAACCCAGGCCTGGCCCGAACGTGGAAGTGCACCAAACCCGCGGTCATTTGTGTCTGTGTCTGTGTGAGTGACGTCTGGAGGCGCGACCGCGACATTCACGACATCAACACATCAGGAATGAGACCAGGAGCAGTTGTAATAATAATAATAGTAGTAATAAACCGTTCTCTTCCAGAGCCACCAGCCGAGCACCCTCGGGCCGGTCTGCAGGTAGACATGTTCCAAACTGTTCCCGACACGTCGTCTTACGTCAAGGTAAGACATCAGCGTCTCCTCCATCAGGTAAAGTGGGCGGAGCCACGGCGCGCCTCTTATTTGTGAAAAAAACCTCGATTTTAACAGCTCCACATTTTATGCACAACTTCTTGAAAATAGATCAAAACCTTGTGAAATTAAATGTTTAAATGCTTTTCACCTTATTTTAGACTTCGAGGATAAAACAAACGAGCCCGTTTAGTTGTTTGTAATTGTTAATTAAAAAAGTAAAATGCCCGTGTGTGTCTGTTGTGAGTTTAACACATAATATAAATATAATATAAAGGCCACAGAGCGACTGTGTGTGTGTGTGTGTGTGTGTGTGTGTGTGTGTGTGTGTGTGTGTGTGTGTGCGTGTGTGCCTCGTTAAAACGGTCCATTGTGAACGCGGAGCTGAGGCCATACTATCTTTATAATCAAAGATATTTTCCTTTTGAAAGCGGCGTCTCGGTGATGTTTTGAAAACGTATTTCCCTTTCGAATAAGGAGCCTTTTCATTCGGGCCCGCTGCCGCCGCGGACGCGTTCAGGCCCAACAATTGCGGGCTTGTTGTGAAGCGTGACAGAATAAACGGAGTAAAAAGTGTGTGAGACGGGGCGAGGGCCGAGCGGGGCGCATCCCGGGGGGGCGCCAGGAGGCCGAGCGCGGCTCCGGGCGGCTGTGCTGGTGCGTGTGAGCGCTCACACGCTCGGGGGTGTGTGTGTGTGTGTGTGTGTGTGTGGGGGGGGGGTGCAGGTCTGAGGTGACACAGTACCAGAAGAAGGAACGCTCCCCGTTGGAGCGGACGCATGACCCAGCATTTGGTTCTGTTTGTTTAAGGCCAGGCGAGACGGAACTCTCCAATAAAAATAAATCTCAAATTAATGACGGCCCGGAGCGGCGCAGACGGGGCGTGCGTGCTGACCGTGCGTGCGTGCTGACGGGGTGTGCGCGGCAGACCCCGCTCCTCTCCCCTCCGGTCTTTGGACTCGGCTCGTCTTTAAGGAAGGGCCTGAATTCTGACACGCAGCCTCGCCCTCCTGATGGGGTTTATTTGTTGAAGTGCCCCCCCCCCCCGGACAGTGACAGTCGTGACGGACACGCGTCTCCTCCGCGGCGCATCTGCCCACACGGAGGAGACGCGCGTCAGAGAGTTTTCATCACTCCTGATTTTATTTGTCAGGCGTGGTCGGCACAAACCAAAGCTGTGCTCGTGTGACACACACACACACACACACACACACACACACACACACACACGCACACGCACACACCAAACCCACCGGGTCTCGTCCCAGACGGACGCTGAGCGGGACGTGCGCGTATACGTCGGCCCGGCTGGCTGGCTGCCCCCCACCAGACGCAGCGCGCTGTCTGGCTGTCTGCATCCAGCGTCGAGCCAGATGTTCTGTGGTCTGCTGTGTAAACCAACTCGCATCTGTTTATTGGCCTTCCAAAATGTTTGGTACCGCTGTATTCATTATGGTCTTAGCTGCTGGCCCCCACCTCGACGCGCTCACGCTGCGGTGGCAGGTAGCCCGCCTCATCCGCCAGAGGAGAGAGTCAGCGGGACCTCTGTGACGACACGTGATCCTCGTCCTTGTTGCGCTTGTTACTCGTGAAAAGAGACGCGTTTTTAACTTATTAGATAGAAATGAAAAATGCAGACGTCAGACGTCGGAATGTGGACAGAAGAGAAGGACCCGAAAGGGAGCCAGTGAAGAGTTAAACAAGGTGTCTCCCCTAATTACGCACCGCGCCGGCCTCAGGCAGGAGAAGCCTTGACCCTTAGCACGATCCAGATGTGGCGGTCCCTTGGGTGCTGCTGGTGGAGGCAGCGGGCCCCCGCCGCCCCTCCAGGCCGCCGCGGCGGGAGCCCGCGTCACCGAGGGGGGGGGCAGAAAGGGGGCTCACTGTTGATCGGGACAACAGGGGGGGTCTGAAGGCTTTAGGCCCCTCAGATGGAACACGTCTCCTGGTCTGGGTCCAGCGTCTGCACCCAAATGACGCCTGAATGGATGAGGGTCATTTGAGCCACACAGGGAAAATACGTACGGGGGGTTGGGGGGGGGGAGGGGGGGGTTAAAAATGTAGCAACAGTGGAAATAATCCCGGTCGTATATTCTACCTGGTTCTCACAGGACGCGCGTCGAGGTTGAGGCTTTTATTAAGCCTGTCTCAGGAAGGACAAGGTCTCTGTGTCCCCCCCAGGGGTCTCTGTGTCCCCCCCAGGGCTCTCTGTGTCCCCCCAGGGGTCTCTGTGTCCCCCCCAGGGCTCTCTGTGTCCCCCCCAGGGGTCTCTGTGTCCCCCCAGTGTGAGACAAACGTGTGCCAAGAGCGAGATCAACTTTATTGGAGCCACCAGTCCCTTCCCGTGCGCGGCGCGGCGTAAAGGGGAGAATATGCTGATTGAAAGGGGACGGGGGCCCGGCGTTGGGGGTGTAGGCGTGAAAGCATGAGGTCACGCCACTTAGTGTCGTGTGACAATAAACGTCAATCCAGACGAGCCCGGCCGAACGTGAGCGCGGAGATATCGATGTTCAGAAAAAGCGGGCAAATGGTGGTGCTGCGCCCTCCGCGCCGCCCGAGAGCCTGAGAGGGGAGCAGGCTGAGAGAGGCCGGCCACACGGCCATGGCTCTGCTGAAGGCAGCCAGTCATCCTGTAAATATTTCCGAGCAGAAAAACACAAGAGCGGAGCGAGCACTCAATTGTTCTGCGCGCTTATCTCCCCGGGACAGTATCCTGCTTTTTTGAAGGCAGGGCTTTCGGCGACACACAGCTTCCTTCTCAAGCTTCTCAGCAGCGGTGACTTCACTTCCCAAATTTAGAGGAAAGAAAAAACTCAATCCGGTAAAAGTGTCTCCTTCTCTCCGCCACATACCGGGGGCTGGAATTAATTCAGGAGCGTGTCATGTTTGGGATATTGTCGAGGTCCGCTGAAAATTGCGCAAAATGGACGGAACTATTAAGGTAAGGGTGGAGGACGGGGGCTTGCGGGGGCTTGCGGGGGCTTTGGGGAGATGCGCCTCCTTTTTGTGAAGCGGCGGGCAGAAGGTCCCCTCCGTGCCCCGGACCTGAGCGCGATGAGCGGCTCTTCCCCCAGCTCCTGAGAGCGGTATCCAGATTTCCTTCCTTCGAAACTACCGACTTTGCTCCCTTTTTTTTCTTCTTTCTCCTCTTTTTCCTCTTTTCTGCTGAGTTGTTTTGAGGACCCGTGTGTGGATTTGGTGTTTGGGGCGAACTTGAAAACTGGGTTTGGGGCACGTCGCGCACCTCCGGCCGCGTCTGGACACGGAGATTCTTTGTTCCAGACGCGGGCTGCGGCTCGGACCGTGTCTTGTACGTGGACCAGAGAGTGTGTGTGTGTGTGTGTGTGTGTGTGTGTGTGTGTGTGTGTGTGTGTGTGTGTCGGGGCTTTGGCAGCGAGACGCGGAGCGGCAGCCAGGACCGGACCGGTCCCTCCACGCGATGTGTCGAGCTGCGCAGCCGCGATGTGGCGCGTCGCCCGGCTCCGTCCGGAGACGCCGTCGTCGTGAAAAGTGCGCCGATGTGGTGTTTGTGTGAGACGTCTCGGGCCGTCGGGGGCTCCGACGGGGTCCCGAAGAGTCGCCGTCGCGTCGCGTCGCGTCGCGTCGCCGCTTCGCCTTCACGGTGACAGATTTGTCCAGGAGCTGCGCGACTCTGTTCAGCGGGGGCAGACGGAGCTGCTCCACAGTATCGTTAGCTACTGGCTACGACGAGTCAAATTCCAGATGCATAATGGCTGCAGCGTCCAGATGTTGAATGGGGAGTCGAGATGCGTTCAGGCTCGGCTCAACAAGTGTTGCTCGGAGGAATGTCGCGTTATTTACTCTGTTTGGGGCTGAAAAAAGGAACGCCGTGTTTTCTTTTGGGAATTTAAAGCAGCGGGTTTGTGGCGACTGGGTGTGGTGTGACTCTGAGGAGAGTGTAAACGTCGGTCTGGCCAGAAAAAATGTAATGCGCATATCGTCACTGCAGTCATCAGCCCGCGCTCAAAGCCTTTTCGAACTCCCTTCGCGGAGCGGGAGTGGGTGTCATCCCAGCACGGGCACCGGCGGCTCTTCAGCCCCGCGTCGGTGCCATCAGAGGAGTCCTAATTGAACCCGCGGGTCTGCAGCCATGCTCGCTTAAAGAAGGGAAGAGCTCTCTAACCATGAGAGCTTCCTGTTCTACACAATCTCTTCCTGACAGGTTTCCGTTTTCCCCTTAAACAAAAGACAGGAATGCCTCCCCCCACCGCACCCGGCGTGCGTGCGTGTGGGAGAGAGGATCACGCGTGTGGCCTGGATGCGGGGCTGTTCACGGAGCAGACGCGTCGTGACGCGTTTGTGGAGACCTGATGGAAACACGAGGGAGGGTTTCACAGCAGGTGTCACGATGCCGTCCGACAGTCCATCCATCCGTCCATCCATCTATCTATCTATCTATCTATCTATCTATCTATCTATCTATCTATCTATCTATCTATCTATCTATCTATCTATCTATCTATCTATCTATCTATCTATCTATCTATCTATCTATCTACCTACCTATCTATCTATCTATCTATCTATCTATCTATCTATCTATCTATCTATCTATCTATCTGTCTATCTATCTATCTATATATCATCCATCTATCTATCTATCCTTCTATCTATCTATCCTTCTATCTATCTATCTATCTATCTATCTATATATCCATCCATCTATCTATCTATCCTTCTATCTATCTATCTATCTATCTATCTATATATCCATCCATCTATCTATCTACCCTTCTACCTACCTATCGTTCTTTCCATCTGCGTGTGTACGTCTTTATTTGGGCCCTGAGTCAAATAAAGAAGAAAGGAGCTGATGTAACCGCCCGTCGATATTTGGAGAAGTGGTGGTCAGCGGTCTGTCACCCTTTCGGTTTCTCCTGGCTGGTTCTGCGCTTCTATTTTTACAAATGAAGCCAAACGCAGCCCTGATATGAACGCACCACTTGCCAATCATGGCCCGAATGGCGGGCTGATATGTCACAGTGGATGTAACGAGCAGCGGCCAGGCCTCTTATCGGCCGCACGGAGACGTGCCCTCACTCACGGCCCTCTATCAGCGCGGCCCGGCCGTGTGCGCGCCTCAGATAGTTATGGATGCACGATACCATCACTGGAAAATAGAATCCTGGCGAGAATAGGGGCCTTTCTTTTCCTTCTTTTTTTAATTACAGACAAAAGTGTGATGTCTGTTCTCGTTGTGCAGTTTGTCGAAGTGCTGCTTTAGTCGTGTGGGTGAGCGCGGCTCAAGCGCATGCGGGTCGGGGGCGCTGCAGCAGAGGGCACTAAAGCGCAGCTCCAGCTCCAAAGATCTTCTGAAGCGTTGGCACAGCTTGAGAAGAAAAATGGAACAAACGTCACTGGACCCTCTTTTATAGACGGGTTTTTTTAGCTAAGTGTTCGGATAGTAAATATGTAATAGAACAATCACAGCTTCAGCAACAAAAGGCCGTGTTTTTTCCTTTTCTGCTTCTTATTTGAAAAATCAGTGAAAATCTGCCACTTTGGGTCTGTTTTTAATGACATGGGAGATAACTATTGTGGTGTTATTTAAAAAAAAGGCAAAGCGTCAATAGTTGTCATCAAAGGACGATGGTGTTACTGTGGGTAAAATGGAAGCGCACGGTAAAAACAGGATAAAGACGGCTAAAGGACGGCCCTAAAATTCCAAGTGACTGCGTGTCTGGTGTTAATGCACCGTACACGTCACCATATGTCAACTGGGAATCGTATCAATGAAAAAGTTTTTAACAAAAAACAAACAAGTGGAAAAGTGAAGACATTCTGCTGGCATTAGGCGTCTCTGAATGGAATGACTGTGAAGTTCTGTGGATCACGGGGATTTGGCTTTAATAACAGGGACGTTTGAGAGAATGCAAACGGCTGCATGGTGAAAATATTGATCAGTGGATATCGAGTCGCGTTCTCGCCCCGGGGCAGATATGTGGCATGTTGGAATGAAATTAGACACGTCTCTCTGTCTAAGCTGTGCCATCAGATCCAGATGTGCATCAGGCCCGGGCCTAATCCTCAGCAGAGACATATGGCTGTAATGATTTGGCCCAATATTCTCACTGTTTGTTGGATTATTGTAAAAAAAAAAAAAAGCGTTGCGCTGAATCGTCGAGGTATTCTTTAATACTTCCGTCTGTGTCTGTGTGCGTTGAAAGATGGTGTCATCTCAGCCCTGTTTCCTGACGTACAGATGTGCTAAGCTGCGACATCTGTATGTCAAAATGTGACCCATCGGGTTTATAATCCATGCTTCACTTCAAAGGCTTTACACGAGGAGCGTGCTGCAAACCTGGTAATATGTTGGCCAGGCCCGAGCGTCTGCGTTTGTTTTCTTTAATAACGCTACATCGCTCCAGCTGAGCTACGGCGAGGGTCAGTGTTCCTGCGAACCCCCCCGCTTCTGTCGGGCCTTCAGCTGTGAGCGGGGCCGAGAGCGCACACGACAGACACACACACACGCCACGAGAGACGGGGCCTTCTTACGTTACAGAAGACTCCGGCCGTGAGCTAAAGCCGCGTCTCTCTGGGATATTTACTGCTGGAGCGGCGTATAGCGCTGCCTGTGCTACAGCGCCGTCCATGACTGCAGCCACGCTAACATCAACAGGAAGCTACAGTTGCTATGTGGGTTGTAAACATAAACGACTGAGGATGTCAGATTACGATATCACTGATAAGGCCGCGTAATTGTTGCAAACAAACAAAAATACACAACAGAATGCGGCGCTGACTTGTACAAGACAAGAAGGAGACAAAACGAGCAGGCCTTGATGTTCTTGAGAAAGGCGCTCTTTCTGCCTTCTTCTGGAGCAGTAAAACATGGAGCATGCTATCATTTCCAGCTCAATAAATTTGGCCTAAACTACTGCCAAGGGACAGTCTGCTTAGCTTAGCATAAAAAAAACAGCAGCAGCACAAGCCTTCTCACGAGTAGACCGAGCGGTGGGACGAGTTCTTCTTGACCAACATGTCGTATTTCTGGATTTTCCATCTCGATATCAGAAAACGCAGAAAGTGTGATCAGCTCCCGCCGCTGCGAGCGCGTCGAGGAGGCCGTTGAGTTGGGCTCTGCTGTGGTTACACCAGGCGTCTGTTGTGGCTGCCTACATTTGCAGCTGGACTAATGGTTTTATAACACTGATCTGGGGGAATGTGGTTTGGTGTTGATTGCGATGAGGAGTCCATTGTAGCTCCACAAAGCACACACCCCTTCCGCTAAGATAATCAGAACTGATGCCTTGTCCCTGTGGGGTAAAAATACTCTTTTGCTATTTCTGTCAAGAGCTTAAAATGTTCAGATTGTTGATAATAATTCACATTATAAGATGCAACATGGACGTGGACGTGTAAGAGTTGTTAAAAAAATCAGCGGTTTTCTTTTGTAATGCTTGAAAAATAGCTATTTTATAGTCAGCAGCTTGAAATCTAGCATCTAGCAATGAGTACATTTCCTCATTCGGGTTTCACATGACGCCAGAGCTGAGTTTTAGATTTGAAAATGAGCTAACAAGCGTTTGTTGCTTTCACCTGCAGGAGGCGCTATCAGTGGTGAGTGAAGATCAGTCCTTATTCGAGCCTCCGTACGCTGCTGCAGCCCCTCTCCCCAAGACAGACATGACTGCATCTGGCACACAGGACTACGGGCCGACCCACAAAATCAACCCCCTGCCTCCACAACAGGAGTGGATCAACCAGCCAGTGCGGGTCAATGTCAAGAGAGAATATGAGCACATGAACGGATCCAGGTACCGAATGAGAACTCCTCCCGTCTCTCTGCAGGGAGCAATTAGTCTGGCCTCATTAGACAGCCTTTTGACAGACTTCGCAGCAGATGATCCCATGAGTTTTGAGGTCTGACTTTGGGAGCGGGACTAGACTTCACTTTTACCTTCTAATCTTTAAAATGCTTGGTTCTGCTCATTGTCTGACTTGAGGACTTACGCCAAAGTCAGTGACTGGAAGAGGAACAACCCCCCGATTTTCTGCTGATCGTCTTTTCTTGTGTGTGTGTGTGTGTGTGTGTGTGTGTGTGTGTGTGTGTGTGTGTGTGCGTGCAGCAGGGAGTCTCCAGTAGATTGCAGTGTGGGTAAATGTAATAAGCTGGTGGGGGGTAACGACGTCTCTCAGATGAACTACGGGAGCTACATGGACGAGAAGAACGCTCCTCCCCCAAATATGACCACCAATGAGAGGAGAGTCATCGTACCTGCTGGTGAGAAAAGCTCTCCGACCTCTCGCACCCTCAGGGACACTTTAAGCAGATTTATCAGACCCAACTGTTTGTCTTATTCAAAAGAACTTAGCCACTTCCTTTCCTGCTTCATGACTGATTTTATTATTATTTCATCGGTGAAGCATTACCCCAGGTCATTAAGATTTCTTTTTGACAACCAGACCTTTTACATTTCTTCACCACACTCCCAAATCCATTCATTCTGTTAGCCAAAGAGTCAGTGAGGTATCAAGGTTGGTTCCAAGGTTATGCTCCAACTTTAGAAACACAATACTTTGAAGAAAATGCTTGTCTGTTTCCCAAAAATGAACACAAGCATTTAATTCCAGGAAAACTGAATAAATGTTTTTTTTTTAATCAAAATGCACTTAATTTATTGTATTTTATCAATTCGGGGGTGAGTCAAGTGCTCACCCTAATGCGGTCACCTGTCGCACACCTCGTGTGAAAGTAGACAACCTCATGGAAGACGTTCGGGGGCTTTGAGACTCGCTGTCCTGACTGGAGCTGCTCAGTCCTGAATACATTAAATGTGTGTGATGAGCCGGCCAACGATGGCGGTCCCACCATCGACTGAACATACACGTCCTGGACCTGCACGTGTTGCAGTGGTGACGGATCAGGAAGGGCCGGAACAGAGAACGAATAAGAATCCCCCGTGATTATTTACCTGAAACCATATATTCTCAACTGGTTCAAATCCCTTCCATCTGGACTGAGTGAGAGTCTCCAGTATACGCTGCTGCTGATACACGTCTCTGTTTCCAATTTGTTCATTTCTCAAACTGTCAGATATCGAGCTCTCCCCACTTTCATCCGCCCTCCCTTTAATCGCTGTGAAGCTGCTGAACTTCCTCTCTCTTCTCCGGCCTTCCCACAGACCCGTCCCTGTGGTCCCAGGACCACGTACGCCAGTGGCTGGAGTGGGCCATTAAAGAGTACGGGCTGCTGGAGATCGACACGGCCATGTTCCAGAACACAGACGGAAAAGAGCTGTGCAAGATGGGCAAGGACGACTTCCTCCGGCTGACCAGCATGTACAACGCAGAAGTGCTCCTCTCTCATCTCAATTACCTCAGGGAAAGTGAGTACGACCGGCTCTTCCCTCTTTTGGGATAAAGGCAGCGAAGCGACAACAATGAAAATCAAACTTGGCAGAATTATGGGACGCTGGAAAAAGTGGATAGATAATTGATGAGAAACAGAACGCTTTCTCCTTGGTGTGTGTGTGTGTGTGCGTGCGTGTGTGTGTGTGTGTGTTTGTGTGTGTGTGTGGGTGTGTGTGTGTGTGCGCGTGTGTGTGTGTGTGTTTGTGTGTGTTTGTGTGTGTGTGTGTGTGCGTGCGTGCGTGCGTGTGTGTGTGTGTGTGTGTTTGTGTGTGTGTGTGGGTGTGTGTGTGTGTGCGCGTGTGTGTGTGTGTTTGTGTGTGTGTGTGGGTGTGTGTGTGTGTGCGCGTGTGTGGGTGTGTGTATGTGTGTGTGTGTGCGTGTGTGTGTGTTTGTGTGTGTATGTGTGTGTGTGTGTGTGTGCGTGCGTGCGTGCGTGTGTGTGTGTGTGTGTTTGTGTGTGTGTGTGGGTGTGTGTGTGTGCGCGTGTGTGGGTGTGCATGTGTGTGCGCGTGTGTGTGTGCATGTGTGTGTGTGCGCACATGCGTGTGTGTCTGTGTGCATGTGTGTGTGTGAGTGTATGCGTGTGTGTATGTGTTTGTGTGTGTGTGGGTGTGTGTGTGGGTGCATGCGTGTGTGTGTGGGTGTGTGTGTGCATGTGTGTGTGTGTGCATGTGTGTGTGCGTATGTGTGAGTGTATGCATTTGTGTGTGTGTACGCTTGTGTGTGTGTATGCGTTTGTGTGTGTGTACGTGTGTGTACCTGAGTATGTGTGTACGTGTGTGTGTGTTTGTGCGTGTGTGTATGCGTTTGTGTGTGTGTATGCGTTTGTGTGTGTGTGTGTACGCGTGTGTGTGTGCATGTGTATGAGTGTGCGTGTGTACGTGTGTGTGTGTTTGTGCGTGTGTGTGTGCTGCAGTTGAAATCTGCAGTGGTGTCCACCTTCTGCCAAAGAATTTACAGCAAATTTAACTTTCAATCAACACACAAGCCTCTTTTCATATACTTTCCTTTCCTTTTGGACCAGCAGTGAGGTTAAAATAGTTCCAGACTCGAGGGAAACAACATGACACTTTTTTGTCGCCGCACTACACTCACATTACCATTCACAAACAAAGAAACTGCTTTTACTGGAAACTCATTTCTCTGTAATGGCTACCCAGTATTGAGCAGAGCTGTGGAAAGCAAGTGGTTTTTCTATCCTCGTCTTGATAACCATCGGCCACATCCCCCCGCTTGAGTCGACAGTGCCATGTTCCACGTGGTCCGTGGAGATGAAGCCCAGGTGCATCGCCTCAGGAGCCGCGCACGCTCCGTCTGTTCAGCCAAAAATGTCGATTTGCAATTTGCGACGGAGGCAACTCGAACGGAGGCTCTGTGCGCCGCTCCTTCAGGTGTTTGTCGGCAAAGTGTGTGTGTGAGGGGCTCGAGCTCTAAGACGCTCCCTGAGCACCGCACGACACTTTTACGGCTCGGTTACTTGAGTTCTTCACATTCAGCGCCGAAATAAAAGAGAACTTCTTCTTTTACATCACGACACCACGTTGGGTGGAGCGACGGACGGCTCCACTAAATTTAACGTCGCTCCCAAGAAATGGTGATTGGCTTTGGCGTGATGTAATGGGAACTGTATTTTGTGGGTGTCAACAGTTTTCTCTGTGCGCGGCGTCTGGGCCGAGGGAGATTCTTGCCCTGAGTATAACGGCCTCATTGTGCAGCGCTGCAGCGGCTGGGTTGGTCCGACCGCCACTGGGCACACTCCGCACAGCAGTTTTCATTACGGCCACTGGCTGCGTGACTTAGCCACGCTTTAGGAGCGCTGCGCCGCAGTCCTGCCCATCACCAGAGCTTTTTTTTTTTTTTTTTTTAGCTCTTGTATATTTTGGAGACAGAAGAAATGTCTTGAGAATCCTATCCACTTGCCAGTTGAAATTGCTTTGGACCCGTTCCCGACAATCATAAAGATGAATGCTCCCGTCCCGTGTCTGGACCGGCTGACCCGTTTTAGGGCAGAATCTCTGGGAGTCGAATGGCGTGTATTGTTGATGCCGGGAGCCCCGGGGCAAAAGAGACCATGTTAGTAAATGAACATTTAAGGAAGACTGAGGAGAAGAAGGAGGAGGAGAGCCGAGGCTCTCCAAACACCCCGCAGGGCTGAGGATTTTGGAGAGAGGAACGTTTTCTCTTTCGACACAGCAGCACAAACAAACACAATCACGGAGGAGCTCCGGCCCAGGAGAACACGGGCCCCTGGGCCGGAGCTCCAGCTCGGCTGACCTGGAAGTGTTACCGATCACAGGTCACGTGAAGTCTACCTCAAGTCACTTGAACCATCTGATCCCGGATTACCCCCAGTCGAGCCCAAAAAATGGATTCTTCGAGGGGGTCCGGCGATAATTTCATACACATCTGTGTCGGCCATGTGCGCATTGGGTTGTGTTTATTGAACCTCTGATTAACATTCCTCAGCGTCATTAAGTCTGGTGTGTATGAATGGCCGGCGCAGAGCAAGGACACACATCCCCGCCCTGCAGCCATAGCATAACAAAACATTCCTGCCACGTCACGAGTGCAAATACTCAGACACCCGCCCTGGCACAACACTTGGCACAATCATAACATCTGTCTGGCTCCCCAGCTGTTTGCACTAATAGGAGAAGTTGCCCGTGCGTTATTCTGGCCTCGGCGTCGGTCAGCTATCCAGATAGCTCTAAACGACGGCTGCCTGCGCTCCAATATGTTTTCAATTTGGGGCTGCAATTTGAGAATTTGCTCAAATTAGTCCGTCAGGGAGGGGCCGTGGATTGTTTGCTTTATCGCACCCATGTTGGTCGGTTTGATACCACATGTGCCGCTAACGGAGGCCAGCAACCGAGAGCCCCCAGACGGGCGAATGCACGTGGAAAAGCGCAAAGAACTAAAACAGGAAAGAGGACGGCAAGGAGCGACTACTGAGGATTGTTAAGAAAACAACAATAAAATGTG
>CAJVRN010000149.1:2797500-2880000 GCA_911728415.1 Lagocephalus sceleratus
CTCCCAGCAGCTTTGCCAGATGTTCGAGTTCATATTGCCTGTGAGAAGAGTGAAATACCATTCGGGCTCTTTGGGGTAGAGTAAGCAGCAGCATGCAGCGGGAGACGAGTCCTAATCTGCTCCAGACTCTGTGGTGTAAAATGTAATGTTATGAATAAAAGGGAGCAAATAAAAGAGGGAATGCAGCGGTTATGAACGGCTGCGTGGGCGGACCCGTGCGTGTCCTCCCGTAGAACGCGCGTAAACGCCGCCTTTGTGCGCACACTGAAAACGCGAACGCAGGAGTTTTGACGTGCGGCACATTTTGGCGCCTCGTTGGCTCTGCTCCAGAAGGTTAGCGTTCACAGCACGAGCCGCCGCTCGTCCGAGGACCAGAGGAGGAAGTGAGGCGATCCAGTCCGTCAAGCGGAGCTAGAGCTCGCAGGTTCTGTCGACTCCAGCAGCTCCGCCCTGCGTCCCTCAGCGGAGACACAAAAGGGGGACCGGGCAGGCCGAGCTCCGGGCCGAGCTCCGGGCCGAGCTCCGGGCCGAGCTCCGGGCCGAGCTCCGGGCCGAGCTCCGGGCCGAGCTCCGGGCCGAGCTCCGGGCCGAGCTCCGGGCCGAGCTCCGGGCCGAGCTCCGGGCCGAGCTCCGGGCCGAGCTTCAGAGCACACGAGGCTGGAGAGGCGAAGCTTTATTAGTGCTTGAGCTCTTTTAAGCCACATGTGATGCCACTTATGATGATGAAGCAATACTGTGAGGAGTTTGCGTTAATGAAAACTACGTTAATGAAAAACACGCGCGATAAAAGCGCCGAGATGAAGCGTGTCACGTGTGACCGTCAGGTCGGGCCGCAGGTTCCGCTGGGATCATCGAAGGGGAAGGAGATAATCGGTGTGACGGTCCCAGGCTGCCGTCACCATCCCGATCACGAAGAGCTGGAAACAAAGAGCCTCTGGGGCCGACCCTTTGTGTTGGTGTGCACGTGTGTGTTGGTGTGCACGTGTGTGTTGGTGTGTGTGCACGTTGTGCACGCTGCTCGCTGGCGTCCCAGGCCCCTCGCGCTCTCGCCGCTCTGCGCTGACATCATTGTGAGCTCTGTTATGTCTTATGCACCTGTATTACGGGTATTAGAAAAAAATGTGCTCTGTCTGGGTCTCTGAGGTTAAAAACAGTCTCGTCTTTCTCCTTCTGCTCTGTCTCTGCCTCCGCTCAGCCTCTTCTCCCTCTCCCTCTCCCTCTCCCTCTCTGTCTCTCTCCCCATCCGTCTGTGTCTCCTGCTCACCGGGCCTTGTTTTGACTAGCTGGTCCTGAAGTGGAAGTCTCTCAACAGAGCGCACCACACCCCAGATCCGAGTGGAAACTGGCTCCAGTCGCAGCCAGAGCGAGGCTTGGAAAAATGAGAGAGGGGGAGGTGGGGAAGAGGCGGCACATTCGAGTCTGTGTCTGTGTTTGCGTTACTGGCTCACCAGAAGTACCCACAAAAACCCCCGACCCTCACTTATGCGCTTTCACCTACGTTGCTTCTCTCTCACTTTTCCGACGTCCCCGCCCTTTTTTAACAGCGTCAAGTGTTTTCAACTTTTCTTCGGCGTTGCCGTTTCACCAACGTGCTGTTTGAACATGGATAACGCCACGAGTGCACGGGGTCGGCGTAGCGCGTTTCAACATTTATTAGGGCAGACTGGGGGACTGAGGATAAACAGGCGGTCATAGCTGCGCACCCACATCATTCCCTCACCCCCTCACGTCCAGGCTGCGCGCTGCTCGGCCTCACGTCCTCCAGCACCGACCGCCTCGGCTGTAAAAGTGCAGATGAAACTGCGCTGAGTTGAAGCGAGCGCCATGATGGAATGACAAACTTGAACAGTTTGTTTTCTTGTATTTCAGCATATAAACACAGTTTTTCTCTGCGTCTCCTGTTGCTGGTTGTTGTGTTTTCTTTTTTCCAGGTTCCTAGGCTGACTCATTTGTTTTTATTTTAAGGTTTTCCTCCTCACGAACCTACATTTCTGACTCATTTTCTGTCTGCCTCTCTACATTTTCCCTCTTCTCTTCTTTGACCTCCTCTCTCATATTCCCTTCTCCCGCTTGTCCTTGTTGCATCGGTAGCTTTTCTGCCTTTTTTAGTTGACGGGGCGAGGTGGCTTTGAGGGTAGGGGGACGGTTGTTGAGTGTGGAGGGGGGAAAGGGCCAGTAAAACAAAGAGAGGTTGTCTGCTGGCAGGGCAGGCAGGAAACGCAAATCTCCCAGGACTCTCCCCCAGTCGCTGCTCCTTGACTATCGCGCTGGCCCACACCAGATTGAGGCTGACAGCCCCGCTGAGCCCCAGCAGCAGCGTGTTATTTGACCATCTTTTCCCACTTTTTGTTTTTAGGGTTTACTAGTTCTTTATTTCTACTTGAATGTGAACACACACACATATATATATATATATATATATATATATATGTGTGTGTGTGTGTGTGTTATATATATATATATATATATATATATATATATATATATATATATATATATATATATATATATATATATATATAGCAGAACATTCACTATCAGCACAAAATGGATAATCCCACCCAAAACTTAAAACAAATCAGTATTTGAATCTACACAATCAAGAAAGTTATCATCAAATTATTTTATTGGAAACATAGAGATCAATTTATGCATATTTTGTGTTGCCAAGTTTGCCCAGCAAAGATCCAAGAATCACAGATCATTACAAATACCAACATCAAATAAATGCACATGCTAAAGGGGCTCTTCACTGAGTTTAAATGCATCAAAAGTGCCACATGAAAGCCAATTATTCGTTAAATAATTAGTAACAGTACAAATTTCCATGAATGCCTTTATTATTCCTTTTCCAACACAGATGATTAGAATCTCCACATTCTCGCTGCCAGCGGTGTGTAATGCTCCCGTGAGCCACGCGGGGGCAGTGTGGTGCAGCCTTTGAGGAGCACTGATGGAGAGATGCGATGGAGAGACGTGATGGAGGCTGGCGGCTCGCAGGCTCTCTGACTCTCTTTAAACAGGTTCAGCCCAACAGCCTCTCTGGAAGCTCCGTTCTCTCTGATCATGAAAGGCTCTCTCTTTTCAAGTCTTTAAGGCCCCGTCTGTTTGTTAATATCAGGCCTTAAAATAACTGTTGTCATGTGAGCAGCTATGACTTTGTCACCAATGAACAAATCTTTGTTTGTATTGCACTGTTATTCTGGAATTCTACTGAAATAGAATATATATTTAAAAAAACAAAACAAAACAAACCCAAACCAAAGCAGTAGTATGGACACATTAGCCAGTCCTGGAACATGTGGTCCAAACACTAGATTTACATGCCAACACTGGATTCTCATGAAGCTACTCTCAAAAAACGTGTAGCGCCTGTCAGGAGGGGCTTTGGCTTCTGACCTTTGTGCAGCCTCCGTCTTCCTCCGGTTCTGCCTGGTGCCCTCTGGCAGAAGCGCCGCTGACAAACTTTTTTCAGCTCGTGTCAGAACGGTGAATGGCGAGGGAGCGAGGGACTATCACATTTCCCTGAGTTCTGTCGTTTGTTTGAACTGTTTTAATTAAACATAATCCTGACAATCAGGGGCGCTGGCCAGGTGTACGGCCTCGGCCTCGTTTTATCTGCTGCTGCTGGGCTGATTGATGGTCGGTCTGGACCTGGTCCAGATTCATAAGCAGGTAGAGTGCACACAAACCGGGCCAGTTTGGCTTATTGTCAAGGTCTCACAAAAGCTGAATGAGGAGGGGGACGGGGCTGACGGGTCGTCCTACCTGCTCCTGTCGTACGCTCATTCGCACCATCTGTTTATGCCTTCCTCTCTCTCAGGTCCTCCTTTTATGGCGTTGGCTGTGAGCTGCTAATCTGTCAGAGATATCCCGTCACCCGCAGCTTGAATGTTGATGCTGTGAATGATTAAGGTTTACGTAACAGTCCAATGAAGGCTCTTCCTTGTCTCTACTTCAGACTCCTCCTATGATGCTGTACGGCGGACGGGATGGTCAAACAACATGCACAGCGGGAAAGGTGAAAACACTGTCATCAGCATTCTTGTGCTTGTGCCTGGACAACAGCGCTTGACCCTGAAGGGACTCTAATGTGGACAAATGTGGTACTCTGTGCACATTAAAACACAAATCCTGTAAGCAGAGCGATGTTGAAGGCATCAGACATCAGATTATGCTAAAACCTGCCTCACATTACATTTATCTTGAAAAGCCCTCAGAAAATCTTCGCTTTTGACATTGCCGATGTGTCTGAGGGAGCTCTACTGCAGTCCAGCACACACCAGGACAGGAATAAGCAGTTTTGGAGGAAAGATGTTGTCGTCCTGTTAACACACCTGACACGGGGACACCCACATGTCAGCTTGTGGCCAGGAAAAAAGAAAGAAATGAAAAAAAGGGAGGGGGCGGGGCTAGGAATAGAGGTGAAAATGTTCTTTTGGGAATCTGGTTTGATGGGATCACTTCCACTTTTGATATCATCGATATCTAAATATCTCCACTGTCCGCCCCTCCAGGTTCACCAGTGGTGACACAGAATGTGACCAAGTCAGCCGAGCAGCCCAGACCTCAGCCAGGTACGCACCAAGCACACACACACCTGGACCAAGCACACACACACCTGGACCAAGCACACACACACACCTGGATCAAGCACACACACACACCTGGATCAAGCACACATACACCTGGACCAAGCAAACACACACCTGGACCAAGCACACATACACCTGGACCAAGCACACACACACCTGGACCAAGCACACACACACACCTGGACCAAGCACACATCTGGACCAAGCACACAAACACCTGGACCAAGCACACACACCTGGACCAAGCACACACACCTGGACCAAGCAGACACACACCTGGACCAAGCACACACACACATCTGGACCAAGCAGACACACACATCTGGGCTTCTTCTCAAAGGCAGCGAAAAGCTTCACATTTCTAAGCTTGAAAAACTTGTAAAACCAATGTTGTTTTCAGTTCTTCCTCACTTATTACTGGAACCTATTGTTAACCTATTGTTAACCTATAGATTTGCATAATAAAGCTTTGCCCCCCCCCCACAGATCCATACCAGATTCTGGGTCCCACCAGCAGTCGCCTTGCCAATCCAGGTGAACTTTTGAACTTGTCCTTTTTACATTTTATTGAATCTTCCAGCTGCACACAACTGTACAGTTATAAGACAGTTAACTATAACTCTAGTTCTATAGAACTGTAGCAGTGACGTGAAGGTTCTGTTATAATGTAATAATAATAATGTGATAATAATAGTGTAATGTAATAATGTAATTTGGAGCCACATCGAGCCAGTGAAGAGTGAAGGTGTGGACTGTAAACTAAGTGGATGGATTTTGTGGTTTGCTGATGTTTGGTTGGTGTGTCCATCAGGCTCAGGTCAGATTCAGCTGTGGCAGTTCCTCCTGGAGCTCCTGTCTGACAGCGCCAACGCTGGCTGCATCACCTGGGAAGGCACCAACGGGGAGTTCAAGATGACGGACCCCGACGAGGTGGCCAGGCGCTGGGGCGAGAGGAAGAGCAAGCCCAACATGAACTACGACAAGCTGAGCCGTGCGCTGCGCTACTACTACGACAAGAACATCATGACCAAAGTCCACGGCAAACGCTACGCCTACAAGTTTGACTTTCACGGCATCGCTCAGGCCCTGCAGCCCCACCCGACAGAGTCCTCCATGTACAAGTACCCCTCGGACCTGGCCTACGTGCCTCCATACCACACCCACCAGCAGAAGGTCAACTTTGTGTCTCCACACCCGCCGTCGATGCCAGTCACTTCCTCCAATTTCTTCGGACCCACCACTCCGTACTGGAGCTCTCCCACTCCCGGGATCTACCCCAACCCAAATGTCCCTCGCCACCCCAACACCCACGTGCCATCCCACCTGGGTAGTTACTATTAATCACCGCGCTCCGACCGCTCAGAAGCCCTTTAAAACTTCCCTTGTCTCACTGTTAATTCCACAATTGGTGATGTGCACTCCCAGTGATGCTGAAGCAATGAAGACTGAGTCGGTTGAGGCGCGTCTGAAGAAATCCTCTTTATGAATGAAGATTTTTCTAGTATTTGTAAAAAAATCTATGAACAACTGGATGCTTTGGTCCAATGGAATACTACTTAGCTTTACAAGACTAGCAACGGCGTGTTTTGTGCCTTGTCCTATCCTGTCGTCCAAAAAGCTCCTCCCGCCCGAGCTACAGCACCAGACATGGGCCTCTTATTAATGGGTCTCAATTGCATCCTCCTCAGTACACTTTGTCCATCGTGCCTTTAAGCATGCGCCTCCTTCCGCGCAGTCTGGTTGGGGTTTCTTATTCCCAGCACATCTAGCTGTCTGTTTCTACTTTTAGTTTGTGTTCATAGAGTCTTCTGGGATTCGCTGGATGGGGGGTGGTTCTCAAAGAGATTAACTTTTCTCAGCACTGAATGAAATTAGGCAACTGGAATATGCCATTCATGCTTTTGGTTATCCTCCAAACTGGAAGGCTAGAGAAGAGTTAAATGCTGGAGAAGGAAGCGCTGTATATTTCTGCTGACCTGGGTCAACTCTGACTTCACACACTTGCTGTGCGTTGTGTGTGTGGATGTTAGGTGGCCAAAGCGTACAGTTGACTCGACTGCACTCGCTGAGTCAGCATATAATTGCAGTAATTTGCAACAGTAATCAAAGACAGGTCAGCTGTTTTTCAGGGGCCCACACACCAGGCTACTAAATGCTTGCCATGTTGTTGCCTTTCAGCCATGCTATTTCCAGATGTTTGTTTGCTCGAGCATGTCAGTATTAATGTGAATGTCTTCTGGTTTGTGAACTGCGCATAAAAAGGGATATGCTTTGGCAAAATCAAAATTTGTCAGAACTTTTGAGTTTTTTTGTGGGCAAAAATAATTGTTTTATTTCTAACACTGTGTATGATTTAAAAAAAAAAAAAACATGGAAGTGCCTTTTTGCGAACTTTAACACTTACTTTGTCTTAACCACTGCTTTATTTCATATATTTCCTATTCACTATAAATGAAACGGCATTGAGTATTTAAACACGTGACACATATCGTAATAATCAACATGCCAACGTCTCACGAGAAGTCTGACAAATTTTTGATTTTGATGTGCACTCTGACAGAGGTCCCCACTGACTCAGTAGGACAGTCAGGAGCGTTGAGGTCAGCACGCTGAGCTTCTCCGTAAGTCATATTGGCGAACGTTTGAGCAGCGCCGGATCCGGGCCAGAGAGCAGCGTGCCTCGCATTGATTTTCTCTCATGGATCTGAACCGGTGGTCAAAGCGTGCTTGACTCTCATGCCAGGATTTTAATAAGATATTAAACATATCCATCTTCAGGTGTTCAAAGCCGTAAATAGTGGAAGCATTCCTTTTGAAAATGAATTGCTCGGGACTTCGTCTATCGGACAACAAAACCAACGAAGTATGACGAGGTGAAACAAAGAAATCCTCAGATTCGCAAACGCTGTGCGTTTGTCAGACGTATGTTGTATTATTTTATAAGCAGCAGACAACTAGGCATTAAAGCAACTTACTGTATAAATTATGCAGAGTTATTTTCATATGTGACAGTATAAAAGTCAAGATAATTAATACGAGTTGACCTCGGTCAAAAATGCAAACCTTTAAAGTCCATTTCTGCTAAGTAGTTCAGCAGTGTAAGCATTTTTATATATCTGTACATTTGGGCAACACATTTTAACTTGTTTTTCTTTTAATTATTATTATTTCTGAAATGTGCTTATAACACCCAATGTGCTTTTATGCACGCAAAGTTTTTTTTTTTCTAGCCACAAGTGCCTGCTCGATAATCATAATCCAGTAACCAGGGATGCCTTTACTCTTAATGCACATCTGTTTATGACTGATCATTTTCCCTAAAGATCCAGGAATGGATAGCCTCTCCGGTGCATTGAAGAATTACAGATAAAATATGCAAAAAAAACCCAAAACAATAATGCAAGTCATATTAATATCCATAGTAAAAACAGGGAAAATTGCTTTATCAAAAATAAACAAAAAGGAAACATTTAAATTGTGTCTCTAAAAATATTGTATGTACCCTAATGATCATGTCTCACACGCATTATCATTGAAAAGGGATCTGTGCTACTTCCTATATGCAATGTATTTTGGATATCAAATGAATTTATATATATATATATATGTGTATAATTTTACAAGTAACCAATGTTTTATTATTATTGACCTTCCTGCAATGTATGAAGTCATACCTTTTGAAAAAGGGCTTTTGTATAGGTAAAATGTGACAAAATAAATGTTTTTACCTCTAGATACTTCTCTTTTTTCGTGGCTCAGGCTCTTGAGTGTACAGTCACGAAGATGCTTTAAGGACTAAAGGATCCACAGACACATCCAAGTGTAAATGTAAATGAATTATTCTCAGTTTCTTCTGAACCCGGTGGAGGTGGCCACAGTCTCCATCCGCTTCTTGTGCTGAGCTTAAAGTTGTAGAATTCCACCTATTATTTGTGGTGACCTATCACAGTGGTGACCTGTGTTCACTGTCAACATTTTCTAGTGTTATTTAGCCTTTGCCGTGACGTCACTCTCTGAATCATGTCTGTTGTGTAATCTGAGGGCCTGGCAGCCCAATTGCTCAATGACAGAGATTGTCTCGGGTTTTTTGTTGGTTCTAACTGACTGAATTTGTACATTTCAGTTTGCGTTTGGGCAAAAAAATCTACATACATTTTCCAGAATTGTTAAATTACTGAGAGGAACATGTCAGTAGTTTGTTAGAGGTGGGAAAAACGTCTTCATTCTCAAGCAAATATGCAGAAGCCCACTGGAGCCCACCGGAGCATAATCCAGAGCCTGACCCTTCTAACACACCCTATTATGAAATCAAATCTGTGTGTGTGTGTGTGTGTGTGTGTGTGTGTGTGTGTGTGTGTGTGTGTGTGTGTCTGTGTGTGTGTCTGTGCATTCAGACAGTGTGTGCTGTGAGTCTAAACAGAAAGTTCCGGATTCTTGTTGAGAAGCTACAGGCAAAACACGGCACCACAAACAGCAGTTCAGATCCATATTTTAACACCTCCAGTGGTTACGCTTGCATCGCTGTTTACTGTCACAACTCTGCTTTGTGTAAAGATGAGAAGGGGTGATCGGGGCTGTCACCTGTCACTAGATAGCTCTGACTTGTTTGATCAAAGTATTTTACAAACAAAAGGAAAAATTAAACGGAAAAGTCATTTTGATTGAAAAATAGCTTTTAATTTTTTTACCCTGAGATTGAATGCAAAAGCAAAACAACAAAAAAAACAGTATTTATATGCATAACTCATATCTGTTTAATAGTCATATGTGTTTCCAAAGAGAATTTTTTTATAATAAGAGAACAACAACAACAACATTGACTATACAGCCCTCAATAGAGTCAAACCCATTGCTAATGCTGATGCAAAGATCAAAGAGTGCCATTGAGGTTCAGATTTCATCTTTGGCTGCCAACATTGCACAGTCATTTTTCCTCTCAGCAACACTGCTCCTTCAAATACTTTTACCCAAAGATTAATACATGTTTTTCACCCTGTAGTTAAGGCACAATGTGTTAAAGCTGCGTATCTTCATTTAAAGCAAGAATTGATATGTAGTCACGTGGAAATGTCCCCGTCATGAAATGCCGTCTGTCTTTTCTTCTGCAGACAGTGGTGGGTGTGGTTTTACATACAAATGCTTTGTAATGCCTGTCCTGACACATATACTGTAGCCTCCTTGTGTTGAGCAGGACTGAGGACCAATGAGAAGGACGTCATTGTTGTTGGCTCTTGTTCCATTTGTGCATGCAGCTCCTCTCACGGTCTTTCTTTGGTGACTTAAAAAGTTTAACAACAGCCACTAGAAGTCTTTGTTAATCTAATGTTTCACATCTTGGTGACACTGAGAGGATCTTGGATATCAATCACTTCAAATCCCTCGTTATCGTGCCCGTCTCTGGAGTGGTGATGATGACCGTTAATGTTGTGGAAGCAGTAGGCACAGTGTGCCGTCGCCACCGGGACCACCTTTGAGAAGTTGGAGAAGTCCACTTTGTACTTGCCCTCTTTGCTTCGGGAAATGATGGGCAGGAAGTTGTAGCCCCACATGATCTCCTGAGGAATGAAGGAGGTCCGGACTTGGCAGGAGGCGCTGGTAGACTCAGCTGTGCCGTCGAGGAAGACGACCAGCTCGAAATCCTGCTTGTGGAGCGTGTCCACGGCCATGTCGAAGAAGGGGCTGCTCTTGTCAATGACGTGGTAAAGGGTCAGGGGACAAACAAAGAAGAGGTTGTCCTTCCCAGCATCTACCATGAACTCAATGTTCACCTGGTCCATGATGATTGTTTCTCCGTGTGGTGTGTTTGTTGTCCTCAGCATCTTGCCGTAAATCTGACTTCCGATCATCAGGGTTTTCCTCAGGTTGGCCACTCTGATAGAGAGACAAAGAGTGCCGTTTTTAGGGCTGATGACGGCCATGTCACTGAAGGAGATGGTCTTGGCTCTTTTCTTGGGTAACGATATCTTGGACAGGATGACCCCACACATGAAGCAGTTGATTATAGCTCCGATGAGAGACTGGATGACCAGAAGAGCCACGGCCCCCGGGCACAGGGGAGTGAGGGCGCGGCCTCCATATCCAATAGTTGTTTGGGTTTCGATGGAGTAGAGGAACGCTGTGGTGAGTCCTTCGATGTTGTCGACACACGGCGTGTGGTTTGATGGTGGGTTTTGCCACGTCAGGTCTCCGTTGCTGCGTGCTATCCAGTACCAGAGCAGGCCGAAAATGAACCAGCTGAGGGTGAAGGAGGCGATGAAGAGGAACAGAACAAAACGCCACCGGATCTCCACAAAGGTGGTCCAGAAGTCTGCCAGCAAGGCAAAGTGGTTGCTGTACTTGATGTTTCCATATTCGATGTTGCAGCGTCCATCTTTGGTTACCAGTCTGGTCCTCCGATTTCTTCTCTCTGTCAGGCAGTCTTGGAAACCTTTGCTCACAAATCCAAGCATCCTTTAAAAGTCCACGACCTGCAAGACATTTGAAGAAGGAAAACATGATGTAGCTGAATGGAAGGGGCTCCACCAATGGGTTGAGCTGCATGTTGCATCCTATTGTAATCACCAAGATCAAGAAAGACTTGCTCATCTTTAACATATCCCAGAAATGTCGATTAGATCATTTAAAATATCCCATAAAGATCGCTCTGGATAATAAAGTGATGGACGTTCTCGAGTTGTCAGTCATCCCAGTGCACCATTTGAAAATGTCAAGATGGCATTGCTCTGAGAGTGGGCTGTGAACAGGCTGGGAAATTAGGTATATTATGTGATTTACTCTACATGCTTTGACTGATTCTCAGTGTTTTCCCAAGGCCCCAGCAGCTCCTGTCCTGCTTAACTTTAATCCTCGCTGAGTAACTGTCTGTGGATGCTGCGCTGCAGTTAAGGTCTGGAAGTCACGAAATGAGAACTGTCCAGTGAGGCTTATGTTCTAAAACACACCCAGTATATTAAGATGATTGGTCTCACAGTGTCTGGACACGAGGATAAGCTGTAAATTTGAAAATATAACTGATATAATTTGCCCAAAGCTGGCCGTGGGACCCATAACAATATTTGACTTGATTTTTGAAGCTCTCATAAGGATCCAGCTTGATGGATGATGACGGGCAGAATTGACAAACAACTCGGCTTTCTGCTCCTGCCAAGTTATGGAAAGTAAGCACTTGGATGACAGTGTGCTTATTTGAGAGTGACAAATACAAAACAGTCAGAGCAACAGTTGTGTGGATGCTTCAGACCTCAGGGTGCCCATCTGGTCATCTTATTGAAAGGGATGTGGTAATCACAGTGGATTGACCTTGCAGCTCAAACCCAAACATTTCACACCTCGTCATTAGGTCACAATGTTGTCACACCTTAAGAAGACATGAGCTGTAGTAATGTCAGGTCTTTAGGATTTTAATTGTATGTATAAGTCCCTAATGATCACCCTGCATTAAAAAACAGCTACGTGAATCATAGCCAGAGTGACAAAAGTTGCATTTAAAATGTGACTGTACAACAAGTAAATGTTCATCCATCAAAGATATTGTTAAAAAAAGTGACGTTTACAGAGCAAAGCATCATCATTAGTTGTTTTTTTTGTTGTCATTGCAACTGAGGGTAAACCCAGACGCTTAACAGCTATAACATTACGAGTCAACACCCTGAACTTTCTCCACTGGATTCTGGGTGGACTGTTATCTGCAGCTTCCCGTGTTTTTACACCATAATAAGTAGGATGTGATAATATTTTATTATATATAAGTAAATGTCTTATTTTTTAAAGTTAAATTTGGTTGTTTTCACTTGTTGAATTATGTCAGTATTTGCACATTTTTTTAATGATAAATCGGTATCTGTCACTTCTACTAACCCCCTATTCACATAAAAAATGTAGTGCTCCATCATTTCTCTCTTGCTCAAAAATAAAGGAATGTTCTGCAATTGTCCTGAGCAGCGTGTACCTGTCCCAGTCCTCACAAATTCATTTGGGCAAGTTTGATTAAAATATGAATTCTAAGGTTTCTATAGTGTCTATAGGGTATCTGTAACCCTCTATCTGTTGAACTGTGGAGACACACTAGAAAAAGTAGAAATATAGTAAAATACTAAATAAATAAATAAACACAGACATTAAAAATCAGCATTATAATATGATGATGTTAGGAGGAAAAAAACATTTTGACAAACATTTTTCTTTTGTAAAAGCTGGTATTGTAATAATTGTACTGTACTTTCAACTAAAGAATATCATATCATTATTAACTGAGACAGTAAAGAATATTACAGAATGAAAAGAATAGCTCATTTTTCTTTAGCAGAAACAGCACACTAAACTTTCCCCAAAACCCCCAAACTTACCCTTGTGAGTTGAAGCGAAAGTAGCTGGTGCTCATTCAGAAGACGTGACCAGGGGCTCTGCAGTAAACACGTTAGGTGTGTCCTCCTCTTACCTCTGCTCACTAACACCTGTTTGCATTTATATTGTCCTCTGATGGCGTGTTAGTCTCCGACAGGTGATGTTTACACCCACAGAGGCCTAAACCACTCCTCCAACCACACAACCACACACACACACACACACACACACACACACTCGTCTCTTCTAATTAGCTGTTTAGCCCACAGGTGCCTGGCACGAGGGGCCACGCTGACCTCTATCTGCTACACTTTGAGTCCACTTCACTGTTTTCAGTGTCAGAGTAATGACCTGCAGACACTGTCTGTGCTCCGTGGTTCCACTTCTTTGTGTCTCCCTAAAGAGCATGACGAACAGACTGTGTGCAACTATTTCTCGTACAGATAAACACGTATTGTCACGTTGATGCATTTGAAGTGGGTACCTGAAAATATCTGCTGCAGGGATGATTAGAAAGAAATGAGAGGAATGCTCATCACCTAGTATCACACTGCCTTTGCGCATCCATGAGAACACCACAGAGCCAATGTTTACTGAAGCATTTTCTTTTACTTATAGTCATAAAATGATTAAACAAATCAACAGGGCCACTTTTATCCAAATATTGAATATCGAATTCTTCTCCACTGAAACTGCAGAGTAGTGAAGAATTATCAGAGACAACGGGAAATCATGAGGAAAACAAAGAACCTCATAAAACCAGAATTGGAGCAAAGCAAAGGGACTTTTTCAACAGTTGAGGTGAGGTGAAGTAGAAGCCTGAAAGAAATTTGGAAAAAAGTGACGGTGTTCCATTGTTCCCTTCAGAATTAAGAAGTGCACACCACAGTATTACCTTTCATGCTGCAGACTCTCCGTTCTATTGACAGACACAATACATTATTGTTGACACACAACAAGACTGGGCTTGCCTGGATGTTTTTTATAGGCTACTGTTTTTTTAAAAAAAACCCTCAGAGGATCAGATTCATGTGTTTAATCTCATTAATGGTTTAAAATGCTGTAGGTGTTCAACTGTGTGCGACTGATCTTTGATTCATACGCTCCCTCTTGTACCTTCCTGAGCTTGGTGGGAATGCATTTGCTCATAATAATTTAATTGCACTTCAGTCCGTCTGTTCAAACAATAATTTCTGGGCTGATGGAGGAAAACCGAAGATGACTGATGAGCCCATACGTAGAAGCCCTTGTTGTGAGGCAGCTGTGCGAACTGCTGTGCCACCATGCTAATTAAGCAGTGCCGGGCTGATGTCAGTCGGAACATTTTCAGCATCCACGCTGGTGGCCCACAGATTCTACTGCTGAACAGAAACACAGATCTCTGATAAGAAACCCATGTTGATGGTAATGACCCTCAATTGATATGTAGGTATTTCACCATGGCAGCAAACAATGAAGCGTCTCTCCTCCATTCACGTCTCTATTCAAATGAACCCTGCTGGTTTCTATGGCAGTTTCTGTCAGTCCACTTCACACAACAAACATTTTCACACTTTTTTCCACACTTTTTTTGTAGAATATGCTTTTGTATTTTCTTAGGTATAGATCATTGTTTTTACTCTGGAGCCCTCAAATCAATAAAAACATTTTCAATAAATAAAATCAATAAAAACAATTTGGACACAAGTATGCCTCCCTAAGTTTTAAATTACACACACACGTGCAAAAATTATTTTAAAACCTTGGCTGGATGCAGTTTGTAAAATATGATATCTCTTCTCATAATATGTTTGCATGTGTGAAACATGTGTGTTAATCTTTTTCTCTGGTCCTGCTCAAGGTTTCCTCCTGTTAAAACAGAGTTTTTCCTCACACTGCTTGTTTGGGTGTCAGACTGTGGTTTGTAATAGTTGCGATATAAACTAGAACGAGGTTACATAACATACTTGGTTACTTTATAATCAAAGCCATTTGGAAAATCAAGGGTCAACATTCCTTAGGAATCAAGAAAAAACTTGATTAACTAATCATCTCTTCCTGGGCCCATCATCAATATTTCATATAAATGTCATTAAAATCTGCCTGTAGCTTCTTAAATGATTTTGCTCCCAGACTGATAAATGCTGGCTATCACAAAACCTCCTTAACAGAGGAAATAAAAAGGAAGTGAACTGAATTAATACAGTGATATATGCTCACATTCACCACAGCAACAATTCAGTGATATAATCAATAATAACCATGTTCACTTTCTGCTGAAGTCGGGCTCAGGTGAGGTGTGAAAAAAGTATTTTTATTACAACACACGAGGGAGATTAAAGTATGCCAAGTAAGAGACACGCAAAACATGTAAGTAATTTGCTGACTCAGACTCACACTTTCACCAAAGAACAGAGAATCGTATTCAAACCTAAAAACAACACCATTTCCTGCCTGGTCACAGCATCAGTTTAGGTCTTTCATCTCGTGCTTATTAGGATCTAGTCGCTGCACCGCAGTGTTGTTATTTACTGCATCGATCTTCCATGAATCAGGACTGTTATCCAACATTTGGTGTCTGATGTTCTGTCTGCTGCCGAGCGGCTGACGCCACTAATTAACCTGAGTAACAACAAAAGCTCCAGCTGGAAGTAATGCACACATTCCCACGGCTGCCTTCTGTGAACCCCGCCGCCCAGGACGGGGAGTTCATCAGTCTGAAAGAGGGGTCCACCAGCGTCCTCGCTGGGGAGGCAGCCTCAGAGCGCTCTGCCTCCTCTCAGGGAAGGTGAGGCACAGACGCACAACCTGAGCTGACGGTGACGGGGTGATGCGCTGATGACGGACGTTTAGGTGGTCAATCCTGCCAATGAGCGCGCGTCTCCCACAAATGAATCAGTCAGGAAATGCCAAAGGTCAAGGGTTGGATACTTTATCTCTATACGGCCGAAATGGCATCGGCTGGAAACAAGCTCATTTGGATCATTTTGTGATAAAATTGTTGACAAATGCAGCAAAAAGCCAAAGCACAGATCCTGAGGATCAGGACCTTCAGAGCTGCCTGCGCTCTAATACGCACATGAGCAGAGTCCACGTGGCAGCAGCGCTGACTTACTGCTCTGTGATGAAAACCCTGGCCAACTGGGTTTTTGGGGATTTTCCATTATCAGAGTCTCCACCTGCATTTCAGCTGGATTCAAACCTCCTCCTCCTCCTGCACGCACATTTAAACGTGTGTGAGTTCATTCATTAAACAACCTGATTGTGACTCTATACCAACGGACCGAGACAGACAAACAGTAATTCTGTTCCAGCTCCGCAGGACGGCTCATTAGTGATCAAATAAACGTTTTGTTTCAGTGGTGTTTTGCTAACAAGCGGCTGGGTGAGGGCTCCGCAGTGAACCCTGCTGTCCCAGAACCCCCCCTCCTGTCAACCTGACCTGCTTCTGTAATTCAGGGCCCAGCAGGACTTCGGCCCCCTCATCAGCAGCTGCTCCTCTCCGCTGCCCCCAGAGCAGGCTTGACGGAGCAAAAGCCCTGTAAATAAACTATTTCAAGGAAAATTAAACAGCGTTAATAATGTCAGATAGCAGATATGTGAAGACTCTGCAGTGACACACGCTTTAACAGAAAATTATGATGTATCTATTCTACTCTATTTCGTGTTGGAGGTCTTTGGGGAGTTTGACCCCACCAAATCAATCAGCCATCTGACAAAGTCACAGAGGGATCACAAATGCACGTTTGTCCTCCACTCTCTCAATGTTATCACATCTTCCTGCCATAAACATCCACTTGAAGCACTCCATGCTGATTGCACAGAAAAGAAAGCGTGAAACCCTTCTTGAAAGCTCACAGCCACTGAAGTCATAATCAGCAGTACGAGGGAGCTAAGAATCAGTTCAGTTCAATGCTCTTTCATGTAGACCTGGTCTAGATGACAACTGGGACCAGTTTTTCACAATTGAAGCATCATTTATTTTAAATAAAAAAACAGAAATCATCTGATCCTTAGTGTTGTTTCCATAAGAATTAAGAGCATATCATTAAAAGCAATTCTTTAATTAATAATGAACAAGTGCCAAGAGAATCAGCTGCTTTTGCATAATTTCCCAAATGCTCCAACAAGATCAAACACAGAATTAAAAGAAATCATAAATAGACATGAGACCAAGGCACTGCAGGATGCAGCCCAGTAACGCCCCTGCTTTTAGTCACAACACCGCCTCACTTTGCCAGCAATTTCCCAGTAATGTTACTGGATCAGATTTATCCAGAAAACACATTAACAGGAAAAGTTTGCACACAAGTAAAATGTGGCTTCAGATGGTTTTTATGTTATATTTAATAGAGTGCAGTGACTGAATAACAGAAGCATGATTGATTCAATAGAGACCTTGCATGGGGGGTCTTTTGTGAGCAGGCAAGATCACACAGCTACAAACGAGATTTCCCAGGCGAGACACGATACGCTGTATATTTGATTAGCAGAGGTACGCTTAAGAGATTTGATTCTGGGCTCATTTCTGGCCCAATGATGAAGTGTAAATTGACTTTTAGTTTTAGCAGTCATTTCCAATTACATCAGTCAATTAATCAATACAGGTCTCACAGGTTGAGACCAGTTGAGAGTCAGTGACTGACTTTTAACCAATAAACAGGAATATCTGCCTTGGTTACAGCAGGACTACGGCTCAGAACAGTGAGGTAAGGCACCCTCACAGGAGCAGATTTTTGAGTTATAATACCATTGATTCTGACTCCATGCCTCTTAAACAAAATACGAGAATGTTTCCTTTAACAGCTGAGCCTGTGAAATCACCATTCTGGCACAGCCAAAGCTACATTATTGCCAAACCTTAAGGAAGTCTGCAGAACCCCTTATAGATGGCAATGGTCCTGGTATCGTCCTCATTTTAAATATAAGAACAGATTTTATTCATCCCGTGTGCCCTTGGGAAATAACACAGGCTTTGTTGCTTATTTATGTTCAAATATCACACTGAAGCTGTGTTGTGGTTATGTTGTGTTATGGTTTGTTCAGTAACAGGACATCAGTGCATACATTCAGTCACACATGCTCAGACACCAAACGTTCCCCATTCTGCCCTTGTAGCGATCTGTTTACTGGCACATTCTATTTGTGCTCTGTTCCACTGAAGGCTGCACTTAACAATGCAGCTTATCGTGATGCCACAAGCCCTGACAAGTGGATCAATCAAAGCTAATGAAGCCTGGGAGGGCGTGAGGGCAAGACCGGGATGAAGCCAAATGGAGGAGAAGATGATATTACTACCAAACCAGCAGTCTTCTGCCTGAACTGCTCCACAACTTCCTCCAACGTTTCAGCCACAAGTTAAATGTCACAGCAAGAGCTTAAATAACCCACGATCATCATAGAAGTTTGAGATTAAAATATTTCTGACAGAAGATCCACATTTAAAGCGCTTATTGTCATCAGCACAGCAGTAAAGCTGCTTCTCTGTGTGTGCCTGAGATAAAAGATGGAAATACATTTTAAAAATGATAGCTAATTGTGCTAGTACTGAAAAATGAAGGAAGGTGTGCAAACTGAAGTTTGAAACAGTCAGAAAACAGTAAAATTATTTTATACAAACTATTTTATACAAACTATATAAGAATATATATGTGTGAGTGTGTGTGAGACATATATCATGCGTTATATTATTCATATTTATATATTTATATTCATATATGTCATATATGACATATTCACTTTGTCATTTGTAATGGATCTTTTATTGAAAGAACCATTTTAAAGGGCATATGTTGTCATAAAATTATGAAATTAGTTCCTCAATCACGAGTTTTCCCCAAAGACTGCTACGATGCTTTATTGCTGTATAATGTGGTGATCAATGTGGGCTGAATGCAGCCAACTGAATGGATCATATAGGCGAGAAAGTGGAAGGGGCTCAGCTTTGATCAATAATGGTGCACCTCAGGAGCTGAAATAATTACAAAGGCCCTGGATCTGAGGCCACCAGGGGAAGAACCACAAGAATTTGCTGCCCAAGGACCAGAATTTACACAATTAGGGACACACATCCATGGCCAAGATTAGCACCAACACCTCCTGCGCGGGTCTGGCGTGGCCCAGAACATGCGCCCCTGAGCCAAGTCCCAGGCTCATCATTAGTGGAGCCCAGCTCGTTGATGTTCCACAGTCCACTGTCATTGCCTCCCAGCTCGGCCTTCGCTGCTGAGGGAGGTGTGGGGGTGTGTCTGCCAGCTCTGTGCCCTTGTATATCTGCAGGGAGAGGGAGGAGGGCTGGAGGGGAGGGTCATTAATCTTCCTCTAAACTCAATGCAGGAAGTGGATGAAGAGGCTTTCGTGATATTAGCTGCTTCTGCTACCCCCCACCATCTACCCATCTTTCTGTCCTTGTGTTCCCACCACCATTACTCCTCTTCTGTTATGTCAAACCTGTTTTTTTTTTCAATGTCAAGTATGCATCCATCAGCATTGTCTGTCTTTTCATGTTTGGACTAAATGAGCTCAAGAGCACAAACATTTTGTTCCTGAATTTCTACACCATTGCAGTGAGGAGCAGCGCTGATGTCACACAGGCCAGCCCAATTTAGAAAAAAAGGAGAAAAGGGATTCTTAAAAACCACTTATTTTTGCCCCAGGTGGTTTCTTTGCCATTTCATGTGCAGTGAGGCTGGTTGTTATAATGACATTGCTGAAACTGTTGAGACACAAAACACAAGTACAACAGTGAGTAAGATGTATTTATTCAGAGGAAATAACTGAAGAAACTAAGGTTAGAAGCATGTTTCAAGTGTGACCTGCAGCCAAATCACATTTAACCAGTATTGAAACGTACTCATGTGAAACAGTTGTACACAGATAACAAAGAGCAGCTATAAGTCTTCCAGTGTAGCAGGGATGGAAGCTGAAGTTCAGATTTATTACAAGCATCAAGTACCTGAGTCTTAAGTGTTTTCTAGCCCAGTTCAGTTTGTTCTGTTTGAGCATCCATCGATCAGATCGTGGCTTCAATGATTTGTTGTTAAAAGACAAGACAAATGTGAAGGATTGGGCAAATAAACCACTCTGGTAACTTCAGTAAACATGATGTGGACCACATTTGAAGAATTTTTGATGAATACCAGAACATGAACGACCAGAAGCATTCATGATCAACATGGCTCAGTCATCAGTAAACAACAACACAGATACACCAATATCTGATTCACACAAGAGGAAAAAGAGTCTGGACTGTTTCTACAATAAGAGTGTCAGGTTTAAAAATACCCAATGTGCTGTGAAGAGAAACAGTCAAAGATTATTAAATTGTCGGCATCTATCAGTAGATACCGACTCAATTGACTGATTCTTCTGTTAAAATGAAGCTTGTTAATGTAGCGGTGATTATCTGAGTGGGATGGCAGAAACATCATCATGTTAGCATCAAAAGCAGCACTCGTACAGTATAGATGGTGTAGCCTTCCTCCAACTATTCCAAAATGTTTTGTTCTTGCACACACACATGCACAACCACCTACGCACACACACACACACACACACACACACACACACACACACACACACTCTCACACACACATGAGGACTTTCATAGATAATGTATTTCCAGCCCTTAACCCTAACCATCCCAACTACCCCCCAGTTCCAACCTCAACCTCACATGTCTTCACCCTCAACAGTCATTTGAGGTTGTGAGGACCAGCCAGAATGTTCTCACATCCCAAAAATGTCCTCACTTTGCTATTAGAATAAGTATATTGGTACTCAGTATGTAGTAGGAGCAATAACACACATGCGCGCACACACACACACACACACAGAGTGATGTTCAGGATGTGTGCAAATAGGCATAAACCTGCATTTACAGAGGACACATCCTGAGAGACAAAGAGGTCCAGCTTCTGTGAAAGTGAGCAAGAGAATGGCGCTGTCGAGAGAAAGCACACACATTCTTTCCATTTCATTTCCCTCTCTTTCTCGTTCTCATTCTCTCTCTCCCTCTCGCTCACTCTCTCCTTATACACATGCACAGAGATACCCCCCCTCACACAGGAGTAAAGAGCGAGTGCTGGAGGACAGAAGGAGCTGGCTGGCAGGAGGCTTGTTGTTTGAACAAAGCCAGCGATAAAGTGTGCAGTCCTGGGGAGAAGAGCAGCCGTGAAATGCCTGGAAGCAGCTACACTTGCAGAGACCTGAAGGTAGGTGCTCGTGGCAGATAAGCAGTGAAAGGCAGGAGAAAAAGAGGCTGTCATGCAGCTAATGTAGGGTATCAGTGTAGCTCAGCTTACAAGCAGCGTCTTCTCAAATGATCTGTGCATGGACTTGCATGATCTGAAGCATCACATCAAGACGGGAAACCATCAAAAATGGGTTTGGCCAATGAAACAAGTATTGTACTACTCACAATGAATACAACCACGGAGGAGGTTGTGATTAGAACACATAAACAATAGAAGAACAACGTGAGACACTTGAGGAGGAAAGAGAGCAGGCAAGTGATGCTGAGGAATTAGACTCTCTTCAGCCAGGCGCAACATTTCTTTCATAAATATCGCCATTACCATTCGTCTCCAGTCACTGCAGAGATTCAGTGATCATCACACCACGCGTCTCCTTGCCTTCATGTTGGGGGCAGGGTAATCAAAAGGGCGATATAGTTCTCTGACGCAAGCAGAGAACAGCCGGTCAACACTCATGCGCTGCATTGTACTTGTGTCAGTGCAATGCAGGAGTTTGTACAAGCGCAGCGGGCACGGAACTACTGATCCCCGTCAACCCGCCGAGGTCTGGATGCATGCGTGGGGCTCTGCTGCCACCAGCCTGCTACGCTTTCAGATGCTCAGTCGGAAGATGAACCTTTGGGGAGCGTGCGGTCATATTGTACGGGAGTGTTTTCATCAATTTTGTAGGCTACAGGAGGAAATCATTGATATTGATTGCCTTGAAGCACCCTCAGAGCCAGGCATTAGGGTGGCTGCCTTTAACGTCCGATCTGCGCTGTATTCTCCTCTGTAGCTGCAGTCCAGCGCACTCATCTGGAGCGTTGTTGCTGTAAAACTTTGATGGCAATGGAATGAGGTTAGCAGAGTAGAGTTGCTAAAAGTCCTGTTCTTCCTCATTTTACGTCCTTCGGTAATGTAAAGAGAGCATCAAGGCATCAAAGCAGCCTTACGTTAAGCCATTATTTTTTAATACCAAGTTCACATGGACGCAAGCGTACAAAATACATAGAGGTCGGCACTTTGAGTTGTTTTATTATTAAAGTGCTGTAATTAGCGCATTTTATTTACAATTAATTTTTAATGCAAACATTAACAGCAGTGTCAAAGCTTATGCATCTTCTTTTTCTATACATTATACATGCTTGTGTATGATATGCTATGATGAAGTGTGTTTCTCCAGAGCGACACACGTGTTTATATTTGGCTCTGTCGTAACTCCGAGCCGAAGAGATTCAGCACCAAAAGCCTGCAGTCGCCGCCTCACTAAATGCGATATGAGTGTGGATGTGACTGTGACACCCACCCGGTGCCTGGCTGTCCTTCTCCTGATCCCCTTAGCATGTGGACAAAAGAGGGCAGGGGGGGGTGCGATGCTTGGCAAGAGTCGTGAAAGAAAGAGGGCTGTAAATAATTAATTAGATCTGTTTATTTAGTCAAGGCTTTGTTCTTGTGGGATGTAGAGAAAGCTCAGCTCACTAATACCGCAGTGGGACATTTATGTCAAGAGCTTAAGAACCCATGAATATGAATTTCTCTCCTTTTTATATTTGCTAGAAAATGTGTGTATGGCATTCCTAACAGGGACACGCCTGCATATATTAGAACACAGTGTCAAAAACCTCAGCCTTGCACTTTGTCATCCATTTGTAAATCCAGTCAAGGCTGATGGACTTTGACACTCACACTCTGTCTATACGTTCTTGAATGCAAAAACAAGTCGTCTGCTGTGCCGATCCCATTTTAGCGCCTCACTTTGATGCCTGTGTGCTAAATTTATAGTTGTTGCAGCCTCCATGAGGCAGATATAAATCCTCAATTTGGTGAAGATTGTGTCAGTCTTCTGCCTGGAGTAAGAGACAGGCAGAAGAATATTTGAAATCAAAGAAGTGACTGTCTTTCCTGCCTTCAAACCCAACCTGAAGTTAAGCAACGACGGTGCTTTTAAGAACCTTGGAAGTTACGCAGTGAGACCTAATGACCAGAAGTCCACTCTACATTTTGTCCAGCTCAGCGATACATTTCACTTTAACGCTGCATCTCGTCCTGGTTGAGTGGCTCTCAAGAGTTTCCAGAGCAGTTCTTATCAGTCAGCTCCAGGTAATATGGAATGAAATGGGAGTCAATCTGGATCCTGTCTTAGCTATTGGAGCTGCACCATCCTTTATCTGGATGGAATATTTGAAGCATGGTGCGCAGTGATAAACTGATGGAGTGGATGCTTGAATCTTATAATCCAGGTCAGACAATGCAAATTAAATCACATTCATTTTTATTTTACAGAATTCCTCCATCATAATGTAGCATCCCAGAGATGAACACAAATATATTCAGCCTAGTTGCTGTCTGCTGCTATTTAGGCTTCATTTTACAGTTAAATCAGTATATGAATGTTTTTTTGCATGGTTGCCATTCAAAGTGAATATTTAATCAAATACTTAATAGAGCAAGAAAATTAAAACTAATCACAATCTCAGGGAAATGCATTCTTTTTTTAATCTTGTCCACTAATTCCCTTTTGGGGTCATGGGGAGGCTGCTGGAGCCTTTCCCAGCTTCATATGGATGAAGGCAGGGTACGTTCCTGGACGAGTTGCCAGTTCACCATCGGAGCCTTTGAGCATGCGGTGCCTTGCTCAAGGGCACCTTGGTGGTGCTCTGAAGGTGTACTGGCATGTCCCCTACTAGCAACACACCTTCCATCTTTTGTCTGACATGGAGATTGAACCAAGACCCCTCTGCTTCCCATCCCAAACTCCTACGGAAATGTATTCTTCTTGTGTTTTCTTGCTGTCAGATTTAGAAGTTTATGCAAATCCTGCAGAAAATCTAAAAATTAAAGTAATTTCTGTATGATTCAGCACAAAAGAACATGCCAAACCTACACAGTTTCTCAGCTAATTATTCATACTTTTGTTTTAAATTCTCCCACTGAGAACTGCTCTATTACGCCGTAATTACCCCTGCTGGAGCCACGGACTCGCACTGACACTCCCACACACTGACAGTTTGGTTGATTCACTGTATAATCCATATAATGACTCGAGGGCAGTTTAACTTCACGCACCAGGCAAAGAGGGGGTATTCAGTATGTTCTCACCCGTCATTTTGACTGTTTAATAAAAGGAGAAGTCACCTATCACTGCAGCGTAATTAAGAAGCACGCACATCCATGTCTTCATCTGGAGGAATTTCTTTCAATGGTTTTTATGGAAGCTTCAGTGAACTGTGAGCATCCATCACCCCCTGGGAAACACATCCTCGTACATTTGCAGCTCATTAACACAAAAGTGAAATGCTGTGCAGTTAATAAGGCCCGTACAGTAACAGCGAGGTTACTGTGCTTCCCTCTGCCTCCCAAATGCACCACATCTTGTCTTCCTTACTGGACCTTAGACTGGACGCTGGGCCGGGGTCTGCCAGTTGGTGCGATTTTCCGTCACACAGCTGGGGGGTCTGACGTGGTGATGACGTGGGACGGCCTTTCAGCTAATCATAGTCATTGATGAAAAATTGCCACACCGTTGGGGAACATTTGTAGAATACGAGCTGTAGATACCTGCTGCCTGCAGCTGATTATGCAGCGATGATGTCAGCGCAGGATTGTATATCTTAGCGCAGTGCTCTGTTTACTCTTAGTGCTTGAGCTGAATACAAATGAGTCAGATGTCTTCCAAACTTTTTCAGAATTGGAAATGTCTCTTTAAATTCAATTTAAAAGTGCAGTGTAAAAATCATACAGATGCAAGTAATGTATATGTCAAGCACAAGTTAAAACAGATCAATGCATATATGTTTTTCTTTTTATACTTAGTAAAAACATGTATTATTACCTGTAATAAGTGTGCCATGTTAGCTGTGATGCATTTGCAGACACCAGTGCATTCTTCATCTCACATGTGTTTTCATCACATCTCTCACGCTGCAGGACAACATTATGAAGAGGGTGTTATTTGGCTGCTGGAGGTGTTGTGATTTAATCCCAAACCAATCTCCTGTCAGCAGCAGCAAACAGATATCTTGACACTGGGTACACTCCAGGCATAGGACGGAATGGATGCCTGCAAAAATCTCTGGAAATTATGATACAGATACTTATGGTGTTAAGAAGAATCTTAGAAGAATGAAATTCATTTTTTAATATTGTTAGGTAATGTTATCAGCATTTACCTGGTTAACAGAGCTTTATTGATTGACCTTGTATAGGGCATTTACAGCATTCAGCATCGGAACAAAAGGTCAGTGAAATAAACGTCATTGATAAGTGACGCTGATTTGCTCATTAATTCTGTTGAATGGTGGTCAAGCAGATGGGGCTTTAATTAGATTTCCTGGACCATGGGGCAAAACCTTTCCTCCATCCAGCTCTGCAGCACCATTTTTTTTCTTTTAAGGATCCATCGGTCAAGTTCTTAGCCGTGTATGACCGGCATTCATAAAGACTGGATTCTCACTGCAAACCTGACAGCAGATTCTCATTAAAATGTTGATTTATTGTCTTTGCTTATCATTGATTAGCTTGTATATTGTACCTCGTTGCAATCTCCACACTTTATCTTATGGAGAGGTATGTGTGTGTGTGTGTGTGTGTGTGTGTGTGTGTGTGTGTGTGTGTGTGTGTGTGTGTGTGTGTGTGTGAGACAGAGTGTGAGAGAGAGAGGAGGCTGAGAGAGAGTATTAGAAACACAAAGAGGGATACAGGGGGAGATGGACGTATCATTAGAGAAATTGTTTCTCCAGTGTGAGCTTGACGTCTCTGTGTGTCACTCTGGAGAAGGTCATCCATGAGCAGGACACAATCACTCAGCTCACTATCGGCCATGGAGAGATGGTATGAAGTTTGTGAGTGTGTGTATGTGTGTGAGTGTGTCTGCTAGGCCTGGAGCCAAAGCAACCGGGGCCGTTTTTAGTCATTTGACCTGCCTGCCCTCAAAGTGTCATAAGTGAGCAGGGATAAGGACACAGCCATGTCACTCCATGAAGCAGCCTAAGCTTGGGTCATAATCATGACAGAGCTGGTAACCATGACCCAAGGGGAGGAGCAACGGAGGGTAAGGAAATCATAGGAATTGATTTTTTTTTTATTGCACATGGCCAGAGACATTAAATAAAGCAGAATAACTCTACCAGTGTAGATGGAGGGGCTTAGTAGATACATGTCCTCGTGGAGCAGACTGATCTTACACCTATTTAATTCATCTGCTCCGTCTCTTCCATCATACGTCCGTAAATAAAATTATCAAATTGATAGATGTGAGTGGCCACTTATTACCAAATTTGTATTACGTACTACAGGCTGCTGCTGAGTAAGCTGCCATTTGTAAGTGCATCTTTCCTCCTGCAAATGTTGTGTTTGGTCAGAGTTGGGCAATCATGCAGTATTTTTTATAGTTGCAATATACAGATACCCAGAAGTTCTTTCCATCCCTTCAAGTTTAATGGAGACTGGAAAACACAAACACAAACACTGGAGCCAGCAGTATTTAGAGCTTCTGAAAAAGAAGCTCTCTGGTCAAGTTTCAAAAAACTGTGATGGAAAATAATAATAACAATAATTAAGTAATTTACAAGGATGTTCATTGTGTGAATTTTATAACCTGGACAATGATTTTTGCAGAAACAATAGCACATTGATGAAAACCCTGTCTCATTTTAGTTCTTACTTTTTATTAAAACAGCCGACAGAAGCACCCGACGACGTGAAGCTATGGGAAATCCAGTCCTGACGCATGTGCTGTTTACTAGAATACCGTGCCTGGGGGGAAGTTATAGAGGTTGCCACAGTTTACAAAGGAAGAAATCTCCCCTTCGGTGTGCTCTGAGGAGATTATGGGATACTGCATGCAGCATCAGCAAATAAGGAAAATGTATGTCCTGCAGACGTCCTTCTGGAAGTGAGTTCCCTGATTTACTAGTCCCCCTCTGATTTGAGCACACCAGATAAGCGCTGTTGTTATCAAGACACCAACACTATTCAACTAAAGCATGCTGCCACTCCATTTGTAACAAGATAAATGTTTGTTACTCTCTAAGAGCTCAGAGATAAAGCACCACGGCCATGTGTGCATATCTTCTTTGATTGCTGCCAGCAACGTATGCTCAAATTCTGTGTTTTGGAGATCAACTGTCTGCTGTACAACAATATTCAGTTCATGACAATACTAAAAGTACAGTTGCATTCAAAAGCACCCTTTATTTTCATTTTGCACATATTGTAAATTCACAGCAGCCTTCTAACAAACATGGGGGAGCGTCTGTTCCTTCCTCTTCATTCAACAGCTACTTTTACTGTACAAGTAGTAATCTTCTCCAGACCGATCCTTGATTTTGTACGTTGCCGATGACGACGAGGTGTGATCTACATTTTGATCTGTGTCAAAGCGTTTGAGTGTCTGCAGGAGCACAACAGAAACGTGGGCCCGGGCTAACTGCCTAAGGTCTGACGGTGAAATGTACAAATATCGCGTGTGGGATCTTTAATAACTCCATCTTGGGAATAAAAAGATGTGGGAGATCACTCTTTAAACATTACAATGGAGAAAAACAAACCTTTATGTCGCATCTGATGCATTTTCCCTCCCAAGAATTCGATTATTACTTCTTCTTATGTCCAAGATAGCAACACTTGGTGAGGACTATTTTTCTTGGCTTATTGCATCGTTATCATTTATTATTTAAGGAGGATCATTTCACAACATCTTCTCCCCCCATACGGAGAGGCCGGTGTAAAACTGTTTAACCACCTGCCTTTACTGGCTACAGCGCTGCTGAATGTGCGGGCAGTGACTTCAGACATGCACCTAAAGCTGGTCTTTATTTTGATTTCTCTGGTAGCTGTGCGCTCTGTCCTCCATCTCTCTCTTCCCTGCTCAGATGCCCGTCACGTCAGTCTGCCCTTTGCTTTGGGCTGTCAGAGTCAACACTCCATTCCTGTGTGGATCCGATCTGTGACATGGCTCCTGACATTGCATTGCCTCTGCGCGCCTCATGAGTGATCAAACATCAAGAGAGACCACAAAGAAATGTCAGGTGTTGTTGAGTCACAAACCCATATTGCTTAGCCTGGCTGCTGTCAAAGCTGCACGTATCACTTGCACTTGTCATTACTTTTAAGTGGGTGTTTTTCGAGCACACAAATGTTCTCTATAATCCGATTGCCTATTGCTGAGTAAGAAGAAGGTGTTGTAAGATTGCTGCTAAATTTAGAGTTTTATCAAAGCCCACCACAAACATGTGCCACACGGACACAATCATTTATTCCACTCCACAACCGCTGCAGCAGTTCTTATTAAACCTCAGAGGTGTTTGTGCGTCTTGCACATGTTGCCATACACATTTAAAAATATCTGCTTACTCTTATTTTGCAGGGAAGAAGACAAAACAGTTAGTCAGTGGGGATGAGGTCAACATTGCAGCCGGTTACTCAAGCTGAACTCCAAACAACTGCAAAGATAATGTGGACGTCTGTATTCTATATTAGATTAGATGTAAAGTAAAAGAGACAACTGGATTATCTGTGAGAGGAAGTAATTATTTTTCTGTCTCCAGCTGACTTAGAAAGCACAGCTGATGGATGGTCCCTCTACATGCGGGGTGGTTTGTCTGTAATGTGAATCTGGAAGCACGCACCTGAAGGAGGTGCTGGTAATAAAGCAAAGACAGCTCAGAAAAAGGGCAGGTGCTGTTACAGCACGTTTTTACTATTTTCGCAGAGCTATAAAGAGAAAAGTGTAAATCGGAGGGTGCATTTACCTCATGAAATGCAGATGAGCGTTTCATGTCAGATATCCATGTAACGAGTGCTGCGTGAAAGTATTTCAATTTTCAACTGGAAATTGATTTTGTTCAGGGGGCCACATTATCATTACACGTGATAATGGTCATTTTTATTAGAATTAACATATACATTAGATATAGTGGATATGCTTTTGACATATATACCCTAAAAACAAAACATGTTTGAGGACGTTAGAGGTCACACAAATATGGTGTCTTTTCTGTGATTAGACCTCTGGAGGTCCAGGCTATATATCATGTGGTCGAGGATTTGTGTATTTCCTAATTGGACCAGTTGGCAAATATTGACAAACTGGCAAATTGAAGCAATTTTAAACACAAGTGGAAAGTAATGAGTCCAGGTGGCAGCACATACATGTTTCATAGACGTACTGCTTGTATTGTACAGATGTGAAATGTAGATTTCTGAGGATTAAAAGACAAAATTAATGTTCCATACATGGTTTAAGGGCAGTTTAGCATTGACCTTTATCTATTGATGCATTTCCCAATTTTAATGTGTTTGATCGATGCTGGAGCAACTGCCACCTTTATTTCTGGGTGTGACGCACAAGCACATCCCAGTGCTCACTGCGTGACTCAGGAATTGTGAATTGCAGTGTGCTGATTGCCAAGGCCAGGGCTGTCTGCCCTCTTAGTTTATTCAGTTTTACTTCTCCTTGCCAGTGTCTTGGATTAAGAAATGACCTACGGCTGGTCGCGTTTGTGTGGGTGGCCCGAATCTGTGGAACGTGTAGACATTTAGACCTTCAAAATTTAGAATTCCAAACTTTAAATGACTATTTCTTTCCTGCTCTGCTTCCTGTTCCTTCTGAGTGCAAGTGTCATTTTTTGTTTTATAAATACAATTATAATAAATTCACAATCATTTATCCAAAGTGAAATGTCCTCTGTCAATAATGTATTCAGTTCTGATTATTTGTGGGGTTTATGCTTAGATACCAGCTGTTGTTCCGTGGTGTATCTGCTACGATACTCTTTCATCTACATCTGCTGTGTCTCCTTGTGTATTACAGGCATTGAGGTTCAGCTGAGAATGGCAGGAGATTCTCGAGTCCTCATGGACCACAACATGGAGATAGGGGTGACACCTGCTCAGGTAAGCTGCTAAGCTTCTGCTGGTTATGGACAGGACAACGTTAAAAAAGACAATGGAGAGATAATAGACAAAGGGGCTCTTTGAGATTGCAGAACATGCCGGAAGAGCTGGGTGTGGTAAAGATTAGCACCAGATGGTTTTCAAGGATGGTGAGAATGAGGAGGATTAAAAGCTGTTAGATCCAATGTGCTGCGAACTGATAAAGACTGGAGAAACAGATAAGGTCGTTATAATCCAAGATGTACAGTAGAAAGCAGAATCATGAGGGCAGACCTGAACATCAGATACAGCCATAGTTCATTTAACTTTGCTGGAGAAATAAATCAACAATGAAGGGTCACCCTGCAATTTATCTGTTCTATTCTCTAGCTGATTGTAATTAACACTCTCTCTGTGGTGTTGCCACCAAGGTGATTAACTTGCAATTCTATATGCACCAAAGACTGCAGATTGAAAGTGACTGTGAGACAGTCTCATTATTTGAATCATAACACTATGGAAATGATAGTTTCCCTCAAAGAAAGGCTGTGCCCTCAGCATATGAGGCAGCCCATTGACTTTTAATGAAGCATTGTCATCAGCAAAAAATTGCTTTGAGAGTCCATAAGCATTGTCTTTCCCTTCTTCTTTGTAAAAAGCTTCCTGAAGCAGGGATCACTTCAGATCGATATCCGAAAAGTCAATACTGTAAATGTAGATGTACACAGGGCAGAAGTCACACAATTTCCAATGCAAGGGTATTACAGCTGAACTGTGTGTCAGAGCAAGAGGATGTTACCTTCCTGTTGATATGAGCACAACCTTGTGGAGACAAACAGGTTTCCATTTAGTGATGATGGAGCCTGAGAAGGCAATTATAACTACCAACTTTATTTGACAGCCTCAGTTCTCTACTGACATGTCCTTGTATGTTTCAAAGTCTACTTTTGAAATTCAATCATGCTTCTGCAAAACTCAAAGTCAATGCATTAGTGCCTAAGCTGTTCATTCTAGATAGATAGATAGATAGATAGATAGATAGATAGATAGATAGATAGATAGATAGATAGATAGATAGATAGGTAGGTAGGTAGGTAGGTAGGTAGGTAGGTAGGTATATAGATAGATAGATAGATAGATAGATAGGTAGGTAGGTAGGTAGGTAGGTAGGTAGATAGATAGATAGATAGATAGATAGATAGATAGATAGATAGGTAGATAGATAGATAGATAGATAGATAGATAGATAGATAGATAGATAGATAGATAGGTTAGATAGATAGATAGATAGATAGATAGATAGATAGATAGATAGATAGATACATACATACATACATACATACATAGATACATACATACATAGATAGATTAGCTAAAATCAGTAAAATGAGAGTTAATTGATAGTTAAAGATAGTTAAAGCCCAAATCATTTTGTATGCAACAAAGGTACATAAGTGCAGTGTGTGCACCCAGGCATATGCCTGTCTGTTTAAGGATGCCTGAAGGCTCTGTTAGGCAAGGATTGAGAAATCTGTTCTACCCAGACTTGCCAATGTCCCAGAGGCTGAGAGGAGGGAGCACAGGGGACGAAGATGGAGGTAGGGCACAGCTGTGGGGCCAGATCGCCACACTGGAGCTGTGCCAGCAGAGACAAAAACCGTAATGTCCTTGTGCTCATGTTGTGTCCTGGTTTCTTTCTTTGTCAGTAGTCTGACATGCACATAGTCATTATAAAAAAGGAGAAATCACAGGCTGTGTAGTGGCTCTAAAAGCACCCTCTCACTATTTAAAACCGGTTTAACTTGGCTCAACTCTGCTTGTGTTTGTTGTGTGTTACTGATACGAGGCTACAGAAACACATTTCCTTTGAGAGGAGACCGAAGCTAGCGAACAAGAGTCTTCTCAGGAGATTTGCATAATTGTCCACCTGACAAGACTTCAAGTCCTAGATGATGCAAGGACATGTAATTTGCTACTGTTGACAAATATAGTCCAATATTACGACTGACTGGGATAGTTTGGACATGCACTGAGGAGGCATAGTGAAATAATGGTAGAAGGATGCAGAGCTTGCAACTGCCAGGCGGGAGGCCCAGAGAAAGACCAGAGTGGAGATGGTGTGTAGGAGGATGTGATGAGAAGTAGAGGATGTAAAGGATTGTGCTATATGGAGTTGATCTCCTGAGAGGAATGGCACAAAGTTGTAATATTATCAACTGTTAAGGCAATATGTCAGTGCCTTTACCTGTTTCAAGCTCTGCTTTTCTTTCGTCACAGGTGAAGAAGCTTCCTAAGCACTTACGGGAGCCTCAGATCTCAACAGAGCGGACCCACTTGATTTCTGACCCTGTGAAAAAGCCACGTCAACGATATGTGCAGAAGGATGGAAAGTGCAATGTTCATCACGGAAACGTTAAAGAGACTTACCGCTACCTGAGTGACTTGTTCACTACGCTGGTGGACCTGCGCTGGCGTTTTAGTCTCCTCATATTCACCCTGGTCTATGTAGTGAACTGGCTTTTCTTTGGCTTTCTGTGGTGGCTGATAGCGCTCATCCGTGGGGATCTGTTGCATGCTGATGAAGAAGGTTGGACCCCTTGTGTGGAGAACCTCAACAGTTTTGTCTCAGCATTCCTCTTCTCCATTGAAACTGAAACCACAATTGGCTACGGATACCGTGTAATCACGGAAAAATGCCCAGAGGGCATAATTCTACTTTTGGTGCAGGCTATCTTGGGTTCCATTGTGAATGCCATGATGGTGGGCTGCATGTTTGTCAAGATCTCACAGCCAAAGAATCGCGCCGAGACCCTCATGTTTTCACACAAGGCCGTCATTTCAGTGCGAGACAACAAGATGTGCCTGATGTTTCGTGTGGGGGACCTGAGGAACTCTCACATCGTTGAAGCATCGATCAGAGCGAAGCTGATCCGCTCACAGCAGACCAAGGAGGGAGAGTTTATACCACTCAACCAGACTGACATCAACATTGGCTTTGACACGGGGGATGACCGGCTTTTCCTGGTGTCACCGCTCATCATCTCTCATGAGATAAATGAGAAGAGTCCCTTCTGGGAGATGTCACTGGCTCAAATAGAGAAGGAGGAATTTGAAATTGTGGTTATCCTTGAGGGCATGGTGGAAGCCACAGGTATGGAGGGAAGGGGACACGGGGTGGGAGGGGGGGGGGGCACGTGGATAGTGAACATACAGGTAGAGTCACAGATTGTTGAAATGCTTGAAGTGAGTTGAGTGGGGAGGATGAGAAGATGGATATTGAGATGGAATAAGCCCACATGGAGAGCTACAGCACATAAGAGGGGTGGAAAAAACCTATAAGTGCTGCATGTTGCAAGGGGTAATATTACAGTGGATGAATAGATATAATGTTATCAACCAACTCTCTAAGAGACATAAATAGAATTACTGTATTTCAGCTGTATATTTTAATGTTATAAAATGGGTTTATGTAGCTTTGAGGCTGAGGGCAGACTGCTGACACTGTAGCCCACACATCAGCATTTCCACAAACGGTCACCTCACACTAAGAGTATATCAGTCTCTAGTCCATCATAATTATACGCTAAAGTGAGAAATGTAAGAGGGGTCTTTGCCATAAGCTAGCAGTTTTAACTCCAGGGTGCTTTATGCAGGGCGATGTCCCCATCAAATCTATGCTGTTGGTGCATCAAACACTCCCAGGCTCTTATTAAATACTAATTATATTCCAAACATACAATCCACACTAAACTAGTTACATGTGTTGGAGGGGAGGCAGTTGTAGTCTGCAAACAACTGTGTTTAATTCTGTCTTTAATAACACACACACTCACATGCACACATCTATACACACACATACGCACACACACCAAGCAATAGGATGTGATCAGGCGTGGCTTTGCATGCATCAGAATATTTCTGCTCTATTTCATTTTGACTTTTTTCCACCTGAAAAGCAGCAGTCGTCACGCTTCCTGCTCACACTGTTGGACGCCTGACTCAGGCATTAAACAAGTTCTTGCCACACCAGAACAGACTATAGCTGCAGACAGGGGCTCGACTGCCACTGTCCTCGACCGGGGAACAGAGCCAATCTTAAACGGCTGTGAATCAACAATTAAGGATATACATTGATGCTATTGTGATTAACGTGCTATATATGATACCATTAAGGTTTTTATGACAACTAAAAAGACTGAGAACAGATTTATGCATAATGTGCCACTGAATGAAATGTGCCACTAAGTATATATCATATAGGACTTCTTCCAGGGCTAAAGGTTTCTCTAACACAACCAGGAAGAACCTTGACATCTGACTGCACCACTAGTCCTCTCACATTCATCAAAAAATGACAGCAAAATGTCTGCAGTGTCTCTGAATGACAGGTTTAAGGCTTCCCAGTGCCCTTTACTGTAATGTATCTAATACTTGAGATTATTGTTATAGTATAAGCAGCATCATTTCACATTTAGCGATGTCAGTTAATATTCTTTGTTGATTACATGTGCAGTTGTGCTCACAGCAAACCCTGATGCTGAAACGATGCTGATTAGGGATTAGGGGAATGAATAACATTTCAATGTATCTTATTTTGTTGTTTGCGCTCCCAAAATAGACATCGACAATCACCTTTGACAAACAAAATGACAATGAGAGATTTACAGACAATTCTGGAAAATCATCTGTGACACATTTGTTACATAAGAGAGTCCACCAGTCCACTTAAAGCTAAGGACATTTATTTCATTTCATTTAAGTTAGATAAGGAAACTAGGCCATGCATATTTAGAGAGGAGAGGAAAGAGGCAAAAGCTTGTCTCCTGACATCAGTCACCACATCAGCTTGTTATCTACGCTTATTTTTGAGCCCGATCTCGATATAATTCGTCCTGCATAGTGTGAAGAACAGCATTATATAAAACAACAGCTGGGTGAGAGGGCCACGTGAGCTGGATGGCTCGTTTTGGATGTGAAACCACTCTAAGTGCGTCATAGATTAACATGTGGATATTGTGGACATATCAGGAATGCTTTCATTGAGGATGACTATTTAATGTGTGACCAGCATTTGACTAGTTTTGCTTGTTGTTTGTGTTGTGTTTTTATGAATGGTATTGTTGATTGATGCAAACAATATCCCTATGACAGGAATGACATGTCAGGCACGGAGCTCCTACCTGGATACGGAGGTGCTGTGGGGCTACCGCTTCACACCAGTTCTTTCCCTAGAAAAAGGTTTCTACGAGGTCGACTACAACAACTTCCACGATGTGTACGAGACCAACACTCCCACCTGCAGTGCCAAGGAGCTTGCTGCTAAGCTTCGGGAGGGGCCGCTGTTGCCTCAGCTTTCGCTCCTCAGTCCGGAATCCAAAATGCAAACTCTCGATCCCTTGAACCACCTGAACAATCCAAACCTGTTTATCCAGGATGAGGAAAAGGAGGAGGATTCAGGAGCCGACAGAGGAGAGACCAATGGCTCAGCTGCTGCCTTGGAGGAGCAGGCCGTTGCTGATGGACTGTCTGGCTGAAGCGATGAGCTAAGGTTTAAGACTGGATGAGAGGAAAGGACAATATAATGCTTAATATAGTCTTCGGTCAGCTTTTCCCATTGCATTGAGAAACAAGAATCCAGCAACATGCAATACTCCTCGAAAAGAGAGCCAGTCTGTAGTGTAGAGCAGTTTTGCAGACAGACACAAGTATGGCAATCATTTAAAGCTTAGCAGACCAGGCTGTCTTTTTATCAATATAATGACCATTTACTGCGAAAACAGCTCAAGTTTCATTAATCTAAACTTGATCTGAAACTGGTAGCCATCACAAGAGTACCATGGGCTTATTATGGATACTCCAATATTCTCATTTTGATTCCGATTTTTTTAAATCACTATATCTGTCTCGTAATCTAGCTAATGTGTCTGACAGTAGTGGTACTTTTTTTATTTATTCCAAGTGTGGGTTTTGTTTGTTTGTTTGTTTGTTTGTTTGTTTGTTTGTTTGTTTGTTTGTTTGTTTCCCTCAGTGTTGCTTCCGTGGTGTCTGAAATTCTATGTACTCAGGCAAAAAAAGGACATTTTGGGTAAAACATGGCCATTTACCACTTCTGCTTGTTCACACTGTACTCATTATTCTCATTGGCCTCAACAAACAAACCAAACCAGCTAGTACCTCATTTTATACTGCTTTGCAGGTGGTAAAAGAACAGTAATTATGGTAAATACTGGTAAATCTATTCAGTATAGGCTTGTTAAAGGTCAAATTCCCTTGCTTCAGCAACTATAAAACATGAATTGTTAGCCCTTTCCTTTGTATGTAAAGCACAATTTATATGCATTAATATTTTAACAGCTCCACAAGCAAAACTAAGCAGCCGATCTGTTGTGTTTTTGTTGAAATATTGAAAACATTTTCAGCCTTGGCCTTTATCTGACTCTTACTGCACCTCTGGCACTGACAGGGCTGAACTCTCCTCTTCCCAGTCAATCACCTGCAACATTTGCCTTCTTTCCCCCACTTTCTTTAAATTTCACCTGGAAAGATCACCTGAGTGTCTACACGTTCAACTTTGAGTTTTTTGCTTCAGATACTGCATTTTTCTTATTCAGAAACATTGTCTTGGAAACCTTCCCTGGGACTAACATGGATTTCTTTTTTTTAATTCTAACTTTAACTCAACTTAACACATGTAAAAGTTAGCATGCATGAACTAGCCCTTTGTGCTTCCAGTTGCTGATTCAATTTAATACACTAAGAAATACAGGGTATTTTGTAGGCATGCAATTTATGAGATTTCTATAATATATTATCAGATAATGTATTCAAATTAAACTATTATTTGTTGGAAGAAAAAAAAATGTCTTTAAGATCTCCCACTTGTAATGGCAATGTTTCATTATTATTATTTGATTTTATTTTATTTTTTTCCAGCTGCTTGTCCAGTCTTCGTTTTAATTTATTGTATTCTATTTGTTAAAATATATATTTGTCATCAGAGCGAAAGAGCTATTCTTTCACTACTTGAATGGCATCTGTTTTCTGTGTTCTCATGAAAATAAACAAAATGCAGTTTAAAGAACAAGGTGCTCCAGATGGATAAGAAGTACACGGGTGTTCATGCTTGGATCTGGTAAAACAGCCTTGTCTTTTACAGTAGCATTGCCTTGAGGAAATAAAACAGCTTACATTACAGGGACAAAATTGTGTGGGTATCAACAAAGGTCACTATTGTAGGATGACAGTGGGATCTATAAAATACTCTCTGGAATAAGAACATGCAGACTCTGACTCAAAGTCATGGACTGGTGCTAATTTAAGAGCCAGGACCAAAGACAGCTTTGTGAAAAGGGACAAATGGTGGAAATCATTGTAACTTTGTAGAATCATATGTTTAGTTAGTTAGTTAGTTAGTTATTAAAAAGAAAATATTTACAAGAAGTTGGGTGGCCTTTGAATGTGAGGCTATTCTATAGTTTGCCTTTATTTAAACATTTATATTGTGCTTGTCTTTTGTTCTGTTTTAAATGAACTACCAGGCCAAAAGATTCTGTCTTAACTTACATTCTGAAATTTCAGCAGGTGTTCTGAGGAAAGGTAGAAACCATGTCTGATCATTTTACTGAGAGAACTTTGGTTAGAATGAGTTAATTCTGTTTAACATCATTAGAGCTCCATCTGCTAAGGCATGGTGGTGGGTGAGGGTCACATCTCTGGCTGAAAGGGGTGCATGTCACTGCACCATTCATTTTCTCATGGCTGGCTCCTTGAATAACAGCCTCACTTTTTTTCTGAAACAGGCTTGTATGTCTATATATATGTTCTGCAGAGTGACACACATACACACACACACACACACACAGAGCAAAATGGTTTCCAGGTAACAGAGACAGTATGATTCTGCTCTGTACCAACCCTCCCCAATGTTTGCATACAACAGCCCTGAGGTCTTCCAGTATCCCCAGTGGGCTCCTGTGACTGTAGGCACTAGATTGTGGAACATCAGAGGTATATGGGACTACACAGAAACCTTCACTCAGGAAGACTTGAGGAGCTGACACACTGACATAGACCACACAGTTATTTGCCACATTAATCCAGTACAGGCAGTCAGAAAATTAGACATCTGCAGGACAGTGTGACATGAAATTCACTGAATCACAGCAATGCACTGTCAAGGCTATTCTTGTCTAAGCTTATAAATTTGGGAGCTGGATGGCCGGCAAGATGACAGTCCCTGATTCAAATCTGAATAATACACGATGGGGAATATGAAGCATCCACCAAATGGTGCGTTAAAATAGGTACTCATGGAAGGTGTATGAAGAGCAGAGACATAATATTCTTTCACATTCTCAAACCAGAAGTGCACATGTGACCCTCAAGAAAAACCCTCAAACTGTGACAAATTCACACCCAAAGGAAATGAACGCACATCAACGAACAGCAGATGTAACGGTTAAAAGTGAGGGATTGGACCACACTAACAAGTTACTTGCAGTACTTCTTTCTTTTTCTACAGCTAATATTCTCTCCTGCTGCTTAAATAATGCATGCTCATGACAAAGAAGGGAGGACATCGTCCATTAACAACTGCGTAGTCAGAATAAAACATCTTGCAAAGAAAGAGAATTACATGCAGAGAAAATAAATCTCATGAGGAATTTCACTCTGGTATAATCCTCCGGCTTGGCTTCGCTTTCAGTTTGAAACAAGATGACCTCAAGAACTCCCACATACAGATTGTTCAATGTTGCGGTGCCTTCTGCACCTTTGCATGTATTTGCTGTCTTTTCTCTGTCACTCAGTAAACAGTGGAAAACAGCCAGGATCAGCTCATTGTGCATTCAAACCTTTACATGCTTTTATAATGTTAGTCTGTCTTCGTTCCAGTAGAGTTGTTGTGCTGCGGCTGTGGTGATGTAAGCCAACGTTCCTCTGCTGATTGCATCCTTATTTTAGTTAAGCACTTAGACGATATTGCTGCATAGGTCAGATCTGCCTTTATTTATTATGCATGGTTGCACATTTGTGGGCTCTCATTATGGGAAAAGAGCTTCTATGGCTACCCCCAATTTAAATATAGTGGAGTTCAATTTAATTAACTAGAGAAATAAAAAAAACCCCAAACTTTCAAAAAATAAAGTTGAAGAAAAGATCATTACTCTGAGTAGAGTAGTAAAGTGGACTACAATATTTGTGTAAGACGGAGAAGCTTGTGGTGATGCGGTTCCTCTGCTGCTGTTAGGGCTGCTCTAGAAAGAAAATTCCACTTTGTGCGGCAAAAATAACATAGTGATTAATTTATTTCATTACAGAACATTCATAGTTTATGCCTGCACACAGCCTCCCAACACTTTTTAGGACATAATGTCTGAACTGAGAAAAGTGAACATATAATGAGCTTTAAAAGAAAAGCACAGTATAAACAGAGTGACAACGGATGTTTTTTCTCTGGAGGACCAAACAGACGGAAACATGTGGAAAAAAAAGTGAGACAAGGAAAATCTTTGTCTCTTGCCGTGATCTGAGGACTGGTGGTGACGTGAGGATGGAGCCTGTAAGAAGAATATTCGACTGCAGAACGTTCTTAAAAGGAGCCGCCTCGGCTACACAGGCGGGGAACGACAGGCTGACAGCACTGACAACACAAGATACGCTCAAGGATTAAAAATACACCAATAATGAAAACTGCAGTCAGTGCTGAAACGCTGGGTCGATATTTTTACACATTTTGTTAACATTGCCACATTCAGGAGGACGCATTGTACCTGCGAATGAAAGCTGCCAGAATCAAATGACATGGGGAGGTCATTTGTGTTTCAATAGACACAAAGTTATCTTTTTGGAGCAAAAGAAAAACTCAGCTTATACTGCAGAGACTTGAACATACTTGGGTATAAATCTAGAAATGAATCGTTACGAGTCTCTGTTGTTTATTTGATTTAATTTGATAATTTATTTTTCATAGTTTCTGCATTTAAAAGTAAACGAGGCCAAAAGACCACGATGTGTCACATATTTATGGTTGTTTGTGGAGAAATTAGTCAAATTTAAAACAACATCGAATATTATGTAACAACAAAATTAAAAATGTACTTTTGCTCTCATTTGCCAGAGATTTTCATGGTGTTCTGGAAACACAAGTGGAGAAAACTCATTTTGAGCCATGGTGCTGACTGTGACACCAACAGCGAGTCAAAGAGGAGAGACCACCGTGGACCCTCCTCATCACCCACCCCTCAAAAGAGTAACCGCACAACAGTAAGACTGGTGGTTGTGTTGCTCAGGGCTGCTGAACCACGTGCAATAACCATGCATCAGAAGCACAAGCACAGTGTCAAAGGTTTGTTCAGGCTACAGACTCTCTGCATTCAGCACCAAACTGTTGGTGGGCCCAGAGGAAGCAGACATCTTTGTTTCTTTTACTGCTGCACAGTGAAAGGTGTTTTTTTAGCCAACACAACTTCTGTCTGATGGCTAAAAATACAATGAAGTTGGGGAATTAAAACAACTTGGTTTACCTCTTCACAGAAACTTTTGGAGCTTTGAGGGTTTTTTTGATGCTCTATGAGCCGATTCTGTCAACACAGGCTTTGTCCAAACCCAATGACGCATTAAGAGCAACAAGTGGTAAACAATGGATTAATTAACGCTGCCCTCTGGCATCACAGTCCAAACCCTCGTTCAGGCCGTAATGCTGTGGTGAAATATGATTTGAATTTAAAGCTGCAGCGTGAGATGCTGACTGGCTGGAGTGTGTAAGCCACGACTGCTTTAGAAGCTCACTGACTCATCAAGGATCAGTGTGCTGCAGCAACTCCTGTCACACTTAAGAGCCATCACACCGGGTTATTTACTTTGTGGAATTTTCCCATTTGTGTGTGCGCGTGCGTGTGTGTGCATGTGTGGATGTGTGTGTGTGTGTGTGCGCGTGCGTGTGTGTGCATGTGTGGATGGTGTGTGTGTGTGTGTGTGTGTGCGTGCGTGCGTGCGTGTGTGTGTGTGTGCATGTATGGATGGGTGGGTGGATGGGTGGGTGTGTATAAGAGAGAGAGAGATCGAGGAGTTTAATCAATGTAACAAATATAATAAAAAATCTATTTTTTTATTTTATTTTCAAACTGAAAAAATTCTAAAAACAAAAGCAAAGGAAAGTTAATTTCCAAATTAAAAAACAAACTCTAAATCTCTAAATCTAAATGTACAGACCTATAACCTGCTTTTTAATCCAGCTAACCTTTAAAAATGTATCTGTTTTCCAGGGAGTCCATCTTGTTTATTCTGAACCTGGTGAGACTGAACAAAGCACTGGACGCCAGCCTGCTGTTAAGAGCTTTTGAGTGTGTAGGAGAGGAAAGTCTGCAGGCATTAAGAGATCACACATCAGTGGCAGAAATAAATCAATAGGCCCACATAAAATCAACAACTAAAGACATGCCTCAGTTTTATCTGCAGCTTTCCTACCTGCAGACACTTTATTCCATTACAGTGAAGAAGACCTGCTTTTGCTGCTGAGAGTCAACTTTGACTCTCACAACTGAAATTGTGTACCTTACATGAAAGGCAGGCAGAACGCAGGAGTAAATACCTTTATTGATTAACAAACACTTAATATGAACAGTGTGTAAATCAATATGCAGGCTAATGAAGTGTCCCAAAGAAGTAACACAACTTAAATTATTACAGACACGTGTGCGTGTGTGTGTGTGTGGGTGGGTGTGTGTTGGGAGTGATGAGGAGTAACACTGCAGCATAAAAGTAGCATTATGAATCACAGGAGAAGCAGCAATGATGATTTTCATGGGTGATTAACAGGGAAATGTAAACCAAATGAAATGTCTCATTTCACAGCATCTGGTGCAGCTTTTCAGTCTGTTAAAGGCAACTGCAGGAAACCAAATTACCTCATGCGAAGATAAACGCTACTCTATATTTATCTGTTCATCTCTCCCCGGTCCTCTCTTCCTTTCTCTTTCCCTCTCTCCAGTTCACTGAATAGGTAACACTCACCCTCCCACGCATCAAAACAATACTAGAACAGGAAAGAGTGGTATCCAGTTCTCACCTACCTGTGCATGACTAACCTGTTTCTGGGCACATATCTCACCAGTGTGTCAAACACAAGGACAGAGCTGCATACAAACTCTGCTGCACATGAAAACAATGAGTGGATCATGTAGAATTGCCGCAGTCGCAAAATTCACACACCAAACTCGATGATGAAACGGGACTGATAAGCTGAAGAGTGTGGTGGCTCCCGCAGATCCTCCAGCATTTTGCTTGCTCACAATTACCTTAATTCTCCCAGTTATCTTTGATATAGGCTGTGGAGTGGGTTTTTCATCATAAACGAGTTTTACAGTCTCGATATGCTACCTTTGTTTTGGTCTAATGAATAAGCACATAACACCCCCTTTATCACTGGGTCTTTGGAATCCACTCTGTGATGTTTTTATAACTTGGTTAATGCAACTTTAATAACTTAATGTTAATGGAATGAGGTAATTTCAAGTAACTGTAAAAGTCTCACTTTAACAATATACACTAAAGTGTATCGCTCGAGAGTGTTCTCCTTGTAGAGATAGGGGAACGTTTTTAACTGTTCCTTATCCATTATTGAATAGAATGTTGTTATTCCTTTGGCTATCTAGCTGTAAAAAAGGTCCAGTATATTGTGTTTAACATCCAGATCATACCGTCCACTTATTCCTTAGTTCATTCAATTCATCTTTATTCATATAGCATCTGTTCCAAACACAATTGTCTTGAGGCTCTTTCCAGAAACCCAGGGCCAGATCCCCAATAAGCAACAGTGGCGAGGACAACTCCCTTTTAACAGGAAGAAACCTTGAGCAGGTCCAGGCTGATATGGGGGGACCCTCCTGGTGGTTGGCTGAGTAAAGAAGGAGAAGAATAGAAAAGAGGAGAGAACAGGCACATACGTCACGCATCATTATTTACACTTAATGGTAGAATTGAGTGGGTCAGTGGGGTCAGAGGTCAGCAGGTCAGAGCACAGCTATGGGGCCAATGATACCTGTAGATGGATACAGAGAGAGGAGAGCAGAACAGAGACTGTTAGGGTTGGGGTTAGAAAGAGGACACGTGAGGTCACCAAGACTGAGTGTCTGAGCATAGGAATGGACATTTATTCCATGATGCTGAATAATGTTTCCTAAGGAATGAATGTACAAGGTGAAAAGGGAAGGTCTAAGCACAGATGTGTGGTGTGGTGGTTAGCAATGTCGCCTCACAGCAAAAAGGCCTCGGGTTCGAATCCCGGTTGGGATTGAGGCTGGGGACTTTCATGTTTTCTCTGAGCCTGCATGGGTTCTCTCCAGGTACTCCGGCTTCCTCCCACAGTCCAAAGACATGCATGATTGGAGTTAGGCTGATTGAAAACTCTAAATTGCCCGTAGGTGTGAGTGTGAGAGAGAATGGTTGTTTGTCTGTGTGTCACCCTGTGACTGACTGGTGTACCCTGCCTCCGCCCGTTGTACTGGGATAGGCTCCAGTCCCCCCACGACCCTCAGTGGAGGAACAAGCGGTAGAAGATGGATGGATGGATATGAAGAGGTAACATCATGGGCAAGCTGGTTTGGTAGAGCCATACCTCCTCTCTTGAGAGAGTTGTAATTTTTTTAATCTTACCCTTGGTTTTTGTCCCTTACCATTCAGATCCAGAGATCATGCTATACCATTTAGACAATGTTGGGTAGGGATTTTTTACTGGAAGAGCTTCAAACAAATGACTTTGAAATGGTCCTGGGAGAGCCTTAGAAGTAAAGCTCATAAAAAGTTTGGAGCTCCACTGATATATAATTAGTGTAGGTATCAGTACCCCTAAATATTTCAATGCAGTCTGGTCCCCCTTGAGATGGAGTCTTTCCCAGAGTAGTTCTAATGAGTATAATTGTGGGTTTCTGAACATTAACTTTATACCCTGCATATTTTATGAAAGTATCTAAACATTTATATAACCCAGAACTTTAACTAACTGGTTTGGTGAAGCATTAAAACATCATTGATATAGAGTGGTTGTGTGATTCTCCATTTAGTGAAAACTTTAATACTGTGAGATTGGCTGATAGAGAGATTCCCATTGAGCAAACAGCTCAATGTATAGATCAATGTATGCACCTCTGTGGGATGAAACCAAAGATGAGGAAGGGCTTCTTCAACTTTCTGGGAAAATATTGATTTATATAATTTGTAATCAGTGTTCAGGACATAGACTGGTCTGAATGATCCAGTCCGTCGTTTCCCACCTTTGGAATGACTGAGTGCAGCCTCACTCCAGGCTGGTGGGGAGTTTGCTCCAAGAAGCCTCATGCTTATGAAATGGGAACAGCAAGTGCCTCCTACACATGTGCTCTTACACAAGGTGTATGTTGGGTGGCTGTATAGATATATTTTATAAGGCATGTGAGCCACTCTTGACTCATGGAAACAATAAAACAGGGTACTCTCAACTTACACAACTCAACACACACAATAATGCAGAAAGCTGTTAAGAACCATCATTTCTAAGTAACCTTATCACACATTATTGCTTTGACTGTGTATCTACACTATATTGCCAATGATCAATAGTTTATTTGTTAATATTATAATTTCATTGTGCTCCTCCAGTTTTTTTCCCTTACTTATCTGTTTGCATCAATGTATAGTTTCACTCTTGGTGCTAACTACGGGGAGCCAGGGGATCTCCGCCCCCTGAAAACATGATTTGTGAAATTTGGGGGGGATTTGTAAAACATTGGAAATATGTTGTTTTCTCATGCACTTCCTTTTTGTTTTGTTGTTGGATTTACAAAGAAACCAAAGACAAATGGGGAGCAGCGAGTGACGAGTTCTTCAACAGATTTAGATTTGATGTGAAGGTTAGATGTGATATGTGTTTATATGTGCTGACTAAGTCAAGTGGCCATACGGACTTGTAGTCACTGATGTGTTTTGAGTTTGAGCTGTGTGCACGCACCCCCGCAAATATAAGGGAGTCCCCCCAAAGGTTCCTCTCCTCTCTTCCTCTTCATCAGTAGACTAGTGATGCTATTTCCTGTGTAGTTTTTCTGCCCCCCTCCTTCTGTATTCATTTACAGGTATTGGTGCCTTCAGAGCTGCATGATGACCTCTGACCCCGCTGACCCACTCAACCAGCTGCTGATTCAATAAAATGTATTCTGTGTGTACTTCTATGCTCTGTGCCTCTCCTCTCTTCTACCCTCCTCTCCTCTTCTAACTGTTCTCTCCTCTACCTGTTCTATCCTCTACCTACTCTATCCTCTACCTATTCTATCCTCTACCTGTTCTATCCTCTACCTGTTCTATCCTCTACCTGTCCTATCCTCTACCTGTTCTATCCTCTACCTGTTCTCCCCTCTACCTACTCTATCCTCTACCTGTTCTATCCTCTACCTGTTCTATCCTCTACCTGTTCTATCCTCTACCTGTTCTATCCTCTACCTACTCTATCCTCTACCTGTTCTCTCCTCTACCTACTCTATCCTCTACCTGTTCTATCCTCTACCTGTTCTATCCTCTACCTGTTCTATCCTCTACCTGTCCTCCCTCTCCTCCTCTCTCTCTACCATCTGTCCATCATCAGGAGGGTCCCCCTACATGAGCCTGGTCCTGCTCAAGGTTTCTTCCTGTTAAAGGGGAGTTTTTCCTTGCCACTGTTGCTTGTCTGGGGTTAGGTCCTGGGATCCTGGAAAGCGCCTTGAAACTATTTTGATTGTAAAAGATGCTGTATAAATAAAGATTGATTGATCGATTGATTGATTGTGCATTGTACAATGCACAATCATGTGTTTGGATTTTTTTTACTGTCCTGCAAGTTCTGTCGCTGGAAAATGGAAAATAATTTTATTTTTCATTCCACTGAAATGTCCAATTATTTGTGTTGTGAAGCAGCAACAGTGCAGAAGAACTCCCCTCTCTGTATGGTAATGTTTCCTTTTTTTTTCAATTTCCTCCCTCAAGTTCCAAAATTGTGCCCACTCAGTGTTTTGCTTAATCCTGTGTTTAAAAAATGCAGCTTCCTGTGAGCTGAAAGTAAATTCAGCGCCAACCAATTTTTCAGAGACATGCTGAGAAAATATAATTCAGACTGGATTACATGGTTAGCACTGAGAGACATTGTGAGCCTCTTCAGCTACTGTAAGCAGAGTTTGGGTTTGGAGAATATACTACATCGTAATAATTTATTCATTTTTAGAACAAGCATCTGCCCCAAACAGCCTTTGAGCAGCAGAAACATGCTTAGACTTAAGTGCAAGATAAGGAGAAGGAGGTGTTACAGTCTTGCAGACCTGAATCTGCTCTCCTGGGATGTCCTGCTCATTAACTCCACTAGACACAGCCTGTTTCTTGAGCAGCGTGAAATCCAGCACAATGAAACATTTCAATGTCACAAGTGGCTGATGGCATATTAAAAGCTGTGACTCAGCACTTCTAGTCAGTAAGATGTATGATATGACATTTACATGCCTCTGTGACCCCCGGCTGTCCCTCAAGTGGCGTCAGGCATGAACAGTTGCTGGACGTTTTCTAGCTTGTCCTAATCGTTCCCTTGTTGGGGGGTCACGTCTTTACTCCATCCTTTACCTCCTTTATTCAAACACAGCCATGGGGCCGCCGAGACACTTGAATCCTGATGCCTGTGTCACACTTTCTGCTTCCCTGTCACTGCATGTCCTCCCTGCAGCCAATCTACTTGTTTTGCCTGTGACCTTTCAGCAGATTCCCCTGGTATCTCTGCAGCCTGAAGTCATCTGCAGTGTGCTCAATCACATGCAGCATAGTAAACACTTCCAAAACGGTACAAATTGTAGGTTAAGCGCCACATCTTTGGTGATGTAATTCCCTTTGATGATTTGTCACACATATTGTGCATGTTCTTATATCTAGAGATGTTTCAAGGGTGAAGAATCAGTAACACGCCTCTAACACGCTACAATGTTTCCTGTTTGGCCTTCAGCATTGGATTAGGACTATATTTAGACAAGAGATGTGGTAATGAGCACCTTCTGGAATGAATATCTGACAGCAGATGCACTCTCCCAATTCCGTAATCTATACTGCAGATCCATTGTTTCTCTGGCTGTTTCTGCTTTTTCTCCTCTCCAGTCTTCTTCTTATAATTCTGCATATGAAGCACCGTTACATAAGGCTGGTTAGCATGGATCCTGTGAAGGTTTAAGGACTGTTATAATATTTATTATTTGCACATTAATGACATATAACAGGTCCCTGCAGAAAGAAGCATTGCCTAACTGCGGTATCTCTCATGTGTAGAGGCTGTATGTCAAAGGCTTCCTCTCACAGCCGTATCCTTGTGAATCAAACTCACACTGTTTTCCCTTGTGTTTCCTTTGGAGCCTGATTAGGCTGTTAAGCATGTGGTTCTCTAAGTTGGAGTCAAAAGCAAACATCTCCCCATTTATGTATAATTTTCTTCACAGCAGAGGATTGTTTATTTAAAAAAAATGAATGCTATTTCCTGTGCGGTTATTAGAAAAGCGACAGTGGAGATCGTGAGGTGTTGGATGAAAGGGTTTACAGGAAAACAGGAATGTCTCTTCTCTATTTCTAATTAGGGGAAGCTCACAGCATTTCAGTCGATAAATGTTCATTCGTTAGCTTTTCACCAACTGAAATCAATTCTTCAATAACAATGAGCAGTCAAAAGTTAAGATAAAAGTGCAGTGATTTTTCTGACCATATTAATGTAATATTATGGTTATTCTAAGGTATCTGTGCAAGCTCTTCCTCAGGTTCCTAAGAATCTGTATCTGCTTTAACAATCCTGCCTGAATTATTGCACTTTATACAGCTAAAATGAGACCCTGCAAATAAAACAAAAACAATGAAACATTACTAGTTTAGATAGAATAGAAATTAGCATCTGAGGATTGAATTAATGTCTGGAGATCTGTAATCCTCTGAGTTTTTAAAGATTGGTTTGTGCATGATGTGAAATATCTGAAATAACAACTGACACACTTTTCTTATTCTGTCAATATTGATCAGGTTAAATTACAGCACACCTGCTGAAAGGTTCTTGTATAAAACAGCCTCCACCTGAACAAAAGGTAGGAAAAGACTTCAGTCTCTTTGTGACAATGTGTAAGTGAAATGAAGAACCCTCAAGTTAAGCAGAGAAACATCAAGTGTTTTGTGTTAAACCACCTTCACCTAAAAGCTTTGTCTGAAAATATAATGCCCCAGACACCTGAAGCCATGAGAAACAATAGTCTTTTCATTAAGGACAGGTTTTTCAGTTTTTTTGCCTTATTACTTTTTTTCTATGATTGTTTTTTTTTTTTTTGGGGGGGGGTATGTATATTTTTCTAATCTGACCTGAACGCTATGCTTTGTTTTTAACAGAACACCTCTTTACGGTTCTTTGTGCCTCAGAGAGGCTGCTTCTTAGCTGCACATGATTGCGCCAGTTAATAGTGCTTCATGTCCAGTTATCACTGCTATTCCATTTCCTTTTTCATTTTTTAATATGCCATTTCAGCCCTCAGGCCTCTGCTGGGGTCGTTATGTGAGGAGATAAAAGAACAGTCCTGATGTAGGACACAGTCCAGGTACCCCGTCTCAAAGTAACTTGATCGTGTCAAATTACCCAAAGTTTGGAAAAAAAAACAAAAAGCTTGTTTTTCAACTTCTAAAAGTTGAATGCGTTAGTATGATCTCTTCAGGAGATCAACATTCACAATCAAAACTCTTCTACTTTCTAACACACCAAATTGCATCAAATATGTGTAACAGAAAACACTCTTAACACTTTAAACAGAACTCTGTTTTAGCGTCTCTCTGGCATTTTGCCTTTGCCTTGCTATCGTGTGCGTGTGTGTCTGTGTGTGCGTTCGAGTGCACATAGAGGTCTCAGCTGTCAATGGTCTTTAATTAATTGCATGTAGTGTCGGCTCACAAGCAGGCTATTAAATGATAATTAATGCATACTGCCATTTAGAGAGGAGAAAACAAGCCTGAAGGAAATGAAGGAAACAAGAACTTGAGATTGCCGGTGTTCATCGATGTCCCAATAAAGCAAAACAGCAGCAGACATTTAAGTCAATTTAGTTTAAAAGCATCCTTTTGACGTGCTAAATTGGTGGCAAATAATACAAATCACCAGACGCATCCATCTTTAACTGCATTTCCTTTGCAGGGTCACAGAGGTGCTGGAGCCTGTCTCAGCTGCCTTTGGGTGAGAGGCAGGCTCCCCCCCGGACACGTCCACATGAAACAGTATTTTTTATTACTATTTTTAGTAGCAGCAGTATTGCATTAGCTTTTTTTGCAGTGAAATTGCTGGTTTACTTCTTTGCAAACATGCAATCTCTTGCAAAATAAAATAGAAAATCCAAGTTAAATGGTTGTTGTTTGTATTTATTCGATGTTTATTTAAAACCAGTCCTTCCACAGAAACATCCAGAACAAAGAGCGCACACTCCTTGAACAGCATGTTAATGGAGATGTGGCATTCGTGAAAAGCACACTACATGTACGTATAAATACCACATGGACACAGGTGACATTTAAATGAGTTTCTGTTTCACCGACACACCTTTTCTGGAAGTTCTCAGTTTGGTTGCCACATGACTCCTGAATCACACCCTAAACAAGAGTCAAGGGACGTAAGTTGCAGAAACAATTCATTTGAAACAATTCATGAGCTAAATGCAAATTTAGCCCATTATTGATTTTCTTTACATCTTCATACTTCATGTTCAACATTCAGCCACAATCCACACTGGTCATTTGTACCAGGTACTGACAACAAACTAGGATTTCATTTGAATATTCCAGACACGGGACGTTGACACAGACGAGGGTTCCCTGCGTCAGATGGATTTAATGACTAGTTGTAGGTCAGTCACATTCATTTAGCGCTTGTTTCAGTGATTGAAGATGTGACATCAGTTATGGAATCAAGCCTGAAGCACAAAATCGACAATGTCTCTAAACTGAAGACATGCTCCTGTGTTTCTCCCCTGATCTCTGTCCATCCTCTTTAACTTAACCTCTGTGTGTCTGGTCTGATCTGATCTGGTCTGATCTGATCTGATCTGATCTGATCTGATCTGATCTGATCTGATCTGATCTGATTGTGAATTGGCTGCCTCTTTAAGGAGCAGCAGGATGTTAAATGTTAACACTGATGAACGTAAACACAGGAACATTGGTTGTGACAGGTGTAGCTACCTTCAGGACTTCTGGAGTACTACCGACTCCAGTCAGTGTGTCTCTGGATTTGGGTGGGAAACCGAGACAGACGGGGTCACGTAGACGTCTCAGAAAGATGCCCACTGGCGAATGGAACCCGAGATCTGCTCATTACGAGGAGCTGCAGAACCTCTGTGTATTCCACACATTCACTCCTTCACTCATAAGAGCTCAGTGAAAGTTGATCCATATCATCAATCACGTCATGATTAATGTCCTGGAACATTAATTAAAGGCTTCGTTATTTTTACTCCTCTCCCAGTGTGGCTGTTGTTCAGATAAATGCTTAAATAAATTAGATGCTGATCTTAATTAAATGTTACTAGTGACAAGCCAATCACTTAGCAACATTAATGGAACTCAAACTGTCACTTGGTCCACTAAAGGTTGGCACCAGGTAAATGCTCAGTCATCAGTGGTCTCGTTTTGATCTACAGATAAAATTGATCTTTACACTTTAGTGTATATTATTAAAAAATAACCAATAGCAGCATAATTTACCAATTTTATTCTTCTGATTGTGGCGTGACTTGCTTTGGTGTTTGGGGTCAATGTCCTGCAGCTTCACTTAACGTCGACAGACAAATTAAGTAAGGCATTAAAATGGGTGATGTTCATTCTTTCCAAAAGTGCAAGACAACAAATGTATGAAAGTGTAAAAGAGAAGACATTCCTGTATATTTTGTGTCCTACACTGCAAATCTCTCTGAGGCCAGCCTCTGCATCTGAACACTGTCAACTTCTGTAAAATGTTGACTTTCTTAAGTCTTTAAATTCTCTTTGTAAGCCTTCCCAGGAGTGCCTGTGGAATGGCAACTGAAATGGTGGTCTCCATCTTTAAGAAAGGCCGGAGGGTGTGTTCCAGTAATCACACTCCTTTGCCTCAAATGGAAAGTTCATAATTTTTATGGACCAAATTTCTGGGAGCAGCCAGTCAGGGGAGGGTGTGAGGTTCAGACCTCTGAGGATTTCACCTTTTTTTTGGCCTCATCAATCACTGAACTTCGGCTTTCGCTGGCAAATAGGCTCCATCCCAGAGAGGAGTTACTGCCCCATAAAGTGGAGAAGTTATCTTGGGATCTTGTTCATGGGTGAGGGGAGGGGCCTTGGAGATGTGGTGAGGAGCCCAGATATCTGTGAGGAGCTCAAAGCGCCACCACGTATGAGACCTTCGGTGCAGCAACGCTAACTGAAGCTGTGGACTTTGTTGTCTGCTGCTGGCTGTCTTCTGCAGATCTTTTTTCTCTCAAAATAGTCAGCTTGTCCTCAAGAGCAGGATGTTTTGTCTCCAGATCTGAGGTTAATTTGACACACACTATCTCCACACACTACACACAGTGGTTAGCAGCTGCATCCCAAGAAGCAATCAAACACCGAATTTCATGTAACTGTCATCTTTTTTTTTATTTAATTTGGATTTCTTTCTTTCGCTTTCTTTATAACTGTTGTTTCCCGAGCACCTTTTGTCAGCAGCTCTGGTGAACACATGTTTTTTTTTGTTCTATGATGGTCTATGAGTCAACACTGCTCATGCAGATGTGAGCCTCAACTCAGCCAATTATTAGAATGTTTACATTGTCACATGACATAAAGAGGCTACAGGATACATTCATTGTTTCTATCTAAATGAAACAGGCCCGGTCATGGAGAACTCCCACCCTACACCAGACTTTGGGCATTGTTCATTTCTTTATAAACCATTCACTCACATCCTATAGGCACATCACGTATGTAAATATCCTTGACTTAGAAGATGATCAGATAGCATTTTATGACAATGCAGGAAAACAGGGAATTATTATGCAACTGTAGTTGTAAAATGGAAACAGTCGAGGGAGTAGACAGAAAATTATAAAAATATAACAGTAATTGACTGAAAATGTTGAAAGTGATGATGATAGCAAATTGTCCTAATCTTTAAAACCATTATTAATGAATTATTATTGTACAGTTTGTGCAAATATGTGTGCACAGCACTTTGTTATATGTATCACTGTACATGCTAATTAATTAGGGCAGGAACCAGGGAAGTAATAAATCTCCAGCTGCTCCTCCATGACGATACCCCAGGGTTAAACGTCTCCTTGGGGACCAATATCTATAAACATGCTAATAGACAGCATAGCATGTTTGTTTTAATGCAATCAGAGATTGTGTTGCATGTCATTTTCTTAGAATAAACAAATTGTGGAACAGTTTCAAAGATTTAAACAGTGAAGCGGGTCCCATTGTCCCATGTCTCCCTCCCTCCCTCTCACTCTCACTCTCACTACGTATACATAAATAAAGGTAAAGTGGGCAGTCTTCCACCAAGGTCTTTTTCATTGTCACCAGCTAATCAAGGACCTGTCCCTCATCTGCTTGCTGCAGCACTTTTTCGCCCTCTTGAACAGGATAAATGAATTCTGGCGTGTCACACATGGTCCGCTGAATAATCTACAGGGGGTAGCATATGTCACTCAGAGGACGATGAATTATTAATACAGTACGTGTGGCCTACTGAGTATATTGATGTTGCGCCCTGAAGCCTGGCTCTTATTTAGTCATACTTTGATTTGCTAAAAATAGCTTCCTGTAATCTTTTATTTTATTCCTGTCTGACACACGTGTGATCAGCTTTGATCCAGATTGTTGCTGCTGAAATAAAAATAACCACAGAGCTCAGATGGGCTCAACCACCTGTTTCTTTATAGATCAGGAAGCAAAAAGGCAATATAAGGATTTCATTTAGCAAATTCCAGCAAATAGAGCCAGTAAAGAAGCTGAGTGGTTCGACCGACAAGACCATTTATCACGGTCTTTAGAGACTGGTCACAGACAGACGTCTGAAAACAAATGTGGCTACAGTGAGACTGGTCCTACCGCACGTCACCGCTGTTCAGTATCAATGAGTCCATGTGTTGTTACAAGTGGGAGTTATGGTGTGAATGAGGGATGGATGGGTGTCAGCATGACAGCGCACCAGTGCACTCACATTCAGCACAACAGCGTTACCTCAAATGTGATGTAATACAGAATCAACTTTTTATCACAACACAGATATTTCTTCATGCGCATGACTGTTCAGGGATGGTACACATGATACAGTTGCTTCATTTGACTGTTTGGACCATTCAAAATGAACAAGAGATGTTTCACGGAAAAAACACGGATACAGATGGAAGAATACAACCAAACTGCGGCTGTTACAACTTACAGAGGGGCTCCAAAGCAATAGGGGAGGTGTAATTGGTCTGTCACATTGATGGATCTGGATCTGTCTTCCTCCGGTCTCCGGGACACTCTTCAGAACCATCCAGGCGATGCACCAAAAACCAGCTGGGAGGAGCAGAATCAGAGTCCGGCCACCCAACCCCTCTTTATGATCTGGGCCTTCTGTCGACTACCGATGACCAAGGCTGTGAGCGAGAGCTGCTTTGTTCCTCCCTAACTCCTCTCTTTCTTTAACACCTCTGCCTACCTTTTAAACCAACCTCTCCATCCTGTAGCAGAGTGCAGGCCACTGTTTCATACAATCGTCACAAAAGCATGGGGTCAACAACCCTGAGACTTCTTCCAGGAATCAGTCTGGTTTACTAACATCAACCAGGCTCAGAGTCAGATATGAAGAGGTCTCTGACCCTTTGGAGGGGGGCCAGTAATAGCTGCGACTTTTTCAAGGTGGCCTTTCACAGAAAACATTGAAATAATAAAACAACAGAAAGTCATATAATAAATAAATAACTAAATAATTATTTTTAAAAATAATAATAAACTGATAGCAGTAGAGACAGGACTTCTTTTGGAGCTTAAGTCAAAGGATAGCCTTTATGAAGCTGCCATCGCCCACCTCCCAAAGAAACATCAGCGGATAGACTTTTTCATTTAATAAGGTAGGCCTACGTTATAAACCAGGTTCGTTATTATTCACAGGATTAATATTACATGTTTTTATTGCAGAGGCTGTCTGTAAAACCTCCAGCACAAATTGTTTAATTCAGCCGATCCCTTATAAATCCTCGTGTCAGTCATGTGGAGTTGGGTTATTGTTGAAGGTTTTTTATTTCCCCATGCCCTCTTTCTGCCTCTTTCCTTGTTGAGAACTGTGATTGAACCTATGAATGAAAATTAACACTTTCATTTATTTGGCTTACGTCGGTATTGAAATAATCACTGCGCCATGTAATGTGCATGGAGAGGCATTTGCACTTCATTGTAACTTTAAAAGACTCTTAGTATTACCAGCCCTGTGTACATTTTGGCCAATTGTGCATTTGAAATGGGATTTTACTTTGATGATGCTGAGGCAAAGGTCCAGCTGTAGTACTCACGGGACAGATGTGCTAAAGTCATCTGGTGGAAATGATGTGCTGTAACCTCTCCTTCCTACATGGGAATTTCAGTTTGACAGGCTGAGAAGGTCTCTGGGATCACCGCCGCGTAATTTGAGATTAACACCCTCTAAGGTTAAGGTTATAAGGTTATCGGGTGGTGGTAGGACAGGTTGTCCCATTGGGGGTTTGCTCCTACCTGGATAACCTTTGTGGCTGAGACTGTTGAGTTTTCTGTGCTCTTGACTTATTGAACAAGAAACTAATTCTTTGTAACTTCTTCTTCAGGGTAATGAAGTTGCATTTTCCAAGATAAATCCCGTAACTCCTTTAGTGTTGTCCTGTTGATCAAAAAGGAGGGATTCATGAAGACAAGATGAAAAATAGATGATGTCAGCAGTTGGATAATGAGATCCTAAGCTGTTCCATAAACTGACCGAGGTCCTCACTCTTACTCTCAGACCTCTCTCTCTCTGTTCAGTGTCCTTCTGTTCTGGCTGGTACGTGGTCATAGCCAGTGAATTGACCTCCCACCTGTCCTACACTTTATATACCTCTCTGTATAAGTGCCCCCCCCAGAATCGGTGCTGGCTACACGTTCATGAACCCGTGCTGCGTTGGTGTCACTCTACTTCCACAAGTCTTCTGAGTCTCCAGGGTGTCTGATCCACAACCTCCAGAATTCCCACAACCCCAATGGACCGTGGAGCACGACATGCTCAGAGCTTTAACCAAATCCCCTCCCTCGTATCAGCCGGCACATTTTAAAAGACAACAAGCTGCTTTATTGTTCCACATCAAAAAAGAAGAAACAGATGTAGTGCTTTCAGAGTGGGTTAAGCTTAAGAGTGGGGCTAAGCTGGTCTTCAGTTTTTTTTATAGTTATTTTTTTAACCAAAATCTTGTTTCTGTTGTGTCGAATACAGATAGGCAGCTTCTGTTACTCTATCATTCTTAACCACACATCCTGTCAGCCTTTATTCAACTTAATTCAACTGACGGTTACTTTTACACAACAATGAAGATTGTATTTTCAATCCCCCGAAACATCCTCAAATGTTAAAAAAAAGACCCTTCCCAGTGCTGACATGATGGGTTTGTTGAAGAGTCCATCAGCCCCACTCAGAGTATTTGTTTCTCAATATAATTTAAACATCAAAAAAAAGAGGAAAAATTATGGCAATCCTGAACCAACTGTTCCCACTTCTGTCTGTATTTTTACATTGTTTTTATGCTCATCGCTCAAGCCGATCTATTACCAGCAGACAGTGACCCTGTGATGTGGGTGGGCATTACCATACAGAGAGCTGGCTGAACTGTACAAAAGGCTTCAGTTTATCCATCCTTCATTCTCTTCCAGTTACTCCTCCACAGAGGGTCATGGGGGGACTGGAGGCTGTCCCAGCTGACACTGGGTGAAGGTGGGGTCCACCCTGGACTGGTCCCAGTCAGTCACTGACACACGGAGATTCACTCTCTCAGCTTATTCCAAATAAACGATGGGATATTCAAAAGGGGCACATGGTTTTGTAACAAACCAATATAACGGTTCTGGTTACATCAGGGTGTGTGAGCAGCCCTGAGCTCAGCAGGCCAGTGTGAGGCGGCCCAGCATGCCTCGAGAGAGTCCATTCTAAACATGCATGACTTTTATTTATCTGTATATATCAATAACAGTGAGATCCCACACAGCGGGGACAAGCGGTCATCACTCGTCAGCAGCCGTTCACCTAGATTTACAGTCAACACCGGCTGATGGGCAGAGTGTGCTGCCATGTTCATGTCAGCAAACAATTTTATAGAAGAAAAATACTGGATACCGTAAAGGGCCTGGCCCCGCTGTTGTGCAAACACATCACTGTCATATATCCTCTACGATCCCATTTAAAGTTCTGAATATTCAGCAACTTTTCAGACTTTTACGATGCATCGGTCTGTTTGCTTTTCATTTCATGAACCCAGCCCCCACATGGGTGCGACTGGAACTTCTTGTTCCTCATCTGTGTGAGGTGAGCGTTGCCAGCTTCCTCCTGCTTTAACTCGTAATGTTCTCTTCACTAATGTATCTCATGTGAAAACTGTATCGATTACTGGAGGCTGAAACTCTGAACAGATTACATTTTCAGACGTTTTGAAGAGCCGGTAAATAAGATAAGCTGTGAAAGACCTTTTTAAAATCCGGCCTGGCAGTAATTTAACTCACTTATTTCAACAATTACTATCTTGTTCCCATGTCAGGAGTTTAGAGATGTCTGAAATGTCATCAGAGAAGGCTCACGTAGCACCTAAGTGGATCTGGGAGTTGATGATGTTTTACTCTGAAAGTTACAGAAGCTACGATCGATACGGCTGAAAGACAGAAACTGTAATACGTCGTAATGTCAACGCTAATCACAAGCTGAATGCGCAACATTTATCCCAGAAGAATCTCTTCCTCCGCTCAGAAAAGCGTAGAGGCCCACGTGAAAGGACGGCTCCGTCTTCACGCGTACGTTGTGACCCACTTCCACGTCTGGTGCTCGTCACGCGCTCTCACTTCTGTGACATTTCGCTCCTCAAAGGTAAAAGAACCGGCAGGTAAATCCGGATGTGGATGGTGCGATAAGATGAGGCCCGTATCATCGGCTGCTTTCAGGGAAGATAAGTGAGGGGAAGTGGGCTCTGGGATGTTGCTTTAGGACATTCACTGTTTTCATTCTCACTTTTGTCAGCGGTGGCCGGCCCGTCGGGGTCCCTCATGAGAGGGGAATGGAAAATAGAAATGACATTATATGTGATGTAAAGCACATTTCCGCCTGTTGACATTCAGGAATCCCCACGGACCGGCTCGTAGAGGCGGAGGGTTTCTGGGTCAATCCCCACGTCAGGTCAAAGGTGTGCTGGTAGCAGGGGAGGTGCCAGCCCACGCCCGGAGGGGGGGCCTTTGAGCAACCCAGGGTCAACCCTGCCCTCGCCCAGACGAAGCCCACGACCCCGAAATGTGAACTAACCGAGAAAAAAGGAAATAAATAACACCGTGTCCAGGTGTGTGTGGTGAATTATGTCGGGTTGTCTGACCTCACCTCTTGTGCTGAATTCATAACCCCATCTGGAATGCTTCTCACCAGCCACCTGTAGTTATGTCCTATTCTAATGGTGTCTCGTACGTACGTTTGGCTTTGAAGGTCCACAAACGCACCAGAAATCATCCCGTCAATTTCACTGTTCTGAACATCCTCTCTACATTTTAACATTTAACAAACAAACACCACTCTGAACTAAAAGTGTGTGTGTGTGTGTGTGTGTGTGTGTGTGTGTGTGTGTGTGTGTGTGTGTGTGTGCGTGCGTGTGTGTGTGGTGGAGAAGCGCTGCCGTCTGGCGTCTCCACAAAGGCAGCTGCGTTGGACAGGCGGACAGATGCAGCACCAGCCCGGCCAGCGTCTCCACGCTCGTCAGCGCAGCAGCAGGACGGCGCCGTTGTGGGGTCACGGGAGCCGCGGTTCACCTCCGTGTTCCACCGCGGGGGCCTCTGCACTTCCGAGGTTCAACCGATTTCCTGTTTCGGGCCAGATGAGTTTCACTTTTGATGTGTAAGCGCGCGGCGGGTGTGACTCCTTGAGCTGACACTCAGGCGGTGGACGCTGAGCCCGGTGGGCACCGGCGCAGAGAGGAACACACACTCATATTTAATTAAACAAACAACCAGCCTGCATACAACCTTCATGCTTGTAAGGGAAAAACTAAGTTACCCTTTACAGCAGCTGCATTGGCTGACCTTACACAGACCGTTTCTCACAAAGTGCAAAGAATTAGCCCATTACTTTTTATTTATTTATGTCCCATTATTTATGTATTTATCTCCCTAGTTCTTTTGCTATTTTTAACCCACGTTCCCCTTGAGCTGTCCCTATAGAATTATCTATAGGGAGAAAAGGTTGGAGAATGTAATCTCACACAGAGGCAGCGCATGCATGAAGAAAAGGAGCTTTTGGAGGAAAATGCAGAACTGGAGTACAAATTCAGCCAGGAGAGGAGAGGGTCACATATCCCTGCTGTATTCCACATACCGGTACTCGCTCTTCCCGTCGCGCTGCCGTGGTTGTGTTTTGCATGAGCACCTGACTCACGGCAGCTCTCTGGGCTGTGGGGGAGTCATCAGAGAGGCAAACCAGATGCCCTCTCTCTGGGTAGCTGGCTAAACACTCTCACTCATCTTCTGCCCCTTCACACACACAAACCAGTCAGAATACCTCACTGTCATCTGCTGAGGAATAACCAGGGCCCCGAGGTGCCTCCTGTCACTCACTGTTAGCTCCAAAGAGCAGCTTCACCTCCCGTACGGCTCTGCGTACTTTACCAAACCATTTGTGGAAAAATGTAACACATTAGTCACACACGTAAAGTTCGATGGATCTCATTATTTCCAGAATTATAAATGCAACCGAAACATTTGAGGTGAAAAAGCTTCAAAAGATGTGGAAGCATGAATTAAACCAACAGATGGTGCAAAGAGACATACGTTCAAATCAGCACAGTATCAGCGGAGGACACGCGTTCCCATAAAGCGGGTGCGTGACTGCATTGTATTATTCCAGGGTCATTGCGTCTTCAGGGTCCGCCTATAGAGTTCTGCATTTCAAAAGGATGTGTTGGTTTGGCGTTGCCATGGTCTCATTCGCTGTTCGTGACATGCATTAATGAAGCCGCGGAGCTTTGGTGTTGCATTAGGGTGTGTGATAGCATGTAATAAAGCCATGTACAACGCTCTCCCTGACGTTTGTTATAATCTGCAGTGTCTTTCCTGTAGGTCCCGACGTGCTCCGGTTCAAATGTGCACGTACGCTGCAGCAGAATCTCCTGAAATCTTTGACCTGATTTTTAGTTTGCACATAAACAGCCCGTACGTGCACACAGACCCCTCCAATTATGCAAGTCCCTGTTGTGTAAAGTGTGCAGAAGCCTTTGAGCGTGGAGTGATGGGGTATTCCCTGTAGCTGCTGTAAACACAAATGCACATCCAGAGCATCGTATATAGCAGCATGAAGTAGAACATCCATGTGTCGGCTGTTTTAAAAAAAACACGCATCAAAAGCACGATTATGAAATAAGACAGATGGCATGCATGAGAGTTTCAGTATGGAAGAGAGGATCTTTTGACTGGCTTGAAAGAGCAGTCATGGGTTCCTGTGGAAACAATACTGGTTAATGCCCACAACTGGTGATTTTCATACAGTGAATGGGAGGACGGCACCTGACACTCTGCTGCAAACGGGATTGTCCCTGGTATCAGCAGCGTGCAGGCGAGCACAGATTCAGGGCAGGACGCGTTTGTTTCAACGTACCACCGCTATGGTGTAGAAAAAAGGCAAGGCAGGCCCCGTGGCGCTGCATCGCATCTGTTTATAGTTCTTACAGGAGATGTAAACGTCTTCAGGGTGTCGCCGTGGAAGGAACAAGAGCTCCTGTTGAATTAGCATCTCCTCCAGACTCAGTGTCTCCACGCTGGCACCAGCCTCCACCGCCACATCACAAAAACCAGCTCCACTCGTCACGGATCAATGTTGATGAAACAAGAAAACCCAACACGTACGTTATCTGTTAACCTGAGCTGATGCACGTGCCTCTTGTGTTCACCGTAGGTCAAAAGTCACTTTTTGATTTTCGTCTCAGAAGCGATTTTACTGAAACACTTACAGATTAGAAATCAGATGATTCCAGACTGAGTGTGAATAAAGATTAGCTAATCCTTTAGGGACGGTAATGTGTGTGTGTGTGTGTGTGTGTGTGTGTGTGTAAAGGCTGTGCGCACCCTAACGTGTGCTGTCAGTCTGATGTGAGCTGATGAGCTGGAAGTGATGCTGCACCAGCATGAGTGAACAGACATTATGAGCACCGAGGGCGCTGCTGTTAATGTCACATCTATTGCCTGCTTCGTATGTACAGACAGGAGCGACCATCACTCCCATCTGTCACTGCAGCAAATGTGTGTCAGTTAATCTGGATAATTAGCATTGTGCAGGTCTGTGGCCATCCAGATGTTCAAGTTGGACACATGTTCCTAAAGCACGTGCTTGTGCTAGTTCTGCTCTTACCATCACCGAGGGCTCTAAAACATTACAGCAGCATGACTGCATCAGAGGTGCTGCAGTACATTCAGAGTGGATCTGGCGCCGCCTGGTGGGCGAAACAAAGAGTGACTAAAGCGACGATGACGAGAGCAGGACGCTCCTGCGGTTCAGCGAGGAATGGTGCGATGGCAAATATTTATTTAGTTCTTTTACAATACAAAATATCCAGTGGTACCCGTTACCAGTATATTTTTTCTCAAATATTAAATAAATTAAACACATAATTTCATGTAATTAAAAAAAATACAGCAAATGACCAAAATACACAATATTTTAAGTTGAAATTGAAAAATGTCCCATTCTAACTAAATATAACGATCTGTTATGCAGCGTATTAATTTCCTCTTTAAATTATCTTGATATTCTCTCTCAGTTTTAGTTATAAAAATAAAACCAACACAGTTTTTCCATCCATCCATCCATCTTCTACCACTTTGTCCTCCACTGAGGGTCATAGGGCCCGTCCCAGTACAGGGGGTAAAGGTGGGGTCACCCTGGACTGGTCCCATTCAGAAACAGGGCTGACACACAAACAGACCAACACCGACTCACTCTCACACTCATGGACAATTTAAAGAAAAGCTTAACCTATTCCCCAATCATGCATGTCTTTGGATTGAGTTAAACATCGTTAATTAAAAGTTATATTCAAATGATTGTCTGTGTTTGACTCCCCCCAAAACACAATAAATCTGAAAGAATTTATTTTATAACTTGAACAAGACCTTTTTTCTGACTGAAAACACATTCCAAGGAAGCCCAAGTGAAACTGCTTCATTCCCAGTGTGGCAGTCATGAGAGCCTAAAACCGCCGTTATCCCCAAATCCCCCAGTTTGACGTAATTTCCCAGTTTGTGCTGGTCTGTGGCGCAGACATCTGGGTCATCGTGTGATTACTCAAGTGTGCTGACGACTACATTAAATCCTGTTTCAAGCGTGTAAAGGTTGTCAGAACTATCGTGCCTGGAGCTGCAAAAAGGTAAAATAAAGGAAAACTATCAAAATAGGTTTTAATTCCACTGTGACCGTCCAGAAGAACACCACATGAGTCAAGGCACGGGTCCCGGTGACGTTAAAGCCCTCATGAGTCGGGGTGCAGGTATAAAATGGCTCCTGAGTCTTGAAGTCTTTTCAGGGCTTCAGCTTCCCTGTTGAGATTATGGTATGAATTCTGCAGCAGAGAACGCAGAAACAGTCAAAAGTGTTCTTGCGTGTGGACGAGAGCAGACGGGACAGGACGCACCTTCATGGACCTCATGGTGTCGTGGCCGTAGTAATGGATGGGCTGCCTCACGCTCCTGGTGTTTGGGTACCCAAAGCCTGCGACGTGGACAACATCGCAGTAGTTGAGGGCGACAAACACAGCGAGGATGCCAGTGGTGGGATGCACCGGATTCTGAAAGGAATGCAGCTTCATGACCACCCAGAGCGTGACATCGGAATCAAAGACTCACTGTTTGCTTAAAGGTATAAGTAATACTTATATAGGTATAAGTAATACTTATACCTTTTGCTTAAAGGTATAAGTAGCAAGTAGATAATAAGATAATAAAGTAAAACAAAAGTCCAACATATGCTGTAACTTTGCTTACAAAAACAACTAATTAGTCAGTGTGTACGTGTGTGTGGGTGTGTGGGGGGGGTCTTGTACTTGCTCCATTCTGAGCACCAGACTCCTCATTGTACTATCAAAGTGAGGACGCTCCAGCTGGGTTTAGGTTTGGTTTAGAGTTAGGGCTGGGTTAGGGTAGGGGCTGGGTGATAGAGAGAGAGGGTTAGTTAGTAGGGATGTTAGGGTTAGGATATGGTGTGTGTGTGTGTGTAATGCATATACAGTATATGTATTGCAGCTGTAGTAACCAGTGAAGACCAGCAGGGGGAGGAAGAGCGCCGTTAGTAAGGCGCTTCCGTTATGTTTCTCTTTTGAGACGTTGGTCCCTCAGTGATTAAGTACACGTTCTCTTTTGTCTTAAACCAGGGGTCTCCAGGTCCTCCCCAAAGGGCCGTGAGGCTGCAAGTTCTGGTTCCACCAGTCCAGCTCACCCAGTTTGACCAGTCAGCTGTTGAAGACTCAGATGAGTTGATGAAGTGAGTCCAGTCTGGTGCTGCTGCTGCTGGGTTGGACCAGAACCTGCAGCCTCATGGACCTCTGGGGGGGGGGGTGGACATCCCTGTCTTAAATAAATCTGTTGTAAATAGCGTCAACGTGAAATTCTATTATGATATAATATAAAAAAGATATATCACCTTATATTGGCACACACAGATAGAAAAATAGAAAAATAAGGTACTTCCCGTGTCAGTTTTTTTTTTATGAGAGCTTAGACACAGAATATGTTTTTGCCTAATGTGAAGGATGTTTAGTACAAAGGCAAATATTTACTCTGATTTGTGAGGGGGGAAAAAGGAAAACAGACTTGGTGCTTTGCGCTGTAGTAAATCAGAATGTGAAAACATGACTCATTTTGGAACGATCTGCACTGATGTCAAACCAGTTCCACAGAGGGCCGTGAGGCTGCAGGTTCTGGTCCAACCCAGCAGCAGCAGCACCAGACTGGACTCACTTCATCAACTCACCTGAGTCTTCAACAGCTGACTGGTCAAACTGGGTGAGCTGGACTGGTGGGACCAGAACCTGCATCCTCAAAACTGAACCGGTTTGACATCCCTGAATTAGGGAGTTCTCTTTGGCGCCAGCTGAGTTTTAATCTGTTGGCTGATGATCATGTTGGAAGACGAAACAAAGACCTACTACACTGAATTTAATGGTGGAGTAATCTTCGGAGTCCTTTCTCATCTGCCTTCGCTCAAAATGACAAAATGAGCCCGTCTCACTGACACTTACTGTGAGAGTCAGGGTTTTTTCTTCCACTAAACAGAAGAAGGTTTCTCTTATCTGAACACCATCACACTGAAGAATAGCAGCAGAGCGATAAACAGACAGGCAGATGAAAAGAAACGTATGCACTTATATAGACGTCACACCTGACATGTTGCCAGGGCAACCTGAATGTAAATGCACGCTCCACATCATCACCCATCACTCTCCTCTGATCATTTTGATGCAGAGCTGCAGGAAAAATCAGAACGTGAAACTCCCTTGGGTGTTTCCTCCATGAAGAGTGATTAAACGGCGAGCGTGCAGCAGCAGAGACGGCTGTCTTCGGCCTGCCGTCTCCAGCTGGAGAGCTAAACTTGGGTTTGGTGAGTGAAGTGGATGCAGAAGCAGCCATAAAAGAGCTCGTACGTCATACGTGTTGTCTGCCACAGGTGAACAGAACGGCTGCAGACCGAGCAAACACAAAGCCTCGGCAGGAGCCTGAGGCCGTCGGGCTGCTGAATGTGACGCTGGACGTTACTGAGAGGTGAATTTACTGGTTGGTTTGGTGAATTTAGAGGGACGAGGGCCTGTGTGCGGCTACACGTGACAAGACTGTGATACAGACGTCTAAACAAAGGGTGTTTACAAAGTCAGTTAACAATTAAACTACCAGTAAAACAGCTTTCAGAACAAGTGAAACTATATATGAAAATCTACATGACATGTCTTTCCACTTCCTGCCCCCCCACACACACACACACACACACACACACACACACACACACACACACACACACACACACACGCCCAGCCACCTCCCTGAACGACATACAGCTCTGCTCACTTTCCACACGCATCAACCATTTTTACTACTCTGAAAGAGAAAGAAGAAAACATCTTGAGAGGGAACAACCGAGGACTAAAACAGAATTTGGCTCACGCCCACGTTTAGAGAGAAAGTCCCCAGTAGAGTGAGTGCACATCAATCCCCCGCGCTAACGCGGCAATGCAGCAGGCCAATAAAAGCGCCATTGGACATGAGTAATAGCTTAAGTCAAATCACAGGGTATTACAAAATCTAATCAACTCAGCCAACGTTGGAGAAGAGATCCAATCTGTGAAACAAAAACAGATGGTCCCAGCAGAACAACACACAAGTGCTGTTGTCCACATTCACTGCTTTTTTGTCTGTTGTTGTTTGGATGAAAGGGTATTAGACGTCCCTTTGGTTGTCGTCTTCACTTGGTTTCACGATGTGGAGCAGAGCCAGCTCAAATGAAACAAGTTATGAAACACAGAGGAGGGTAACAAGTGAGGAGCTCGTCTCTTCAGATAAATGAACCATGATCCTCCTCAGTCGTGACACATCCTTCATTAAGCTGTGGCTAATCAGCCGAGGCTCCATGCTGTCTCCTTAATATGCATGAGGGGAGCAGTTAAGGCCAAATGGAGAGCAAAGGGGTGCGATGAGAGGGAACGAGCAAGATTCTGGTGAGAACACCAGAAATGAGGGCATCAGTGTCAGCGGAGGCTCACCTGTCGACCTCTGACCTGCAGAGGAATGTGGAGCAGCTTCTCAGCGGTCTGGTGGAGAAAGTGGGGGTCCAGCACTCGGATTTTACTGATGTCCCCCAACCACATCTGAGGGGGTGGCTTCCAAAAGCCCTTCCTGACCTTGAATGTGCACAGAAACAAAAGTGTCCACAGGTTCAGTTACGTAACACTTAACAGGGCTGGCACACTGCTGGGTTAGTTCTGGTCCCTCATTGCCTGATACTGGGGGACAATCATGGAATACATTAGTAGGAAATGATCCTGCAGCTCTTAACAAACCCAGTGGAGGGACAGACATCTACTCTGGACCGTGGTTACACTGGAACTTTGAAACATCTGGAGTTCTGTTAGACTAAGAGAGGACGTGAGGTAAAGGCAGAGAGGTCACCGCTACCCTCTTCTCGTCGTAAAGGATCTCCTTGAGCCAGCGCAGGTCCTGGTCCTTGAACGGCACCAGGACCATCAGCGTGCCGGGCTCGTTGTGCAGCTGAGGGTTGTAGGAGGCCGACTCGGGGTAGAAGAACCTCATGGTGGTCTTGTTCCCCACGTCCTCCTCGTAGCCTCGGACCGGGGCGTCATTCAGCCTGATGCAGGGAGGGAGACGGGCCGAGGTGTTGAACCACATTCAGACATCAGTACACAACAACAAGAACACACCAGAACCAGTACACATCTACTGGTGTGTTTGTGAGGCACCTGTATCCCCTCGCCCAGCGACACAGACTCAAAGGAACAGAAGACCTCCTCTCAACACGTCAAGAGCGTTAAATGCGATCTTAACGTTGCATCCTGCTCGTTTCACCACACAAACCCTGATGCCAACTCCGATTAAGGAGAACGCGTGAGAGGTACGTTTTAACGTCCTAAATCACCCTATCAAAGAGCTATCAGCATCAAAGAGCAACATCCTCCTGCTCTCTGTGGTTTTCAATAAGAAACACATCTCTCCCCACACCACAAATTCAACACAAATGTGACGACATTTGGGTTTATTCAAGCGTGTTCTTCTAACAGGCACCTTGGCACGTTACGCTGCAGGTCCTGCTCCAGTTTACTGCAACTCAACAGGGTCCCACCCAGTTTCAATCGGCCTCTTGGAGAGCAAATCCGTGTCGAGAAATACACAGAGGGGAGTCAATTAGAAAGGCCTGATGTCTGTCCCGTCTCCTGTCAGCATTTTGTTTCCACACAAACCCATTAAAAATACATTTTTTGGAAGGATGATGGAGAAAAAGGACAGAGAAAGAGAAGCTTGGGCTGTCGTAAGGCAGCAGGTAGAGCTCCGTCCCTTCTCCACAGCGCTCTCCAGGCTTCACGTGTGGTACCAGCTGACTTCTCCATGTTGGCTGTCTTAAACGGAAATGAGATGTTTTCATACTGAGCTCATTCCTGACTGAGAGTTAAAGGTCTGGCATTAAAGAACCCGGCGTGTTCGGGCCTCTCAGCTAAACCTGACACGCGCTCCACTCCCGAATTCTTGACTGAACTGTTTTCGGACAGCAGGTCTTAAATCATCCGCTGGTCGAAGAGGCCACGCCCCATTCGGTTGAGTAACCAATGTGACGGGGGTGACGGCCTGCTGAAGTCTGGACATGAAAAACAAATCTGTGTACCGGCTCACAGAGATAAGAGAGTGTACCGCGGCCAGAGGAGAGATCAACGGTGAGGAGAGATCAACGGTAGGAGAGATCAATGGTAAGAGAGATCAAAGGTGAGGAGAGATCAATGGTAGGAGAGATCAATGGTAAGAGAGATCAAAGGTGAGGAGAGATCAACGGTGAGGAGAGCACCCTGTGCAGGTCTTATTTAACGGGCCCCTTTGTCTGACCCCACTACATTCCTCCTCATCTCCTCTACGGGGCTTGACTCTATCATGTTTGCTGACTGGTGAGAGAACAGCACCACGCTAGGGTCAAACAGCAACACGGCTGCATCATGTTTCATATTAACCAACAGCCAAGTTCATGTACAGCACATTCACATTCCTTCAAGAGGTCCGTGATGGCGAACTCATGACCTGCAGAACAATCAAAATCTATACTCTTTTTTTCTCATGTTAAACCCTCATTTAACCCTTCTACTCAGCAGCAATGAAGGAATGAAGGAATGAAGGAATGAATGGGTAAGTTCTTACCGAATAACCACATCATACTTGTTGATTGTGTTTCCCAGCGAGCTGTTTTTAATGGCGAAGCCGTTGCCTATGACCACGCAGGTTCTGCATTCAAGGCTGTTTAACAGAAGCAACACATAGAGTGTGAGTTCACACCTGCTCGTAGGGTGTCATTGAACTTACTACAGCCTGAGTACACATGAGAATATACTGTGAAGGACATGGTTCAATCAATACAGTTAAATAAAGGGTGAAGGGTGATACAGAAATGAAAACTTTTACAGTTGCTCACTTTTCAATGTTGGCCGGAACCTCATAATTTGGGATTACTGCAAGAACCTTTTGCAGCATCAGCTCTGTGGATAAGAAGAAATGAGAGTGTAGGGCAGACCTGGGCAAACTATGGCCCGTGGGCCACATGCGGCCCTTTGTACGTACCTATCCGGCCCGGGTGAGGCCAGTCATAAACAACATAAATCAAAAATCTGTCTTTTTTTAACTTTTATTTTGAAATTTGACATTTTATTTTGAAAAGCTTACTGACAGCTTTATTCTTATTTGACCTACACACCACAATTTAACATAACCTCATATAAGTATTTACAGAGTGCTTTATTCTTCTGATTATCAGTACCAGCTATTCAAAATATTTAATTTAGAGCATTTTTCAATGGAAGAAGGTTGGTGGCCCTCTAGCACAATTCAGGTTTCTCATGTGGCCCCTCTTAAAAACCCCTGGTGTAGGGAGATAGTGTGAGAGTGGAGGTCAGACTGAAGCTCCTCCCTCTCTGTGTAACGGCTCTGCTCTCGCTTATCTCTCCGGTAGACGTCTGACGTTGGTTCCTGTCCTTCTCGTGTTTCTTGTGTTCCCTTTTATTTACTAAGACACACAATCCCAACGAGGCTGACACCTAAAGGAGGTGTGTAGTCCACGTACACGAGGAGAGAATGATAAGAAGACCTACCGCTGTCCCTCATTCCATAAGGCAACGCCAGCGTGGACAGAGGCTCCTGCCAGAAGTAATCGCTCAGCTTCAGGAAGAGCTGCGTCTGTCTGCTGATGCTGCGTTCAAAAATAACAAGAGCAAGAATTAGAGTGTAGCGCAGCAGCACTCGGCGGGTCACGGGCAGCGACGGCAGCGTATTAATGAAGTGTCACGGCCAGCGTGCGGGAAACTGCAGCCGTACAATGAACAACGGCGGCCGTGATGCCAGGCGGTACAGTGCTGGGGCCGGGGCATGGAAAAGTTTTATGGACTCTCCCACAGCGCTCTGGTATCTATTAAGCAGGTAAAGCAGACTCAGGGTAGCCAGACCAGCCAATTACATGATGTCATTCAATAACAATTTCCCTCATTAAAACCCTCTGTTGGCATTTCTGCGCTGAGGGGAGGGAAATGAAAACAATAACAGTGGGAGCAGGTTCAGGAGGGAACTGTTGCTTCTTTGTGTTCGCCTGCTCGGGGCTCCATCTGTTTGTGGCCTCCCATCTTTGACGGTGAGCCTTTCAGACGTTTATGATCCTCATGTTCCAGCGAGCAGGAGATTAGGATGGTTCTCTGAGCGGGGGGGGGCTAATTAGGGGAACGGCGCTGTTCGCCCGGGAGCTGCCCTCCTGCGAGCATCACGCAAAAACTCCAACCACGAGACGTGACGCAAGACTGGAAGTCCCGTTTGTGCGGGGGGGGGGTGGTAGTCGGGGACCGGAGGAGGACATTGACCTCGGAGGAGGCTCACAGATGCACAGCTCAGCAAACTGATAAGGGAAGGTTGAGGGGAGGACGTGCACCAGCGAGCGCGCAGTAAGGTGGAACCAGAGGAGAACACTCTGGTTCCTGTCTCACCTACGCAAACACACTCATTCCTGGAGAGCACTTCCTTCTCCATCGCATTCAACCGCCTTTATCAACACATTCCTCCTAAATTACTGAAACCACACGTGTATCACCGTTCATACTCTAGTTTACTCTGTTGATGTTTTTCATTTCATATTAAAAAAAAGGTTCAAATCATCTGGCACCTTGGGTTCAGGAGAAGCGCTGACGTGGCGGTCTACCTAATAAGCCACTCATTCCTTCCAGACACAGACGCACCATTACTCACTTAAAGTTGAGGCTCTCCCACTTCTTCTGGGCGAGCCAGCCGCCACACAGAGACTTGCTACTGTTCACAAACTTGCTGGTGCCTCTATAGCTGAAAGACAAGCACCACGACTGGCATGAAAAGGGCTGCTGGATCCATCAGACCAAAGGCAGCGCGCCAGTCGGTTGGCAAAGAACGCGTGAAAAATGCAAAAATGGGCACATGAAGTGACCAAAGTAACCATAAGAGCTGCTTTAAAGAAAAGAGGAACTGGGCTACAGGTGGGTGGGTGGGTGCACGTGTGAGTTTACCTCTGCAGGATAGCATAGGAGCAGTAGTACATGATGAAGAAGATGAAGATGAGAAGGAGGAGAAGCCTTAGGAGGCATGGTGCTGTCATGAAAACACAGAACCGACAATCATCATGTACACAAGGACCCTCGTTTCTCTCCACATCTGCCATCTTCACTTGATCTGGATTGGGATTATGATGATGATGATGATGATGATGATGGGGCTAACTTTGGGACTGTCCCTCCCCAGCGAGATAAATGTTAATCCCCCCAACATTGGGGTTTCCTCATAAAAACCTTCACTACTTTGTCTCTCCTCGCTGCAGCAGCCCGGACACATCAGCATCGTTTGTGCATCTGCTGAGTGTTGGGGGACAACAGAGGGGCTGGAATCATCATCATCACCATCATCATCACCATCATCATCATCATCATCATCATCATCATCATAACCATCATCATCATCATCATAACCACCATCATCATCATCATCATCACCATCATCATCATCATCATAACCATCATCATCATCATCATCATCATCATCATCATCATCATCATCACCATCATCATCATCATCACCATCATCATCATAACCATCATCATCATCATAACCACCACCATCATCATCATCATCATCACCATCATCATCATAACCACCATCATCATCACCATTATCATCATCATAACCACCACCATCATCATCATCATCATCACCATCATCATCATCATCATAACCATCATCATCATCATCATCATCATCACCATCATCACCATCATCACCATCATCATCATCATCATCACCATCATCATCATCACCACCATCATCATCATCACCATCAACATCCTCATCATCACCATCATCATTACCATCATCATCATCATCACCATCATCATCATCATCATCATCATCATCATCACCATCATCATCATAACCATCATCATCATCATCATCACCATCATCATCTTCATCATCACCATCATCACCATCATCATCATCATCATCATCACCATCACCATCACCATCATCACCATCTTCATCATCACTCCTCTTGTCAGACGAGTGGGTGATGAAGGTGTAATAGAGCATATGTGCACGTGCAGCGTGCACATGCTTTAAGATGTAGGTTCAGTATCCTCCAAGTTAGCGTCGTTCGTCCAGGGCTACCGTGTGGAAGAAGACATCAGCACAAATTCTTTTTGCTGGTTTTGTGCCTGTGGTTCTTTAAGGCTTTAGTGCTATTACTGGAACCATCCTGCTACTGCAACACAGCTGAGTTGACAGTTAGCACTTCTCACTGTTTATTCTTAACACTTTCAAGAGTATATTCAGCTTGAGTCTTACTTGAGATCCACATCTGAAAATAAAAGTAAATGCAAATACTCTCTTCCTGCAATAGGGTTTATCGTACATCTGCAGATAAGCTGAACCAACATAAATGCATTTAAACAGCAGATCTCACCTTAATCTGATGTCTCTAGATTTTAATATGATGCAGAAAAAAAGCCACCAAGCATATCTGAGAAATCACTAAAGTGAAGCAAAAAACAAGCTTCACTTACTTTTAGTTGCCTTTTGGGACATTTTCACATGCTGCTGAGCGCTCTCATGTCTGCACGGCGGGTAAGATCACCCTGGAGAAGAGCACAGGCAGCAGCGAGAGCAGTTGTTAACACCTATTTGGGTTTGAAATAAGAGAATGTAGCGTGGCCGTAAGCTGACAGAAGACAGACTGACAGAAGCTGAGGAAATGGGCTTTGATGAGTTTAAGAGGATCTGAATTGAAGGGAATTTGCAGTCTAACAGTCTCCCAGTTTGGGCGCCATGTGTTTTACTGGGCTCCAAAGAATTCTCTAACAGCTTATATCACTTTAAAGGGCATTTAACACGCTGCACATCTGCACAGTTAATGCACAATAAAAGAGCACGGTTTCATCACAGGCAGCAGCAAAATGCAAGCGCTAATTTACAAATACCTACTTGTCCTTTTCTTGTGATTGATGAACATGGGGAGGATTTGATCTCCACAGCAGTTTCTTTTTTTTATTTTCATTTAATAAGTCAGGCATTTTCCCTGTTTCAGATCATCCAAAACATTTACACACGTAATATTGCAAATGGAGGTTTCCATGGAAACCAGGGGTCTTACCTTTTCCCCCTTTCATTTTTGAAGGTCAGATCCTGTGTGATGGACACAAGCCTGGCCCTGAAATATGTGGGAAACATATACGTGACTGCTCACAGCAAGATCAAATCCACATCCGTTCCTTCAAACATATTTTGAGTGACGTGGCATTTTGGTGGTTCAGGGCTTTCACAGATGCGACGTAAGGTGCACGTCCTCCTCCCAGACGCCAACAGACGGGCCGAGGGCGAGGACACAGGACAAGGTCGTTGAGCGCTCACGTGCACGGCCCCCACCGTGCACGTGACTGGAACCGGGAAAGGTTCCTGAGATGTGAGAGTCCACTGGAGCAGATGCCAACTGAGATCTGTGTTACCAGAGCACCAGAACACGACTGAGACCTCTTAAACAAATCCGTCAGATGCACTTCCTCTGTGTGCGCTCAAGTGGTTGTGGTGTGCTGAAGAGGCAGTGAAGCATGTACTGGTCAGGGGGAGCTTTCAGGGCCACCGCTGCATCAGCCCTGCACCGGAAGTGGGAGCACCGTGCACTTCACGTGCAACGTAGCACCATGAAACAAACGCAAAATCAAAGTGGGTGTGACTGAAATACAGGACTGTTTTAGACTGTCAGTCTTCAATAATCAGGTATTGTTGGTTGGAACAACATCACCATCTCTAAATATGGAACACTTTTATTGTGAGATTTAGCAGGATTACTGTAAACGAGTCCTCATAATGAGGTCAGCTCAGGCATAAATAACGACTTTAGGCCTGAAACCCCTCTCACCCGTCAGCTTATTCTTCTCCATTAGACTCACTCTCCAGAAAAGAAATCACTCATTTTGTTCTGGATAGAAAATTGACACTCAAACACATAATCCCAGAATTTAATCCACTCGGCAGCACTAAATCTGGTGCCCATTTGTGACCTCGTGACCATGTTTAAAACCAGCCAGAGATGCAGAAACCGCATGTTAAAACAGCACCACCAGACCGCTCGAGAGGATGAACTGCAGGCTTTTATTTGTTTAAGCCCGTATCTATGCGGTCTCAGGTCAATAATCTATAGTGCACTGTGAACAAGAGCAAGCCGTGCTCCACGTGTCTCAATCCCAAAGCAGCTGACAAACAGGAAGACAGATGAGAACACCGTGAAAGAAAAAAAGCCCTTCTCCTACTTAAAAGTCTCCATGTTGACTAATGCTAATCAGATCACGCATTCCTCCAAAATTCTTAGGCAGCAGCATGTGATCCAGCCCTGAGCCACAGCCATCAGCAGGGAACTCCGTTGTTTCTACTATAACTGGAGTATTGAATTAAAACCATCTGAGAGGGAGGCCTGCGTGGCTGAGGTGGCCCGCTGCTTCCGACGCCGGCTCATGTGGGAATCACTGTTGTTGCTGGTTGGAGGGGAAAATGAAGTCAATCGAACTTTGGTCAGGTCGGGGTGTTTGAACACGAGGACCAAAGTCAACTGGATAAGACCTTGTTAGCAGCTGTACTGCGGAAAGATACTTTCCTTTTTGTTCAATGAGAAAATTGCAAAAGTAACTTTTTCTGAATTTCACAACCCCTCACTCCCCAAAGTCCCATCAGGCTTTGCGGTGGTGAGGATGGACGTCTCACATTGGGCTAAGACAGGCTGCTCCAGGAAAAGGAGCCTGCTCGTGTTCTCAGGGAGGAGGCGTGGGTGAAGTGTTTCAGGGAGAGCTTGCTGGGAAAGTCATGACTGTCTGTTTGCGCCCCAGAAAGGTTTGATCACTCCTGAGGAGAAGAAAGGAGTAGCTCCAAGGTTAGTGTGGCTGATGTTTGTCCAAGGAAGAAGAGGAAGGTAATGAAGAACACGTAGGGCACGCGAGACCACAACATGGGAACAGATGCTCGCAGAAATTCTTTAGATTCCAGCTGACAAATGTTTGGTTAGTCTGATCCTTCCTCGGACTTACAATCAGAGGTGTCAGGGCTTATCACGCACGGTTTTGTTTAATCAATCGGCCAGCCCCACACACACACACACACACACACACACACACACACACACACACCCGTGCACCCCTATGGGACAGGAGGGTGCCACTCACGATCCATAGGAGCCAAGACACAAAGCGTGGCGGAGCTTTCAGGAGCCCTCCACCCCTGATCTTTCAAAGGACGCGGGGCGGCTTCGTGCGCATCATTGTCCTCAGTGTTGACCCTTCCCATGGAGCGTGACACCCAACGCTCTTCACACACACGCTGGTGGTGGAACACGCAGCTGCACCGCAGCACAAGCGCAGAAGAAGCCTTTGAGGAAACACGAGAAGCGCTCTGTGTCGTGATAACGCGCAACAAGTGAGCTGAAACAGCAGCTTCTCCCCCAACCTGCGCCAGATGTGTGCCCGCAGCGGGTTCAGGTTCTCCTCCTTTTTGGGGCTCGTGGGCGAAAGTTCAATGTTCTTTGCGAGTGTGAAGCTTATAACGTTATTGGAGTGTGTGTGTGTGTGTGTGTGTGTGTGTGTGTGTGTGTGTGTGTGTGTGTGTGAGACTGAGCGCCATCGGCTCCGGTCTTACCTCCGCGGGTCCCGCAGACGCGCTCCTCCGCTCCGGCTCCTCCGCGGGGCTCTCGCCAGCAGCGTCGCGGGACGGCGGCCGTGCGTGTGCGCGGCTGCGACGCGTGCGCGACGCCCTCACCGAGAGCCGTTTTCTGATGGTCCACGGGGTGGTGCAGCGCGCTCCCGTCGCCTCCTGGCGCGCATGCGCACGGCGCGCTGACTCCCCGAGAGCCGCGTCCCAGCAGCGGGGCACATCTGGGCTGCTGCCCCGCGAGGAGGAGCCGGAGCCCGGCCGGCCTCAGCGCGGTGCCCGGGGCCCCCTCCGGGGGAGAGCCGCTCAGGTTCAGCTGAAGTAAACTTTCCCAGGCTCCAGTGAGCCCGGCGGCTGTGGGGGTCCGCAACATCTGCAACATCTGCAACATCTGCAACATCTGCTGGAGCGAACGGGCTCGCTCCCTTTGACCTCGCGCTCGTTTTATACGGAAAAATAGAAGCGCGAGCACGAGAGGAAAAGCGCGTCATCATCAGGCTGGTTTCGTAAACCCGTGCGCTACCTCAGGGTCACCCACTGCTCTATGCTGGCCCACCACACACACACACACACACACACACACACACACACACACACACACACACGCACACACACACTCACACGCACACACTCCACACACACTCACACACACACACACACGCACACACACACACACACACACACTCACACACACTCACACACACACACACACACACACACACACACACACACACACTCACACACACACACACACACACACACACACACACACACACACACACACACACACACCACACACACACACACTCACACACACACACACACACACGCACACACACACACACACACACACTCACACACACTCACACACACCACACACACACACACACACACACACACACACACACACACACACTCACACACACACACACACACACACACACACACACACACACACACACACACACTCACACACACACACACACACACACACACACACACACACACACACACACACACACACACACACACACACACACACACACACACTCACACACACACACACACACACACACACACACACACACACACACACACTCACACACACACACACACACACACACACACACACACACACTCACACACACACACACACACACACACACTCACACACCCACACACACTCACACACACACACACACACACACACACACACACACACACACACACACACACACACTCACACACACACACACACACACACACACACACACACACTCACACACACGCACACACACACACACACACACACTCACACACACGCACACACACACACACTCACACGCACACACACACACACACACACACTCACACACTCTCACTCACACTCACACACACACACACACACACACACACACACACACACACACAGCTCTGAGTCCTCCTGATGAACGTGTGCTCCATAACTCATGTCTGACGTCTGTCGGGGCTGTTGGCTCTGCGCCACGCACACAATGTGTCTCCGCACGCGCACGCGCACGCGCCACCGTGTCGGATGAGGGTCTCCTCAACATCTGGAGTAGAAACCGAGAAACGAATCGTTTACTCAAGAGGAAGTGGAACGAATCAAAAAACAGGAAGCTGAGCAATCTGGTGGCTTCTGCGATGATGAGGAGGAACCTGCACCCCTCCATAGGGCCCTACCCGAGGACACGCCCACACGGGGGCACGCCCACACTGGGACACGCCCACACGGGGACACGCCCACACGGGGGCACGCCCACACGGGGACACGCCCACACACGGACACGCCCACAAGGGGACACGCCCATACGGGGGCACGCCCACACGGGGCACGCCCACACGGGGCTGTAGGGGGGGTGAAGCACGTCCTCCATCTCGGCAGAACCAGTGAAGGTCTGAGGACCACCTGGATCCAACCCAGCCAGAGAAGGATCCACACGTCAGGAGGAGGGGAGGAGGGGAGAGGAGGAGGGAGGAGAGAGGAGGGGAGGAGGGGAGGGGAGGAGGGGAAGAGAGGAGGAGGGGAGGAGGGGAGGAGAGGAGGGGAGGAGGGGAAGAGAGGAGAGGAAGAGAGGAGGAGGGGAGGAGGAGAGAAGAGGAGGAGAGGAGGGGGGGAGGAGGAGGAGGGGAGGAGAGGAGGAGGGAGGAGGAGGGGAGGAGAGGAGGGGAGGAGAGGAAGAGAGGAGGAGGGGAGGAGAGGAGGAGGGGAGGAGGAGAGAAGAGGAGGGGAGGAGGACAGGAGGAGGAGAGAGGAACCACTATTTCACCTTTCACTACCACCTGCAACATCAGTTGGACAAAAGATTCAGAGGGAAGAAGAAGGACAAGAGGGTGAGGAGGACAAGAGGGTGAGGAGGACAAGAGGGTGAGGAGGATGTTGAGGGTGAGGAGGACAAGAGGGTGAGGAGGACAAGAGGGTGAGGAGGATGTTGAGGGTGAGGAGGACAAGAGGGTGAGGAGGATGTTGAGGGTGAGGAGGACAAGAGGGTGAGGAGGACAAGAGGGTGAGGGAGGACAAGAGGGTGAGGAGGGATGTTGAGGGGAGGAGGAGGACAAGAGGGTGAGGAGGACAAGAGGGTGAGGAGGATGTTGAGGGTGAGGAGGACAAGAGGGTGAGGAGGACAAGAGGGTGAGGAGGATGTTGAGGGTGAGGAGGACAAGAGGGTGAGGAGGACAAGAGGGTGAGGAGGACAAGAGGGTGAGGAGGATGTTGAGGGTGAGGAGGACAAGAGGGTGAGGAGGACAAGAGGGTGAGGAGGATGTTGAGGGTGAGGAGGACAAGAGGGTGAGGAGGACAAGAGGGTGAGGAGGATGTTGAAGGTGAGGAGGACAAGAGGGTGAGGAGGACAACAGGGTGAGGAGGACAAGAGGGTGAGGAGGACAAGAGGGTGAGGAGGACATTGAGGGTGAGGAGGACATTGAGGGTGAGGAGGACAAGAGGGTGAGGAGGACATTGAGGGTGAGGAGGACAAGAGGGTGGAAGGACAACAGGATGAGGAGGACAAGAGGGTGAGGAGGACATTGAGGGTGAGGAGGACATTGAGGGTGAGGAGGACGTTGAGGGTGAGGAGGACAACAGGGTGAGGAGGACAAGAGGGTGAGGCGGACATTGAGGGTGAGGAGGACGTTGAGGGTGAGGAGGACAACAGGGTGAGGAGGACATTGAGGGTGAGGAGGACATTGAAGGTGAGGAGGACAAGAGGGTGAGGAGGACATTGAGGGTGAGGAGGACAAGAGGGTGAGGAGGACATTGAGGGTGAGGAGGACAACAGGGTGAGGAGGACATTGAGGGTGAGGAGGACATTGAGGGTGAGGAGGACAAGAGAGTGAGGAGGACATTGAGGGTGAGGAGGACAAGAGGGTGGAAGGACAACAGGGTGAGGAGGACAAGAGGGTGAGGAGGACGTTGAGGGTGAGGAGGCCAACAGGGTGAGGAGGACGTTGAGGGTGAGGAGGACAAGAGGGTGAGGAGGACAACAGGGTGAGGAAGACATTGAGGGTGAGGAGGACATTGAAGGTGAGGAGGACAAGAGGGTGAGGAGGACAACAGGGTGAGGAGGACAACAGGGTGAGGAGGATGTTGAAGGTGAGGAGGACAAGAGGGTGAGGAGGACAAGAGGGTGAGGAGGATGTTGAAGGTGAGGAGGACAAGAGGGTGAGGAGGACAACAGGGTGAGGAGGATGTTGAAGGTGAGGAGGACAAGAGGGTGAGGAGGACAAGAGGGTGAGGAGGACATTGAGGGTGAGGAGGACATTGAGGGTGAGGAGGACAAGAGGGTGAGGAGGACAAGAGGGTGAGGAGGACAAGAGGGTGAGGAGGACAACAGGGTGAGGAGGACAAGAGGGTGAGGAGGACGTTGAGGGTGAGGAGGACAAGAGGGTGAGGAGGACATTGAGGGTGAGGAGGACAACAGGGTGAGGAGGACATTGAGGGTGAGGAGGACATTGAGGGTGAGGAGGACAAGAGAGTGAGGAGGACATTGAGGGTGAGGAGGACAAGAGGGTGGAAGGACAACAGGGTGAGGAGGACAAGAGGGTGAGGAGGACGTTGAGGGTGAGGAGGACAACAGGGTGAGGAGGACGTTGAGGGTGAGGAGGACAAGAGGGTGAGGAGGACAACAGGGTGAGGAGGACATTGAGGGTGAGGAGGACATTGAAGGTGAGGAGGACAAGAGGGTGAGGAGGACATTGAGGGTGAGGAGGACATTGAAGGTGAGGAGGACATTGAGGGTGAGGAGGACAAGAGGGTGAGGAGGACGTTGAGGGTGAGGCGGACATTGAGGGTGAGGAGGACGTTGAGGGTGAGGAGGACAACAGGGTGAGGAGGACATTGAGGGTGAGGAGGACATTGAAGGTGAGGAGGACAAGAGGGTGAGGAGGACAAGAGGGTGAGGAGGACAAGAGGGTGAGGAGGACATTGAGGGTAAGGAGGACAAGAGGGTGAGGAGGACAAGAGGGTGAGGGAGGACATTGAGGGTGAGGAGGATAAGAGGGTGAGGAGGATGTTGAAGGTGAGGAGGACAACAGGGTGAGGAGGACAAGAGGGTAAGGAGGATGTTGAAGGTGAGGAGGACAAGAGGGTGAGGAGGACAACAGGGTGAGGAGGACATTGAGGGTGAGGAGGACAAGAGGGTGAGGAGGACATTGAGGGTGAGGAGGACAAGAGGGTGAGGAGGACAAGAGGGTGAGGAGGACAAGAGGGTGAGGAGGACATTGAGGGTGAGGAGGACAAGAGGGTGAGGAGGATAAGAGGGTGAGGAGGATGTTGAAGGTGAGGAGGACAACAGGGTGAGGAGGACAAGAGGGTGAGGAGGACAAGAGGGTGAGGAGGACAAGAGGGTGAGGAGGACAGTGAGGGTGAGGAGGACAAGAGGGTGAGGAGGACAAGAGGGTGAGGAGGACATTGAGGGTGAGGAGGACATTGAGGGTGAGGAGGACAAGAGGGTGAGGAGGACATTGAGGGTGAGGAGGACAAGAGGGTGAGGAGGACATTGAGGGTGAGGAGGACATTGAGGGTGAGGAGGACAAGAGGGTGAGGAGGACATTGAGGGTGAGGAGGACAAGAGGGTGAGGAGGACAAGAGGGTGAGGAGGACATTGAGGGTGAGGAGGACAAGAGGGTGAGGAGGACATTGAGGGTGAGGAGGACAAGAGGGTGAGGAGGACATTGAGGGTGAGGAGGACAAGAGGGTGAGGAGGACGTTGAGGGTGAGGAGGACATTGAGGGTGAGGAGGACAAGAGGGTGAGGAGGATAAGAGGGTGAGGAGGATGTTGAAGGTGAGGAGGACAACAGGGTGAGGAGGACAACAGGGTGAGGAGGATGTTGAAGGTGAGGAGGACAACAGGGTGAGGAGGACAACAGGGTGAGGAGGATGTTGAAGGTGAGGAGGACAAGAGGGTAAGGAGGACAAGAGGGTCAGGAGGATGTTGAAGGTGAGGAGGACAAGAGGGTCAGGAGGACAAGAGGGTGAGGAGGATGTTGAAGGTGAGGAGGACAAGAGGGTGAGGAGGACAAGAGGGTGAGGAGGACATTGAGGGTGAGGAGGACAAGAGGGTGAGGAGGACAAGAGGGTGAGGAGGACATTGAGGGTGAGGAGGACAAGAGGGTGAGGAGGACAAAAGGGTGAGGAGGACATTGAGGGTGAGGAGGACATTGAGGGTGAGGATGACAAGAGGGTGAGGAGGACAAGAGGGTGAGGAGGACATTGAGGGTGAGGAGGACAAGAGGGTGAGGAGGAAATTGAGGGTGAGGAGGACATTGAGGGTGAGGAGGACATTGAGGGTGAGGAGGACAAGAGGGTGAGGAGGACATTGAGGGTGAGGAGGACAAGAGGGTGAGGAGGACAAGAGGGTGAGGAGGACAACAGGGTGAGGAGGATGTTTAAGGTGAGGAGGACAACAGGGTGAGGAGGACAACAGGGTGAGGAGGATGTTGAAGGTGAGGAGGACAAGAGGGTGAGGAGGACAAGAGGGTGAGGAGGATGTTGAAGGTGAGGAGGACAAGAGGGTGAGGAGGACAACAGGGTGAGGAGGATGTTGAAGGTGAGGAGGACAAGAGGGTGAGGAGGACAAGAGGGTGAGGAGGACATTGAGGGTGAGGAGGACAACAGGGTGAGGAGGACAAGAGGGTGAGGAGGACATTGAGGGTGAGGAGGACAACAGGGTGAGGAGGACATTGAGGGTGAGGAGGACATTGAGGGTGAGGAGGACAAGAGGGTGAGGAGGACATTGAGGGTGAGGAGGACAAGAGGGTGGAAGGACAACAGGGTGAGGAGGACAAGAGGGTGAGGAGGACGTTGAGGGTGAGGAGGACAACAGGGTGAGGAGGACGTTGAGGGTGAGGAGGACAAGAGGGTGAGGAGGACAACAGGGTGAGGAGGACATTGAGGGTGAGGAGGACATTGAGGGTGAGGGAGGACAAGAGGGTGAGGGAGGACATTGAGGGTGAGGAGGACATTGAAGGTGAGGGAGGACATTGAGGGTGAGGAGGACAAGAGGGTGAGGAGGACGTTGAGGGTGAGGCGGACATTGAGGGTGAGGAGGACGTTGAGGGTGAGGAGGACAACAGGGTGAGGAGGACATTGAGGGTGAGGAGGACATTGAAGGTGAGGAGGACAAGAGGGTGAGGAGGATAAGAGGGTGAGGAGGACAAGAGGGTGAGGAGGACAAGAGGGTGAGGAGGACAACAGGGTGAGGAGGACAAGAGGGTGAGGAGGACGTTGAGGGTGAGGAGGACAAGAGGGTGAGGAGGACAAGAGGGTGAGGAGGACAACAGGGTGAGGAGGACAAGAGGGTGAGGAGGACAAGAGGGTGAGGAGGACATTGAGGGTGAGGAGGACGTTGAGGGTGAGGAGGACAAGAGGGTGAGGAGGACAAGAGGGTGAGGAGGACATTGAGGGTGAGGAGGACAAGAGGGTGAGGAGGACATAGAGGGTGAGGAGGACAAGAGGGTGAGGAGGACATTGAGGGTGAGGAGGACAAGAGGGTGAGGAGGACAAGAGGGTGAGGAGGATAAGAGGGTGAGGAAGACGTTGAGGGTGAGGAGGACGTTGAGGGTGAGGAGGACAAGAGGGTGAGGAAGACATTGAGGGTGAGGAGGACATTGAGGGTGAGGAGGACAAGAGGGTGAGGAGGACAAGAGGGTGAGGAGGACAACAGGGTGAGGAGGACAAGAGGGTGAGGAGGACGTTGAGGGTGAGGAGGACTAGAGGGTGAGGAGGACAAGAGGGTGAGGAGGACAAGAGGGTGAGGAGGACATTGAGGGTGAGGAGGACAAGAGGGTGAGGAGGACAAGAGGGTGAGGAGGACAAGAGGGTGAGGAAGACGTTGAGGGTGAGGAGGACGTTGAGGGTGAGGAGGACAAGAGGGTGAGGAGGACAAGAGGGTGAGGAAGACATTGAGGGTGAGGAGGACAAGAGGGTGAGGAGGACAAGAGGGTGAGGAGGACATTGAGGGTGAGGAGGACAAGAGGGTGAGGAGGACAAGAGGGTGAGGAGGACGTTGAGGGTGAGGAGGACAAGAGGGTGAGGAAGACATTGAGGGTGAGGAGGACATTGAGGGTGAGGAGGACAAGAAGGTGAGGAGGACAAGAGGGTGAGGAGGACAACAGGGTGAGGAGGACAAGAGGGTGAGGAGGACGTTGAGGGTGAGGAGGACAAGAGGGTGAGGAAGACATTGAGGGTGAGGAGGACATTGAGGGTGAGGAGGACGTTGAGGGTGAGGAGGACAAGAGGGTGAGGAGGACAAGAGGGTGAGGAGGACAAGAGGGTGAGGAAGACATTGAGGGTGAGGAGGACATTGAGGGTGAGGAGGACATTGAGGGTGAGGAGGACAAGAGGGTGAGGAGGACAAGAGGGTGAGGAGGACAACCCCCCGGTGGAGGCGGGGCTGATGCCCTCGGCCACGGTGGCGTCGGTGAGGCTGACAGGATGTTGCATCACAGCAAGGTTTCACTTTCTGACTTCCTGTCTGGTCGGCTCCACCGCTGAGGTCATGTGACCACCGCTGAGGTCATGTGACCACCGCTGAGGTCATGTGACCATGTGGGGCTTTAATGGACTCACGCTCGTGCTCCTGTCCTCCAGCGTTCCCTCCAAACCATCGTGTGTGTGTGAGTGTGTGTGTGAGTGTGTGTGTGTGAGTGTGTGTGTTTGTGTGTGTGAGTGTGTGTGTGTGTGTGAGTGTGTGTGTGTGTGTGTGTGTGTGTGTGTGTGAGTGTGTGTGTGTGTGTGTGTGTG
>CAJVRN010000149.1:2882500-3054403 GCA_911728415.1 Lagocephalus sceleratus
AGCTGATCCTCTGTCCCCTTGAGGACATCTTTTTTGGCTGATCCTCTGTCCCCCTTGAGGACATCTTTTACTTTAGCTGATCCTCTGTCCCCTTGAGGACATCTTTGGCTGATCCTCTGTCCCCTTGAGGACATCTTTTACTTTAGCTGATCCTCTGTCCCCTTGAGGACATCTTTGGCTGATCCTCTGTCCCCCTTGAGGACATCTTTTACTTTAGCTGATCCTCTGTCCCCTTGAGGACATCTTTGGCTGATCCTCTGTCCCCCGTGAGGACATCTTTTACTTTAGCTGATCCTCTGTCCCCTTGAGGACATCTTTGGCTGATCCTCTGTCCCCTTGAGGACATCTTTTACTTTAGCTGATCCTCTGTCCCCTTGAGGACATCTTTGGCTGATCCTCTGTCCCCTTGAGGACATCTTTGGCTGATCCTCTGTCCCCTTGAGGACATCTTTTACTTTAGCTGATCCTCTGTCCCCTTGAGGACATCTTTTACTTTAGCTGATCCTCTGTCCCCTTGAGGACATCTTTGGCTGATCCTCTGTCCCCTTGAGGACATCTTTTACTTTAGCTGATCCTCTGTCCCCTTGAGGACATCTTTGGCTGATCCTCTGTCCCCCTTGAGGACATCTTTTACTTTAGCTGATCCTCTGTCCCCTTGAGGACATCTTTGGCTGATCCTCTGTCCCCCGTGAGGACATCTTTTACTTTAGCTGATCCTCTGTCCCCTTGAGGACATCTTTGGCTGATCCTCTGTCCCCCTGTGAGGACATCTTTTACTTTAGCTGATCCTCTGTCCCCTTGAGGACATCTTTTACTTTAGCTGATCCTCTGTCCCCTTGAGGACATCTTTGGCTGATCCTCTGTCCCCTTGAGGACATCTTTGGCTGATCCTCTGTCCCCTTGAGGACATCTTTTACTTTAGCTGATCCTCTGTCCCCTTGAGGACATCTTTGGCTGATCCTCTGTCCCCCTTGAGAACATCTTTTACTTTAGCTGATCCTCTGTCCCCTTGAGGACATCTTTGGCTGATCCTCTGTCCCCCGTGAGGACATCTTTTACTTTAGCTGATCCTCTGTCCCCTTGAGGACATCTTTGGCTGATCCTCTGTCCCCTTGAGGACATCTTTGGCTGATCCTCTGTCCCCTTGAGGACATCTTTTACTTTAGCTGATCCTCTGTCCCCTTGAGGACATCTTTGGCTGATCCTCTGTCCCCCTTGAGGACATCTTTACTTTAGCTGATCCTCTGTCCCCTTGAGGACATCTTTGGCTGATCCTCTGTCCCCCTTGAGGACATCTTTTACTTTAGCTGATCCTCTGTCCCCTTGAGGACATCTTTGGCTGATCCTCTGTCCCCTTGAGGACATCTTTTACTTTAGCTGATCCTCTGTCCCCTTGAGGACATCTTTGGCTGATCCTCTGTCCCCTTGAGGACATCTTTGGCTGATCCTCTGTCCCCTTGAGGACATCTTTTACTTTAGCTGATCCTCTGTCCCCTTGAGGACATCTTTGGCTGATCCTCTGTCCCCCTTGAGGACATCTTTTACTTTAGCTGATCCTCTGTCCCCTTGAGGACATCTTTGGCTGATCCTCTGTCCCCGTGAGGACATCTTTTACTTTAGCTGATCCTCTGTCCCCTTGAGGACATCTTTTACTTTAGCTGATCCTCTGTCCCCTTGAGGACATCTTTGGCTGATCCTCTGTCCCCTTGAGGACATCTTTGGCTGATCCTCTGTCCCCTTGAGGACATCTTTTACTTTAGCTGATCCTCTGTCCCCTTGAGGACATCTTTGGCTGATCCTCTGTCCCCTTGAGGACATCTTTGGCTGATCCTCTGTCCCCTTGAGGACATCTTTTACTTTAGCTGATCCTCTGTCCCCTTGAGGACATCTTTGGCTGATCCTCTGTCCCCTTGAGGACATCTTTTACTTTAGCTGATCCTCTGTCCCCTTGAGGACATCTTTTACTTTAGCTGATCCTCTGTCCCCTTGAGGACATCTTTGGCTGATCCTCTGTCCCCCTTGAGGACATCTTTTACTTTAGCTGATCCTCTGTCCCCTTGAGGACATCTTTGGCTGATCCTCTGTCCCCCGTGAGGACATCTTTTACTTTAGCTGATCCTCTGTCCCCTTGAGGACATCTTTTACTTTAGCTGATCCTCTGTCCCCTTGAGGACATCTTTGGCTGATCCTCTGTCCCCGTGAGGACATCTTTAGCTGATCCTCTGTCCCCGTGAGGACATCTTTGGCTGATCCTCTGTCCCCGTGAGGACATCTTTTTCTTTAGCTGATCCTCTGTCCCCGTGAGGACATCTTTGGCTGATCCTCTGTCCCCGTGAGGACATCTTTGGCTGATCCTCTGTCCCCTTGAGGACATCTTTGGCTGATCCTCTGTCCCCGTGAGGACATCTTTTACTTTAGCTGATACATTGATGCTGGTCGGAGGGGCTCACTCTTTACTCGTCTCCAGGAGTGACCTTCACCCCGAGGGCCCCCCCCCCGTCGTCCCTCCCCGTCTCACACAGGAAGCGTGAGTCACTCCTCACAGTTTCAGATCTTGTGCCGTTTGTGAGGTTTCACAATGCGCTGTGACTTCTGGGGCGGGCTTGTGCAACTGGAGCGGCGTGCCAGACGCTGGTCGTGGTGGTTGTTGTGGGCCGGGCGTGCCTCCCCCCTCCTCCCCCCTCCTCCCCCCGTGGGCCTGTGCAAGCGTGCGCAGCACCGCTTCCTGTTTGATGGAAAAGCTTCATCACGACCTCGGTGTGCCAAGCTGAACACTTCCTGTAGCCGCTCACACTCCACATGACGTTGAGCGCTTCAACTAACGACACTCCTGAGAGCTTCATCAACCTCCTCCTCCTCCTCCTCGTCAACAACAACAACAACAACAACAACAACGACAAAGGTTTCAGAGCTGTAGCTGTCCATATGTGTGTGTGTTTGTACAAGTTACATACAGGCGCATACGTGTGTTGTTTTGTTCAGGATCAGAATGGATTATTAATTGATTACCATCGTACAGAAACACTGAAAAATCGTTAATGGGAATTAAATTAATTAAAAAGAATTGAGAATGAACGAGAGCGTCTGTTTTAATGCGTCTTTAATCCCCTCTGGCTGATGAGGCCGTCATCTGAAGACGACTGTGTCCAGTTTTAACACGCTTGACCACAAGATGGCGGCAAATCCGAACGAAAGCCTCAGCCGTCGTCATGGCAACAGGTTTTCTGTTCTACTTCCCTGGAATGTATTTATTTGTTTGTTGGTTAATAAGTTGAGAAGCACTCAGAAAATAACCGCCTCAAGTATCTGGACAGATGGAGCGGAGCTCTAAATGGACTAAACACACACACACACACAGCATGAGTCAACGTGTGTGTGTGTGTGTGTGTGTGTGTGTGTGTGTGTGTGTGTGTGTGTGTGTATTGATCAGGGGATCAATACACACGACAGTAGCACCACAGATCACTGAATAACCTACCTATTTAGGAGGAGAAATGCTGCTCCTGTCTCATAGTCCATCGATGGTTTTGTTGGTCGTGTTTTTTTTCTTTTTAATGAATTGTTGTTTTTCATTCATGTGTTTTATTAGAGGCATAAACCACTTTGTCTGTGCGACTAAACTCACTGACACATTCAGGGCACATTTCCTCCAAACCCTCTAAAAGTTAAAAAACAATGTAATTGTTTTTTAACCATCCTAATCCATCACATCCATTTTATGAATAATTAAAAGCTTCAGATCTGTCATGTAAAATTAAAATGATTCAATCAGAATATTTTTAGAAGGATTTTAAAGCGCACCATGCGTAACAGCACACGTGTTTGGTATGTGCAGGACCACGGGAAATTAACAGAACAATAGCAGAGAACAGATAAGGGAACGGAGGGAGGAACCGAGACTCAAACTTTTGAACTGATACAACCCACCAGGAAACAGGTTCACCAAAGGTCAGCGTGCTTTGGATCCACGTCATCCCTCCACACTTGGTGGTGGAGACGTGATGAGCTTCCTCATGAATAAGTGTTACTCTTTCAGCCCCAACACACTTTGAAGCTGTGTGATGTGATCCAGATGTGACTCGCAGGCCTCTATCCCACCCTCCTTCTGCCTCTAGCTCTGGTTCTCTCTGAGTTCTTGTCCAGGACAACTCGAGGAACCAAGCTTGGTCCAGAGTGAGTCTGGTGAACGTGAAACACGCTCTTTAGAGGGGATGTTCCAAACACCTCTGCTTCATGTCTGGACCAAAGAGCAGCATCAGCAGCAGGAGCGAAGACGAGGGCGCCCTTGAGTGTGGCTCCAGGTGGACGCTGGCCCCCCGACCCGACCTCCTTCTGGAGCAAACGCTTGAGCTGCAGCGGTACTTCAGCACCAGGACGCTCTCAGTCCTTCAGGTGGCTCCAGTGTGCATCAGACGCCTGAGCAGACGCTCTCAGAGGTTTTCTCTTTTTCAACACAATCTTTTAAATCTAGAAAGAAAACAGATTATTAGAAGAAGCATTTATTATTATTGTTGTTGTTATTATTAATCATATTATTGTTGTTGTTATTAACATTATTATTATCACCATCATCATCACCACCATTATTATTATTATTATTATTATTATTATTATTATTATTATTATTATTATTATTATTATCATCATCATCATCATCATTATTATCATCATCATCATCATCATCATTATTATTATTATTATTATTATAATCATCATCACCATTATTATTATCATCATTATCATCATCATCATTATTATTATTATTATTATTATAATCATCATCACCATTATTATCATCATTATCATTATTATTATTATTAATAATAATAATAATAATATTAGTCGTGTAGTATCACCATCACCATCATCATCATTATTATTATTATCATCATCATCATTATTATTATTATTATTATTATTATTATTATTATCATCATCATCATCACCATTATTATTATCATCATTATCATCATTATTATTACTATTATTATAATTATTATCATTATTATTAATAATATTAGTAGTGTAGTATCACCATCATCCTCATCATCTGGAGGAGCACCTGTGAACCCCTGAGGAGGTGGTTGTACTCACACAGGAGCACGGCGTCACTGAGGCGGGCGTATGCTCCGTCGGGGGGGCCGTGCAGGTCGATGCAGTAGACGAACCTCAGCTCGGGGGGGCGCTGGGAGAGGGGCAGGTCCAGGACCAGCGGGATGATGCGCCTGGACGCCGCCCCCTCCGCCAGGACCTGGTGCATCATGTAGTGGCACCAGTGGTCCTGCAGGAAGCCGGGGGTGAGGAGCAGGGCCCAGACGTGGCTGTCCCGCACCGCCTGGTACAGCTCCGAGGGGGCCGCCCCCCCCGGGAGGTCGTCCCGGTGCTGCAGGAAGCACCTGAGGCCGCGGGGGGACGCCTCCAGGAAGGACACCAGCCGCGCGGCCTCCTCGCAGTCGCTGTCCGCCGAGCTGTGGCAGACGAACACGTCGTAGCTCCGGCTCCAGCGCAGCCGGGAGCCCAGCGCCGCCTGCGCCTGCGCCTGCGCCTGCACGCCCGCGGGACGGGCGGACGGGGACGCCGAGGACGACCTCCTTCCTCCCCTCCCCTCGGGAGCGGGCTGCTGGGGGAGACACGCTCTGGGGTTCAGGATCTTCTGGAGCCAGCCTGAGACAGAAGCACATCCTGAGGGGACTGGAGGACTGAACCTGACCCGATTGCGCAACAAGAGGACCGCGTGGAGCGGGACGTACCATACATGTTGATGTCATCATGCCTGACAAAGGGCTGGACGCGAGCTCTCATGTGGCCTCACAACTAACGCTGAGGAATCGGGCGGCAGAACGCAGCCGCGCGACAAGCGGGTCTGTGAGCATCGAGAGGCACAAGTAGGAAGTGTGTGGAAGTCCATGTGAAGTCAGACGTTACATGCAAAAGAGTCATAGTTCCCTTTTGAGTGAGCGCGCGTCATATTTAACCCTTCGGTCACACGTGTGTGTGTGTGTGTGTGTGTGTGTGTGTGTGTGTGTGTGTGTGTGGATAATCTGACACTGCTGGTATCTTTACTGACCTACACATACGTAAAGATACACAAACAAAAGAGACTGACCTTAATCAAACCTGAAACTTTAAAAAAAGTGGGGGAGGCGCGGGAGACCCTCACCCCAGGAGACCCTCACTCACCCCAGGTGACCCTCACTCACCCCAGGAGACCCTCACTCACCCCAGGAGACCCTCACCCCAGGAGACCCTCACCCCAGGAGACCCTCACTCAGACCCCTCACCCCAGGAGACCCTCACTCACCCCAGGAGACCCCCTCACCCCAGGAGACCCCACTCACCCCTGGGACCCCCTCACCCCAGGAGACCCTCACTCACCCCAGGTGACCCTCACCCCAGGAGACCCTCACTCACCCCAGGTGACCCTCACTCACCCCAGGAGACCCTCACTCACCCCAGGTGACCCTCACTCACCCCAGGAGACCCTCACCCCAGGAGACCCTCACTCACCCCTGGAGACCCTCACCCCAGGTGACCCTCACTCACCCCAGGAGACCCTCACCCCAGGTGCCTCACCCCAGGAGACCCTCACTCACCCCAGGTGACCCTCACTCACCCCAGGTGACCCTCACTCACCCCAGGAGACCCTCACTCACCCCAGGTGACCCTCACTCACCCCAGGAGACCCTCACTCACCCCAGGTGACCCTCACTCACCCCAGGAGACCCCTCACCCCCGGAGACCCTCACCCCAGGAGACCTCACCACCCCTGGAGACCCTCACCCCAGGTGACCCCCCTCACCCCAGGAGACCCTCACTCACCCCAGGAGCACCTCACCCCAGGTGACCCTCACTCACCCCAGGAGACCCTCACTCACCCCAGGTGACCCTCACCCCAGGAGACCCTCACTCACCCCAGGTGACCCTCACTCACCCCAGGAGACCCTCACTCACCCCAGGTGACCCTCACCCACGGCTCACTCACCCCAGGAGACCCTCAGCCCAGGAGACCCTCACTCACCCCAGGTGACCCTCACTCACCCCAGGTGACCCTCACTCACCCCAGGAGACCCTCACTCACCCCAGGAGCACCTCACTCACCCCAGGAGACCCTCACCCCAGGAGACCCTCACTCACCCCAGGAGCATCTCACTCACCCCAGGAGACCCTCACTCACCCCAGGTGACCCTCACTCACCCCAGGACCCTCACCCCAGGTGACCCTCACTCACCCCAGGAGACCCTCATCACCCCAGGTGACCCTCACCCCAGGAAGACCCTCATCACCCCAGGAGACCCTCACTCACCCAGGAGACCCTCACCCCAGGAGACCCTCACTCACCCCAGGAGCATCCACCACCCCAGGAGACCCTCACTCACCCCAGGTGACCCTCACCCCAGGGACCCTCCCCCCACCCCCTCACCCCGGGCATCTCACTCACCCCAGGTGACCCTCACTCACCCCAAGAGACCCTCACTCACCCCAGGTGACCCTCACCCCAGGAGACCCTCACTCACCCCTGGAGACCCTCACCCCAGGAGACCCTCACTCACCCCAGGTGACCCTCCCCACCCCAGGAGCACTCACTCACCCCAGGTGACTGCCCTCACCCCAGGAGACCCTCACTCACCCCTGGAGACCCTCACCCCAGGAGACCCTCACTCACCCCAGGTGACCCTCACCCCAGGAGACCCTCACTCACCCCAGGTGACCCTCACTCACCCCAGGAGCATCTCACTCACCCCAGGAGACCCTCACTCACCCCAGGAGACCCTCACCCCAGGAGACCCTCACTCACCCCTGGAGACCCTCACCCCAGGTGACCCTCACTCACCCCAGGCGTCCTGACCAGATACCTGAGCCCCCCCGACTGACTCCTCTGGGCCTGGAGGACCACCTCGACCCGGAGCCCCTCCAGGTCCCACCTCCTCACCCTCAGGCTCAGCCTGCAGAGGGAGGTCGACCCTGAGGGTGAGGGTCGGGACGTAAACCGAGAGCTTTGCCTTTCAGCTCAGCTCCTGTATCCCCCCGACAGACGTCAGATCACCGGGGTCAAAGGTCAGCCCCCCACCAGGCTCCTGCTCCTCCGGTGGACTGGACTCCTTTTGTCTTTCTCATCAAACCCGTTCATCCTCACTCCATTAAACCACTGACTCCCCTCTGTCCTCAAGACATCGTCCTTGCGCGGTGTTCCGGTGCTCAGCCCGATCACCAGGGGGCAGACGGGGAGACGCGCCGCGACGTCATGACGCACGGACACGCCCACTGACGTACGGGGAAGTGACGTCATTTCCTGGACGACAGTGTGACGTGTCGAAGAGAGCGTCGGTGCCGGATTAAACCCGCGGGATTATCACCTGTTAAAGTGTCCAGGTGAGGCGGGCCGGGGGTCCGGGGGGGGGTCCGGGGGTCCGGGGGGGGGGTCCGGGGGGTCCGGGAGGGGGTCCGGTCGCTGACGCGGGGTTTGTGTGTGTGTGTGTGTGTGTGTGTGTGTGTGTGTGTGTGTGTGTGTGTGTGTGTGTGTGTGTGTGTGTGTGTGTTGCAGGATGCTGGACTTCTTCACCATCTTCAGCAAAGGCGGCATCGTCCTCTGGTGCTTCCAGGGAGCCGGCGTCACCCAGGCCTTCACCGGGCCCGTCAACGCTCTCATCCGCTCCGTCATCCTCCAGGTGTGTGTGTGTGTGTGTGTGTGTGTGTGTGTGTGTGAGAGAGAGAGTGTGTGTGTGAGAGAGAGAGTGTGTGTGTGTGAGAGTGAGTGTGAGTGTGTGTGTGAGTGTGAGTGTGAGAGAGAGAGTGTGTGTGTGTGTGTGTGAGAGAGAGAGAGAGAGAGTGTGTGTGTGAGAGTGAGTGTGTGTGTATGTGTGTGTGTAGGTGTGTGTGTGTGTGTGTGTGTGAGTGAGAGAGAGAGAGTGTGTGTGTGTGAGAGTGAGTGTGTGTGTGTGTGAGAGAGAGAGTGAGTATGTGTGTGTGTAGGTGTGTGTGAGAGAGAGAGTGTGTATGTGTGTGTGTAGGTGTGTGTAGGTGTGTGTGTGTGTGTGTGTGTGTGTGTGGGCCAACGCTACAGGCTGGCCCACGCTCAGGATGTTGCGTAACCTTTGTGTCTCAAATGTGCCCACCTCGTCTCCACCATCGTCTCCGGGGCCGAGCTCGTCTCCTCGCTGATCCGTGTGAGACGCGTGTGCCGTGTGAGACGCGTGTGCCGTGTGAGACGCGTGTGCTGTCATATGTACCCCGTCTGTTTGTGCTTGCAGGAGCGGAGCGGCAACAACTCCTTCACTCATGAGGCCCTGACCCTCAAGTACAAACTGGACAACGAGTTTGAGCTGCTGTTTGTGGTGCGTTCCTTCATTCATCTTATTTATTTATTTTATTTATCGGCTGCTTTGAACCAGAACATTCAGGAAACATTCACACCGCATGTGACGGCACCCTGTGTGTGTTAGATGTGCGTTTGACCAGCCATGATCCGGGACACGGACACAAACTGTGACTGTTTGTCTTGGCTGCCTCGTTCTGCTCTGAGCGAGTCTGCTGGTACCTCACTGGGTCGGCTGGTCAGCGTCTGTCTCTGCTGCGTCTCAGGTGGGTTTTCAAAAGATCCTGACGCTGACGTACGTGGACAAGTTGATAGACGACATCCAGCTCCACTTCAGGGATCGTTATAAGAACGAGCTGGTGCAGAAGGGGGCTTTAAAGTTCATAAACCACAGCTATGAGTTTGAGGACGACTTCCTTAAGCTTCTGAGGTAAACGCGTGTCCTCTCTTGAGACTCCGTCTTGTGTGAGATGTGTTTTAGATGCACGTATATTTAACCTGTTGAACTTTTTAAACCCAAAGAGAGGCAGAGTACAGCAGCAAAGCACGGAGCCCTGCCCACATGAGGACCTTTAAGGAGTCGGAGAAATCACAAAAAACTGTAAGGTCGATGATTGACACCAAGGGTGGAGACAAGGGGAAGGACCAGGGGGGCAAAAAGAATAAAAACGCCAAGAAGGAGGGTGAGTACGCCACGTTTGGCTGCTGGAAACATGTCCTGGTATCTCAGCACTCAGGTGAGACGCCCCACTCTCTGCAGCTTCTGCAGCCGAGCTTGAGAAAGCTGAGCAGCACAAAAGCTCGTCGTCCGCTCCGAAGACGGTCGAGAACGGAAACCAGGGTCTCACTGCCGATGAGATCATGCAGAAGAAGCGCGAGGAGTTCTTTAGCAAGCGCCTGGTGACGACTACTGTCAAAGCCAGGTTCAGTAACCTTTATTCACCCACTGATTCTCACCCTGCACCCAGCCTCCACACCAGGGGTCTCCAGGTCCCCCCCCCAGAGGGCCGTGAGGCTGCAGGTTCTGGTCCCACCAGTCCAGCTCACCCAGTTTGACCAGTCAGCTGTTGAAGACTCAGATGAGTTGATGAAGTGAGTCCAGTCTGGTGCTGCTGCTGCTGGGTTGGACCAGAACCTGCAGCCTCACGGACCTTTGGGGGGACCTGGAGACCCCTGGGGGGGACCTGGAGACCCCTGGGGGGACCTGGAGACCCCTGGGGGACCTGGAGACCCCTGGGGGGACCTGGAGACCCCTGGGGGGACCTGGAGACCCCTGGGGGGGACCTGGAGACCCCTGGTGTGGAGTCTCTCCTGCTGAAACCACGTGATGTTGCCAAAGGATGATGTTTGCTTTTGCGTCCAACCTCCCTTACTTCTGACCTCTTCATTCTGGTCTCCAGTAAATCCCCAAAGCCTCAGAACCCTCGGAAGAAGAAAATGCGTGTTTGGGATATGAGTGGCACCAGCTCCAAGAACCTGGACTACAGTGAGAGGAACGGAGACGGTTCTGCCAATGATGGAGAGCACGAGGCCCAGAGCGACCCGGTAGGTCCTGATGAAGAGGGGGGGGAGGAGGGGGCCTGGCTCTTGATCCTCAGTGGTGGTGGTGTTCTCCAGGGCATGCAGCTGAGCTCCATGAAGGGAGACCTGTTGTCCGTGGACTACGAGTCCAGTGAGGAGGAGGAGGAGATGGAGGAGGAGAGAGTGGTCGTCAGTGAAACGAGCAGGCCCAAGTAAAAGAGCCGAAACACTCTGACTGGCGTGAATGCCACGTGTCCCACCTCTGTGGTCTGAAGGTCAGGGACCTCTGTGGCTCTCTTCCAGCTCTAAGAAGAGCGGAGGCTTTGGGGGCATGTTGGGGATGCTGAAGGGCCTGGTGGGCTCCAAGAACCTGACCCGCGAGGACATGGAGTCGGTCCTGGACAAGATGAAGGACCACCTCATCGGTACGATGAACGCACCCCGCTGACGCCAGCCGCTCGGCCTGCTCACCCCTCTCCTGTCCTCCCCAGCCAAGAATGTAGCAGCCGATATATCCGCCCAGCTCTGTGACTCCGTCGCCAAGAAACTGGAGGGCAAAGTCATGGGCACATTCACCAGTGAGTAGACGTGCTTCAGCCCTCCAGCGCTCACGGGTGAGCTCTGACACACACGCCTGCGCCCGCAGCTGTGGCCTCCACGGTGAAGCAGGCCCTGCAGGACTCGCTGGTGCAGATCCTGCAGCCCAAGCGGAGGGTGGACATCCTGAGGGACGTGATGGAGGCCCAGAGCCAGCGCCGGCCCTTCGTCATCACCTTCTGTGGCGTCAACGGGGTGGGGAAGTCCACCAACCTGGCCAAGGTGAGCCTGCTGCCGCGCAACCAGGCACGCTCTCAGACCTGACGGGGTCCTCGACATCTGCACGCGCGCTTGATCTGATCAGCCGTCACCTGAGTGTGGACCAGCCCAGGGTGGAGGTGTGCAGCTGCACCAGTAACCAGGACCCACAGCCCCTTAGAAACACTGATACGAGTGTGTGTGTGAGTGTGTGTGAGTGTGTGTGAGTGTGTGTGAGAGTGTGTGAGAGTGTGTGAGTGTGTGTGAGAGTGTGTGAGTGTGTGTGAGTGTGTGTGTGTGTGTGTGTGTGTGTGTGAGTGTGTGTGAGTGTGTGTGAGTGTGTGTGTGTGTGAGTGTGTGAGTGTGTGTGTGAGAGTGTGTGTGTGAGTGTGTGTGTGAGAGTGTGTGAGTGTGTGTGAGTGTGTGTGAGTGTGTGTGAGTGTGTGTGTGAGAGTGTGTGAGAGTGTGTGTGAGTGTGTGTGTGTGTGTGTGTGTGAGAGTGTGTGAGAGTGTGTGAGAGTGTCTGTGTGTGTGTGAGAGAGTGTGTGAGTGTGTGTGAGTGTGTGTGAGTGTGTGAGTGTGTGTGAGTGTGTGTGAGTGTGTGTGAGTGTGTGTGAGTGTGTGTGAGAGTGTGTGTGTGTAGAGTGTGTGTGTGTGTGTGAGAGTGTGTGAGAGTGTGTGAGAGTGTCTGTGTGTGTGTGAGTGTGTGTGTGTGAGTGTGTGTGAGTGTGAGTGTGGAGTGTGTGTGAGTGTGTGAGTGTCTGTGTGTGCGTGAGTGTGCGTGAGTGTGCGTGAGTGTGTGAGTGTGTGTGAGTGTGTGTACTTACCGGTACTCGTTTTGATGTCACACTCTGGGGCTTAGAGATTAGAGACATTACAGTCGTATAGGAAAGGCTTTGACCCAGTTCAAGTGTGCAGCTGCTTGGTGGAGGCTCGGTGGCCGTGAGTGGAGCACAGTCCCACAGAACCAAGTGTTTGTGATTAATAATGAATCATGAGACGTGGAATAAAATCCCAAATTCTTCCAGGATTATGGATCTCTTTTCAAGTCATGAAATGTCAAACTAGACTTTAAAGAAAAGTCAACAAGCTGTCTGATCTCAGGCTGCAGCCTTTGTTTTCTCCAGCTTTGACTAATGCTGACTTTTGATCAAACACACCAGTAAGGTTGATTTATTTGTGTGTGTGTGTGTGTGTGTGTGTGTGTGTGTGTGTGTGTGTGTGTGTGTGTGTGTGTGTGTGTGTGAGTGTGAGTGTGAGTGTGAGTGTGAGTGTGTGTGAGTGTGTGTGTGTGTGTGAGTGTGTGTGTCACAGTCCAGTGATCCGGCGGTGTGTGTCTCAGACCCTCTGCCCTTGTGCCCCTGCAGATCTCCTTCTGGCTGATAGAGAACGGCTTCACCGTGCTCATCGCGGCCTGCGACACGTTCCGCGCCGGAGCGGTGGAGCAGCTGCGCACTCACCAGCGGCGCCTGAACTCCTTACACCCCCCGGAGAGGCACGGGGGGCGGCCCATGGTCCAGCTCTACGAGAAGGGCTACGGGAAGGACGCCGCCGGCATCGCCATGGAGGCCATAGCCTACGGTACGTCCTCCTGGGGGACCAGGGTCCCTCTGGGGCTCACCTCCACCTGTGCCCCCCCCCAGCACGGAACCAGGCGTTTGACGTGGTGCTGGTGGACACGGCCGGGCGGATGCAGGACAACGCGCCCCTGATGACGGCCCTGGCCAAGCTGATCGCCGTCAACATGCCCGACCTGGTTCTGTTTGTGGGCGAAGCTCTCGTGGGGAACGAAGCCGTGGACCAGCTGGTGAGAGCGCACGCGCTGGGTCGGGTCTGGCTCGGGTCTGGGTCGGGTCTGGGTCGGGTCTGGGTCGGGTCTGGGGGGCGGGGGGAGCTCCGTGAGGAAGCTGCATCCCACAGAACAGCTCTCAGAACCACCAGAGCGGGTCAGGACGCATGTGAGTGTGACCTCACGCTCACACGACCCCCGACGGGGCAGAGATGGGTGCATGCGCTCTGACCCGCCGGCAGAGGGCGGTAGAGCCCCAGAGAGCAGGCCGGGGCAGGCGGAGGTTGTTGACGGACCTGCTGTCCCCTGTCCTCAGGTCAAGTTCAACCAGGCCCTGGCGGACCACTCCATGTCCGACAGGCCCCGCCTCATCGACGGGATCGTCCTCACGAAGTTCGACACCATCGACGACAAGGTACGGCCCCCCCCGCCCGCCCCCTGTGGGCGCCCTGTCTCCTGACCGCTGCGCTGCGCTGGTGTCTCTGGCAGGTCGGCGCCGCCATCTCCATGACGTACATCACGGGCCAGCCCATTGTGTTCGTGGGCACGGGGCAGACCTACAACGACCTGCGCAACCTGAACGCGCGCGCGGTGGTGGGCGCCCTGATGAAGGCCTGAGCGGCTGCATGCTCCGCTGCGTGTCTGTCCTCGTCGCCACGGCGCCCGGGCGCCGTGAGACGTCCCTGCTGCTAATTTGAAGATGTCCTGCGGCGTCCACGTCACACCTGAGTGAACTCGGTCACGGACGGGCTTGTCAGTGTCACAGTAAAAACACCAGTTGTGCAACACCACCAAACTGCTTTATTTTTCCTTTGGGGCCTGTACTGGACGAGACGCACCTCATAAAGACCAGCTGGTGACGCCACCTGCGGCCCGACGGGCCTCCGTCGTGGTGACGTGGGTCGAGACCTGATAAACACCCCCCCCCCCCCCCCATCCTGCTACTTCCCTTTAGTTGAGTGAGATCAGGTCAGTGAGGTTTGCAGCTGCTTGTGCCTGAGAACAGCCTAGTGACCACAGTGCCTACTCACTGAGGACACACACACACACACACACACACACACACACACACACACACACACACACACACACACCTCTCGTTGTGGTCTGGGGGTGGATCATTGAAGGTTAGCCCTCAGCAGGTGAGGTCCATCAGACGTGTCCACACACTGGTGGGTGTGGTTATTTGGTCCTTTACATGAAAAGATCAAATCCAGCACCTCAAGCTCCCTCCAGTTTGTAGTGAAATGTGAGTAAATAAAGACGCAGCGCCAGTGAACACGGTGAAGGTAGCCCCTCCGGATGTTCAGGATGAACCTGCTCCACCAGGTGAGGTGAACAGACAGCAGCACAGATAAGATACCAAAAGGTTTATTTTTGAAACAGTACTTATAAATACAAGAAAACAAGCAAGTATTAATACAAAATCTGTCTTCAAGAGAACGTTTCAGTGAAGGAGTGGCGAGGTGGTCGGTCCTGACTAAAGCGGGGCTGCCTCTGGGGCTCAGCGCCGTCCACAGCTGGAGGGTCGGGGTTGGCTCGGCCCCCGTCAGAGGGACACTGATCACTGATCAGCTCGGTAACAAACACCGCGTGCTAATTAAAGCGGTTTAATTTGGCTCTAAGGATCCTTCATTTGACCAAGTGTTACAGGAACTTCCTCATAACTCATTCCCCTGACCCACATCTGGACCAGCTGAGGGGGCGGCTTTACTCCACCCTCCCTTCTATTGAGTCGTTTTCCCCCGTCGGCCCCCCCGTCGGCCCCCCCGTGTCGCCAGAGGCGCCGACACGATGCACATTTAAGAGGGGGGAGCAGCCGTTGTGTTTGCATAGTCAAGTAAACATCCATGACTGAGAAGGTTTCCATCATTCTGTCGTGTGCAAATCGAGTGTTTCTGCGTGGGCGCGGAGCAGGTGGAGACACAATCCTCACATATTACAGCCCCACCAGAGCGCCTCGAGGGAAGGAAACCGTATCTGGCCTGAGATCTGTTTGTACATTTATAGTGGAAATAAAGACATGTTGTTTAACTTGAGTGAAGAATGCAGTGTGTGTGTGTGTGTGTGTGTGTGTGTGTGTGTGTGTGTGTGTGTGTGTGTGTGCGTGTGTGTGTACACACACACACCGTTTAAAATACTGACAGTGACTTTTAAGACTCACATGACTCCTAAATTGACTGACACATCAGACTGGGTTACTACTCGCAGACTGATGACGAGGCTGTGGAGGTAAACGAGAAGGGTCAGTGAATGGGTCAGAGATCCCGACGGTGCACAGAGACGCTCAAGATGAGAAAGAGTTGAGAAACAAAGCGCCAGCTGTAATCCTGCCACAATGCCATGCATGCGTCCACCTCAGCGGCCTGTTCACAAGGACTAAGAGCAGATCTTCCAAAAAAAACCAAAACAAGTGAGTAGAAAGTCAGAAGAGTCCTGGACAGAGTGTTATTCTAGACGGAGACGTCTGTAGAGAGCAGCGAGCCTGAAGCCAAAGAGAAGCCTGGGGTCCTAACCTTGGAGGAGGCTCCTCTTTTACTTTTTCTGTACGAAGGAGACCCTGGGGGGACAGGAAGCAGGACGTGGCGGGTGAGGGGGACATGAGGGGGACATGAGGGGGACAGGAAGCAGGACCTGCCCGTTCTGAGAAGGAGACCCTGAGGGGGGGACAGGAAGCAGGGGGACGTGAGCGGGACGTGAGGGGGACAGGAAGCAGGACGTGAGCGGGACGTGAGCGGGACATGAGGGGGACATGAGGGGGACAGGAAGCAGGACGTGAGCGGGACGTGAGCGGGACGTGAGGGGGACGTGAGGGGCGTGAGGGGGACATGAGGGGACATGAGGGGGACATGGGGGGGACGGGAGGGGGACGTGAGGGGGGACGTGAGGGGACATGAGGGGGGGAGGGGGACGTGGAGGGGGCGTGGAGCGGGGCGTGGCGGGACATGAGGGGGACGTGAGGGGGACGTGGGGGGCGTGGGGGGACGTGAGCGGGACATGAGGGGGACATGAGGGGGACGTGAGGGGGACGTGAGCGGGGCGGAGCGGGACATGAGCAGGACATGGGCGGGACATGAGCGGGGCGTGAGGGGGCGTGAGGGGGACGTGAGGGGGCGTGAGCGGGACGTGAGCGGGACATGAGGGGGACATGAGGGGGACGTGAGGGGGACATGAGGGGGGACGTGAGCGGGACATGGCGGGACATGAGCAGGACATGGGCGGGACATGAGCGGGACGTGAGGGGGACGTGAGGGGGACATGAGGGGGACATGAGGGGGACATGAGGGGGACGTGAGCGGGACATGAGCAGGACATGGGCGGGACATGAGGGGGGCGTGAGGGGGACGTGAGGGGGACATGAGCGGGACATGAGGGGGACATGAGGGGGACATGAGGGGGACGTGAGCGGGACATGAGCAGGACATGGGCGGGACATGAGCGGGACGTGAGGGGGACGTGAGGGGGACATGAGCGGGACATGAGGGGGACGTGAGCGGGACATGAGCGGGACATGAGCAGGACATGGGCGGGACATGAGCGGGACGTGAGGGGGACGTGAGGGGGACATGAGGGGGACATGAGGGGGACATGAGGGGGACGTGAGCGGGACGTGAGCGGGACATGAGGGGGACATGAGGGGGACGTGAGGGGGACGTGAGCGGGACGTGAGCGGGACATGAGCAGGACATGGGCGGGACATGAGCGGGACGTGAGGGGGACGTGAGGGGGACATGAGGGGGACATGAGCGGGACGTGAGGGGGACGTGAGGGGGACATGAGCGGGACATGAGGGGGACATGAGGGGGACATGAGGGGGACGGGCGGGACATGGCAGGACATGGGCGGGACATGAGCGGGACGTGAGGGGGACGTGAGGGGGACATGGCGGGACATGAGGGGGACGTGAGCGGGACATGGCGGGACATGAGCAGGACATGGGCGGGACATGGCGGGACGTGAGGGGGCGTGAGGGGGACATGAGGGGGACATGAGGGGGACATGAGGGGGGCGTGAGCGGGACATGAGCAGGACATGGGCGGGACATGAGCGGGGCGTGAGGGGGGCGTGAGGGGGACATGGCGGGACATGAGGGGGACATGAGGGGGACATGAGGGGGACGTGGCGGGACATGAGCAGGACATGGGCGGGACATGGCGGGACGTGAGGGGGACGTGAGGGGGACATGAGCGGGACATGAGGGGGACATGAGGGGGACGTGAGGGGGACGTGAGCAGGACATGGGCGGGACGTGAGCGGGACATGAGGGGGACGTGAGGGGGACGTGAGGGGGACGTGAGCGGGACGTGAGCGGGACATGAGGGGGACATGAGGGGGCGGAGGGGGACGTGAGCGGGGCGTGGCGGGACATGAGCAGGACATGGGCGGGACATGAGCGGGACGTGAGGGGGCGTGAGGGGGACGTGGCGGGGCGTGAGCGGGACATGAGGGGGACATGAGGGGGCGTGAGGGGGACATGAGGGGGACGTGAGCGGGACATGGCGGGACATGAGCAGGACATGGGCGGGACATGAGCGGGGCGTGAGGGGGCGTGAGGGGGACATGAGGGGGACATGAGGGGGACATGAGGGGGACGTGGCGGGACATGAGCAGGACATGGGCGGGACATGGCGGGACGTGAGGGGGCGTGAGGGGGACATGAGGGGGACATGAGGGGGACATGAGGGGGACATGAGGGGGACGTGGCGGGACATGGGCAGGACATGGGCGGGACATGGCGGGACGTGGGGGGGGGGACATGGGGGACATGAGGGGGACGTGGGGGGACATGAGCGGGACATGAGCAGGACATGGGCGGGACATGAGCGGGACGTGAGGGGGACGTGAGGGGGACATGAGGGGGACATGAGGGGGACATGAGGGGGACGTGAGCGGGACATGAGCAGGACATGGGCGGGACATGAGCGGGACGTGAGGGGGACGTGAGGGGGACATGAGCGGGACATGAGGGGGACATGAGGGGGACATGAGGGGGACGTGAGCGGGACATGAGCAGGACATGGGCGGGACATGAGCGGGGCGTGAGGGGGACGTGAGGGGGACATGAGCGGGACATGAGGGGGACATGAGGGGGACGTGAGGGGGACGTGAGCAGGACATGGGCGGGACATGAGCGGGACGTGAGGGGGACGTGAGGGGGACATGAGCAGGACATGGGCGGGACATGAGGGGGCGTGAGGGGGACGTGAGGGGGACGTGAGGGGGACGTGAGCAGGACATGGGCGGGACATGAGCGGGCGTGAGGGGGCGGGGGGGACATGAGCAGGACATGGGCGGGACATGAGGGGGACGTGAGGGGGACGTGAGGGGGACATGAGCAGGACATGGGCGGGACATGGGTGAATCAGTGGAGGGATTCTCCCTTTGAGGATGTGTGGACATTCAGACAGAAGCAAACGATTTCCCTCATTCAGCGTTTGAACGGGGCCGACTGGGGAGAAGGGGAGCAGAGTCGGACCAGCGAGCAGGACCCACCCACACACACCCACACACACACACACACACACACACACACACACACACACACACACACACACACACACACACACACACACACACACACACACACACACACACACACACACACACACACACAGGGCCCGGCGATGGTCTCACCCCAGCTGTTGGTGGACACGTCGCGGTTGCAGATCTCGTTGGCCAACCTCTCGAAGTACTCGGGGAGGTCGGCGTACTCGTCTCCATAGGAGATGACCTTGATGCCTTTGTCCAGCATGTTGTCGCGCAGCTTCTTAAACTCACCCACGTCCTCCCGCCGCACTAGCATGAAGTGCTCCAGGTCGGACTTGTGCTTGACGGCCTCCAGGAACAGAGCCTGGAAGGTGGTGTCGTCCACTGTGCGGCCACAGCCAAGAAACACAAACGATTTGGTCTCGTACAGCTTCTGGATCTCACGCTGTTGAGACCGACAGTGACTGAATTTCTGGAGGAACTTTCCCAGGCTCAACAAGTGGAGGGGCGGGCGCCAGAGGCTCACCATGACCTCGGTGTTCCTCAGGACGTTCTGGTAGCCAGCAGGGTGCAGCACGATGCCGCTGGGGTTGGTGTACACGCCGTGGATGTGCAGGACACTCAGCCTCCGCTTCTCCTGAGCCCACTCCAATACCTACACACACACACACACACACACACACACACACACACACACACACACACACACACACACACACACACCTTTAACAGTCAGATGCACTCAATCCTGTCCTGACTGGTTCAAGCCACTGAGCAGCACTAAGAGGATATTGGCCTTGATGGAGAGGAGGCATAAATACCAGGACTGAGAGGCACAGTGAGCCGCTCCCACATGGCTCTTAATAAGGGGGACATAATAGACATAACTGAATAAAATGAGTGACACAAACTCTTGTTTGTTCTTTGACCTGGGACGGTCCACTTCAGTCTTAATCTGAAGGTAAATATTGTTCAATCAATAAAATGTAGCAGCCTATGAGTAATGATGAGACCTTTAAACTTCCTCCAGCTGCCACCGACTCTTCCAGGGTGAAGCCGTAGCTACAGGCCAAACAAGGAAGCACGCAGCTCCACGCCGAGGGGAGAAGCCGATAGCCTCCAGGACCTTTGCACCCGCTCAAAAAAGCTTACTGGATGTGTTTATGGCGAGCGGATCAATAGCGCAACACTATCTCAGCGGTGTTTACCTTCTTCTCGTCAGTCAGGTCCAAAGACTCCAGCTTGGTGCCCTGGTGGGCTGCGTAGATCTCCAGCAGGTTGTCAAAGTTAGTGGTGAGCACCAACGCGCCGCTCTCCATCAGCTGCAGCACCGAGCGCAGGAGGTGTTTCCCAGCGTTCTCCATCTTGCACTCCAAGTCGTCAAAGACCTCATACAGACAGTCCTTGAAGAAGGTGGAGCGCACGTTGCCCGTTCTCTGAAACAAGAACCACAAGAGGTATAAAAACAGGGGAATGACCTGGCTCACCAGGTCTCACGAAGGCGGAGGAGAAGCTGTCCTCAGCCAGGGCGTCGGGCCTGGATGAGCCCGCCGGGGTCACGTCTTGTTTACAGTTGGGTGAGCATCACAAAGCTGTAGAAAAGCCTGAATCCCCTCATCTGTAATCAGCAGCTGTGGGTTCCTCTGAGCAGCTGCGTCACAGCCCACAAAGCGAGAGGCGGCCATGAGAAGATAGCAACGTGTTTCGGGTCCTCCGCCCCTCAGTTCAACACCCTGGTCTGGAAGGTCTGACTGCAGAAGCGCTCCAGGAAGATCAGCCCGACTCTGAGTTCACCTGATGGAAGGGTGGTCAGGAGGCCTCCCCCTGCATCCTCACAACAAAGTCCAGCATCAGACACAAGAACCTCCAGACGAGCCTGATGGATTTAGAAACAAGTCCAGATCCGTGAGGTCAAAAGAGAACAGTCAGGCTGCGTTGAGCAAAGGTCTGATAGGAGCAGAAAGGAGGGGGAATTGTATCAAAAGAACATCAGGCCAGCTGTGGAGCCATGTGGCTTCGGGGCGGCGGTGCAGCCAACGGCTTATGGGGAGAGGGAAGAATGGATTCAATTAAATAGCCACAAACTCTTAAAGCAAACATCTTTAAAAAGAGAAAAAGGCAGCGGCTGAATGCTGAGCTGTGGCCCCACGTTCTCCACACAGGAATCCAGCTCAGGAATCTGACAGAACTGGAAGACTTTGAGGAAGCAAAACGCCTCAAACATCAACGGAAAGACTCGACATTCCCAGCCGTGAACAATAACGTGAAGGGAGGGTTTCATCTGTAACACTTTAGGAGATTCTCTTATCTTCCAGGTGTTTAAATCATCATCACTTAAAACTTCAGCCCTTGAACAACTGAGTCTTAGACTTCGAGGTAAAGGCGAAGGCGACCTCACAGCTGGGATGACATCGGCTGCACAGACACACACAAGCAGCCTTTTAATCCCACTGAACTCCTGACTTCAGGCTTTCACTTGGAACACCATGTGACCTGACCTGGAGTGCACCGCCTCCCGTCCCGACGTTTTCCATGCTCATCAGCTGCGTACCGACACAGTTCCATCTACAGTGTGATATCATAGAGCCTTAAACTTGAAAGGAGAGGGTCTTAACGTGCGTCTGCTTCTGCGTGGATGTGTTCCCCTCAGAGATCCAGGAGAACCCTGAGTGATCCAACACTTTCTTCTGCACAACAAGCCCTTCTGATCTTGTCCAAAGCTCTCCAAATAGCAACTCTTAGCCTGAGATTATTGGCTGTGATCACATGGTATAAATCTCTTCTTCAACTGCCCCAGCTGGAACAGCCAGAGGACAAAGAAAGACCAAGAATAGCAAAGAGCAGGATGGGAAGTCAGTAAACAAGATGATCCTCGCTCTGGGGAATGTTCTGCTGCACCTCTAATGGGCTAAAGAGCAGGTGTCTCCACAGGGGAGCTCGTGTTCCATGCTGGAGCTCTGCACAACCCAGAAAACATCCAACCACTGTTTTCTAAACATTCAACCTGAACTCCACTTTCAGAGTTCACTCCAAAGGATCTTTTGTTTTCCCATCTCAAGGTCTAGTCTAACTTCACTGAATTTCACATGCACTTACAATAACATTCACACGAGATAAAAAAATGAAACATAAGGTGTAGTCAGTAGACGTAATAGAGAGTGCCAATGAAAAAGGTTTAAATGAACACATCCAGCTGCTGGGGGGAGTCTCAGTGTGGTGAACACCCGGGTCAAACCCAAAGTGGTCAAGGTTCTGCTGCTAATCTCCCGTCTGTCATCTGGAATAAAGCTCACAAGCTGAACATCAGACACACAAACAGAAGAAACCAGAAGCAAAACAGGACGGGGGGGGGCATAGCCACTTTATCATTGTAAACATCTGTATGGACTGTTCAGTCTGTGTGCAGTAGGTCAGCCAGCAGAAGGTCTGACACCAGGAAACTCTTGTTGAGCTGGACATTATTTCAACCAATAAATCAATGTCCTGTCGGGCCGGTGACTGGGACAGCGCTGACCCACCGTACAGAACTCAGAGAGGACCCACACAGCCCTGCCGGTCCCCTGGGATCAGCAGGGCACCACGACCAGAGCCCATGCCTCCCAGCGCCACAGCAGGGCAGAAAGGAGAAAGCACAGTCACGTGTTTGTGTGTCCCTTCTGAACAAACGTCAGCAAAGTTGTCATTAGCCTGGTTTTGACCCAAGTCTGAGTCAGATTAGCCCCAATACCTGAACACAGTCAGCGTGGAATCTGGGTTAACCTCTCGGCCCACGTTCACCCGGCGCCAGCCTGGAGGCCGTCCTGAGGACCAGACCAGCCCCACGCTTCACGCGCCCCCCGTCAACAGGGCGCATCGCGATTGGTGGATTTCAAAGACAAGACGTGTGCCGAGGACCTTCCTTTCCTCCCACCATTTCCTCCCCCGGCTGCATGTGTGAGCGGAGGGGGGCCGAGCCGTGCCTGCACAACTGTGGACTGAGATGAAGATAAACGCAGCGCACGAGGCCATAAAAGTGCTGTTTGCTTTCTTTGTGACAACAAACCTGAGGGCTGAAACAAAGCGCGCCTGAGCAGCGCTCAAGCGTGCGCTGAGACGTGACTAACAAAGAGGCAGATGGTTTTAAAGCCCCCATCTGCCATCACACGGGACAGAAGACCACACGTGTGCTGCGCCGCTGTCGTCGCAGCGCGCTAAAGAAGACGGCGACGAAGGACGGCTGCCGCACCGGAGCTCATAAACACACTGACCCGCCAACGTGTAACACACACCAGCCTGAATAAAACATTAACACACACACCCCCCCAACAGGAATAGGTCGACAAAAATATGGATGATGCACGGACAGAGAGACCTATAAAAGCAGATCAAAGTTTAAAGCAGTATTTCCTTCCAAGTCATAAATACTGCTGAGATATGTCTGGCATGACTCCACACGCTACTGCACTATTGCACTACTGCAGTACTGTACTACTGCAGTACTGTACTACTGCACTACCGCACTACTGCACTACCGCACTACCACACTACTGCACTACCGCACTAGTGCACTACCACTACCACACTACCGCACTACCACACTACCGCACTACCACACTACCGCACTACCGCACTACCACATTACTGCACTACCGTACTACCACACTACTGTACTACCGCACTACCGCACTACTGCACTACCACACTACCACACTCCTGCACTACTGCACTACCACACTACCACACTCCTGCACTACCGCACTACCACACTACCGCACTACTGCACTACCACAATAGCACACTACCACACTACCTCACTCCTGCACTACCACAATACCACACTACCACACTACTGCACTACCACACTCCTGCACTACCACACTACCGCACTACCGCACTACCACATTACTGCACTACCGTACTACCACACTACTGTACTACCGCACTACCGCACTACTGCACTACCACACTACCACACTACCACACTCCTGCACTACTGCACTACCACACAACCACACTCCTGCACTACCGCACTACCACACTACTGCACTACTGCACTACCGCACTACCACACTACCGCACTACTGCACTACCACAATAGCACACTACCACACTACCGCACTCCTGCACTACCACAATACCACACTACCACACTACTGCACTACCACACTCCTGCACTACCGCACTACTGCACTATCGCACTACCGCACTACTGCACTACCGTACTACCACACTACTGCACTATCGCACTACCGCACTACCACACTACTGCACTACCACACTACTGCACTACTGCACTCACACGTTCAACCACGTTCACAAACACGTTTAGATTAAAAATACAAGTTTACCCACTACACTGATTGTGTGTGCTTGGGTTTGAGAGACACAAACACGTGGGCGCCATAGAAACACTACAGGTGTGTTCAGACCCACGGCCCTCAGGGTGTTTTCCTTTAAAGAGTTTTCATGAAATGATCAAAAGTTCTGGCGTCCTCTGTTTTCCTAGATGAAACTCAAAGGCCTCCCGCACCACGCCATCAGCGATGGAGGCAAAGGCCAGTGACCCCGCATGTTTACAGAGTGTGACACAGACGGACGGACGGACGGACGGACGGAGAAGGCAGACTTACTGGGGAGAGCTTCTGGATGAGGTCATGGGCCACGTGCACCAGGTTCTTGTCCTCCTGCATGTGCTTCTGGAAGCGCCGGCTCTCCTCCTCCTCCAGCAGGTCAAAGTCGTTGGCGGCGTCCAGCAGGGCCTGGATGAGGCCCTTCCAGGAGCGCAGCGCGGGGACCTGGGGGGCCACGGCGGAGCTGACGCCCGTGCCGATCACCAGCACCAGCTCGGGGGCCCGCTTGGTCTTCAGGCTGGGCAGCAGCTTCCTGCGGGGCAGCGGAGGTGAGACGGTGAGCGCCCACCAGAGACGGCCTGCGCGACTGACGGCGTGCTCCGGACCGGGCGGAGACCAACGGAGCGAGCGTTCAGGGCGTCTGAGGGCAGCAGCGCCCACGAACTGGGCTCAAGTCTCAGCTTCACAAACGCCGCGGGAGAAGGCACCTTCACCACAGATCTGGGGGCCGCCGCCCGCCCTCAGGGCTAAAAATACCGCCAAGCGCTGGTGGCGCTGGGGCCTGTTCTTCAGGAGCCAGACGCAGCGGCCCTCGGCGCTACATCAAGGGGGGCTCGCCGGGGGAATGGAGCCAAGAACCCGCACAAATAAAAGAGTGTGTGAGAGTGGTGGTGGGGAGCAGCTCCAAACACCAGATGGTGCCTGTTCATCTGTACAAACAAGAGCGAGGGCGGAGGGATGAAGGGCGCCAGCTCTGCCTCCAAACGGTGGAGGTTCTTCTGAGGGAATCAACCCAATCACCCCCCCCCCCCCCAGAACAGACTGTGGGGGGGGGCACAAACCCAGCTCCACACTCTAGATGCTCCTGAACACCTACGAGGAACCTGAAGAGCTTTACTGTGGTTTGTGACCCACGGAGATGGAACAGGGGTTAAAACCTGTAACTGACCTAGAACCACCTAAAACACACACCTAAAACACACACACAGACACACACACACTGTGAGGACCAGTCTGGGACGACGTTCAGGAGCTTGTGAGGTCAGGAGGGAGCTGCTAGGAAACAGGAGGGAAGGAGGGAAAGAAGGAAACAGGAAGGAGAGAAGGAAGAAGGAAACAGGACACAGAAGCAGGGGGAGCAGAGAGCTGAGAACACTGGATCCACAACACAACGTTAAAGTGGACACCCGTGTGTGTGTCTATTACGGTGTGTGTGTGTGTGTGTGTGTGTGTGTGTGTGTGTGTGTGCACTCCTGTTACCTGGGCTTCTTTGCGTTGGAGTCTGCATCCTGAGAGTCGGCTGCAGGTCTCTTCTCAGTTTTCACTGAAACGATGGAGGCCATTCAGCTCCTGGAGGAGAAACACGTGTGAGACACACACCCCTGTGAGCACCCCTGAGCAGGTGTGTGTCTCACACTCACTCACACACACACACCTGTGAGCACCCCTGAGCAGGTGTGTCTCACACTCACTCACACACCCCTGTGAGCACCCCTGAGCAGGTGTGTGTCTCACACTCACACACACACACCCCTGTGAGCACCCCTGAGCAGGTGTGTGTCTCTCACTCACACACACACACCTGTGAGCACCCCTGAGCAGGTGTGTGTCTCTCACTCACACACACACACCTGTGAGCACCCCTGAGCAGGTGTGTGTCTCTCACTCACACACACCCCTGTGAGCACCCCTGAGCAGGTGTGTTTCTCACTCACACACACACACCCTGGGCCCGGGGGGGGGGGGCACACACACACCCCTTTGAGCACCCCTGAGCAGGTGTGTGTCTCACACTCACACACACACCCCTGTGAGCACCCCTGAGCAGGTGTGTTTCTCACTCACACACACACACCCCTGAGCAGGTGTGTGTCTCTCACTCACACACACACCCCTGTGAGCACCCCTGAGCAGGTGTGTGTGTCTCTCACTCACACACACACCTCTGTGAGCACCCTTGAGCAGGTGTGTGTCTCTCACTCACACACACACCCCTGTGAGCACCCCTGAGCAGGTGTGTGTCTGCTTAGGTCTGTGTCTCATGTGTTCCTGCTCAAGCATGTGTGTGCGTGTGTGTGTCAGGTGTGTGTGTGAGATGTGGGTGTGTGTGTCAGGCGTGTGTGTGTCCAGACAGGGAGTGGACACATGGAGAGGACATAGGGAAAGGACACACGGAGTGGACACCCCAACAGTGGACACCCCAACAGTGGACACCCCGACAGTGGACACAGACAGTGTCCAGATGGACAGTCGCGACATTTGACGTGTTTTTATCAGACAAAAGCGACTTTAAAGGCTCTCAGGTGAGGCGGCTAGCCTCGCTGCTAACGCGGTCTGAGCCTGAAGCTGCTCAGAGACACGTTAGTACACGTTAGTACACGTTAGTGCACGTTAGTCCACGTTAGTACACGTTAGTCAACGTTAGTACACGTTAGTCCACGTTAGTACACGTTAGTCTACGTTAGTCCACGTTAGTACACGTTAGTCCACGTTAGTGCACGTTACTGCACGTTAGTCCACGTTAGTCCTCGTTAGTCCACGTTAGTCCACGTTAGTACACGTTAGCTACGTTAGTCCTCGTTAGTCCTCGTTAGTCCTCGTTAGTCCACGTTAGTCCACGTTAGTACACGTTAGTACACGTTAGCTACGTTAGTACACGTTAGTCCACGTTAGTCTACGTTAGTCCACGTTAGTCCACGTTAGTACACGTTGGTCCACGTTAGTCCACGTTAGTACACGTTAGTACACGTTAGCTACGTTAGTCCACGTTAGTCCACGTTAGTCCACGTTAGTCCTCGTTAGTCCACGTTAGTACACGTTAGTACACGTTAGCTACGTTAGTACACGTTAGTCCACGTTAGTCTACGTTAGTCCACGTTAGTCCACGTTAGTCTACGTTAGTACACGTTAGTCTACGTTAGTGCACGTTACTGCACGTTAGTCCACGTTAGTCCACGTTAGTACATGTTAGTCCTCGTTAGTCCACGTTAGTACACTTTAGTCTTCGTTAGTACACGTTAGTACACGTTAGTGCACGTTAGTCCACGTTATTGCACGTTAGTACACGTTAGTCTACGTTAGTCCACGTTAGTACACGTTAGTACACGTTAGTCTACGTTAGTACATGTTAGTCCACGTTAGTACACGTTAGTCTACGTTAGTCCACGTTAGTACAAGTTAGTCTACGTTAGTCTACGTTAGTCCACGTTAGTACACGTTAGTACACATTAGTCTACGTTAGTACACGTTAGTGCACGTTACTGCACGTTAGTCCACGTTAGTCCACGTTAGTCCTCGTTAGTCCACGTTAGTACACGTTAGCTACGTTAGTACATGTTAGTCCTCGTTAGTCCACGTTAGTCCACGTTAGTCCTCGTTAGTCCACGTTAGTACACGTTAGTCTACGTTAGTACACGTTAGTCTTCGTTAGTCCACGTTAGTCCACGTTAGTCCACGTTAGTCTACGTTAGTCCACGTTAGTCCACGTTAGTACACGTTAGTCCACGTTAGCTACGTTAGTACACGTTAGTACACGTTAGTCCACGTTAGTACACGTTAGTCTACGTTAGTACACGTTAGTGCACGTTACTGCACGTTAGTCCACGTTAGTACATGTTAGTCCTCGTTAGTCCACGTAGTTGTTAGTACACTTTAGTCTTTAGTCGTTAGTCACGTACACTTAGTCGTTAGTCCACGTTAGTCCACGTTAGTCCACGTTAGTACACGTTAGTCCACGTTAGTACACGTTAGTACACGTTAGTCCTCGTTAGTCCACGTTAGTACACTTTAGTCTTTGTTAGTACACGTTAGTACACGTTAGTACACGTTAGTCCACGTTAGTACACGTTAGTCCACGTTAGTACACGTTAGTCCTCGTTAGTCCACGTTAGTACACTTTAGTCTTTGTTAGTACACGTTAGTCCACGTTAGTACACGTTAGTCTACGTTATTACACGTTAGTACACGTTAGTACACGTTAGTCCACGTTAGTACACGTTAGTCTACGTTAGTACGCGTTAGTGCACGTTACTGCACGTTAGTCCACGTTAGTACACGTTAGTCCTCGTTAGTCCACGTTAGTACACTTTAGTCTTTGTTAGTAGACGTTAGTACACGTTAGTGCACGTTAGTACACGTTAGTCTACGTTAGTACACGTTAGTACACGTTAGTGCACGTTAGTCCACGTTAGTACACGTTAGTCTACGTTAGTACACGTTAGTCTACGTTAGTACACGTTAGTACACGTTAGTACACGTTAGTGCCGACAGAAGACCCTCAAATGTGCTCTTAACGCGTGCTAAAGTGTTAAGGTCCGATCAGACGGGACGGAGGGTAAAGCAGCCTCACTTTGAGCAGGTTGTGTCCTTAAATTCAAACTTCGTTAAGCTGTTTAAACCCCAAACGCGCTTGTTCGCTGTTACACCGACGAGACCGAGCACCGACGCATCGTCGTCGTCGTTTCGGGCTCGAACCGGAGACCTTCGACGTCGAACCGTCCGGACACAGGCGGGCTGGACTAACGCGGTCTGGGACGGCTCCGAGCTCAGCTTGTGTCCTCCGGCATGGTGGACAGTTTAGTGGGAGAGCTGTTTACTGGGAGGGTTTACTGGGAGGGTTTACTGGGAGAGTTTGATGATGTGTTCAAGTCGCCGCCTGAGCTCAAGTTCACCCGGCGCTCCGGTGCTGCCTTCACGGCCCGACGGAAAACACAAACACTCCGCGCACACGCGAACGCGCGCTGTGATCCTGTACCGCCGCAATTACACAAGAGAGATAAATAAAAACAACCATTACCTTTCGCATGTAGAAGGAAAATGCACTTGGTGCGAGGAAAGCGTCAATACTGGAGCCAGCAGTGACGTTGAAGTAGTAAATAGACGTAAGAGCAGCAGGGACGTGTGTAAACTCTGGTTTGTATCCAGACTGTTTCACAGACAGGAGGACGCGAGATTTAGACCTTTCGACCGAACTAGCAAAATGTCTGTATTCTTGTTTGTTTTTAAAAGATTGCTGGTGTCTTGTTTTGTCCCTAATCAGAATAACGGTCCCAAAAATCTCCTCCAACACATCACGGTGATTTTCCGTGGTGTGCTGCCCCCTGCTGTCAGACTCTGGAACTGCGGTCTTCGACTGAGGACTTCTGCTGTAACAAACACCATCACAACACAAACAACACCACAACACCACACAAACACAATCACAACAGCAAACACCATCACAACACAAACAACACCATCACAACACAAACAACACATCACAACACAAACACCACCATCACAACACAAAAACACCATCACAACACAAACAACACAAACACCATCACAACACAAACACCATCACAACAACAAACAACACCACAAACATGACCACCATCACAAAATAAACAACACCATCACAACAGAAACAACACCATCACAACAGAAACATTCCACCAGTTAATCAGAACGGTGCCTGTAGCGCGGTGTGTAAATGTAGTATAAATGTAAGAGCACAACCTGGTGGTGAACAGATATTATATTTGGGGCACAAATGACACTCAGGAGTCCGTTTTTTTAATTTAATTGACAATCTATCAAAATATTCATGAGAAATGTGTGACATCGCCCTTAGAATAACCAAGCGAAACATCAGTATTAAAATGACGATATCAAAACATTCATTTAAATTACTGGTAATAATGATGCTGTTGTACATTCTGTCAGATATTATTCACGTCATAATAAAAGCCAGTGCGCAGAAGTTAGTATTTAAATACATAACTAATTCAACACTGAATCAATTTATAAATATAATCTGAGACACAATCAAGCATTATAAGGCAAAAAATCAACACATCCTTGTCCAACATGATTAACCCTTAAATGACTACAGCTCTAACGTCACACATAAAAACCCTGCACCCATTCAAGCCCAGGAGGAAAAGGCATAGAGTTCTGCTGCACCTGACACCCCACAACCTCCAAGAAGAAAAGAACAGACGATGAGGAGAGGTTCAGACCTGGGGGGTCGCACTCTACTCGAGTGAGTCACATGGCAACACGTGCAGCGCGGTGACGCAATTGTTGTGAGAACAGTAATATGGATGTGATGAGTGAAATCAGTGGCCTCCTCCTGTTGCAGGTGAAACATCTAAACTTATTGCTGGGGGAATCGTTACGACAGACTATAAGGAAAAGTGAAATATGGCTTTAAGAGCACAAAGGAACAGCTGTCCACATCTGGCCGGAGGGCCGGCGAGCCCAGCGCCCTACACAGAGATGGACCCCTCCCTGAAGTTGGTTTTCCCGATGAGAACGTTGAGGAGGACGGCCCTGCCCCCCCGGGCGTCCCCCTGAGCCCGTCCGATGACGTCTCTCAGCCGCTCCTCGTCTTCACGCCCTATGAGGTAGCCTTTCCCGCCGTAACCCTCGGCAACCACGTGGTAGTCTGCAAGAGGGACGACCACCGTGAACTCACGAACAGAACACCAGGCACGACGGCTCCCGTCTGGGACGAGACACGGACCTGTGAAGGCCAGGCCGCACGCCACGTTGCTGCCCAGGATGGGCACCTGCTCCCGGGATATCTGACTCCAGCAGGCGTCGTTCCCCACCACGGCCAGGACCGGAGTCTGGAAAGAGCACAGGCCCTCAGAGGGTCAGCAGAAGGGGCCGGGAGCAGAGGCTGGGTCAGCTTGAGCTGTGGAGGAACAGTTCAGCCCCGTACGCGGGCCTGCTGAGGACGGGACCTGGTTCAGACCCCCCCACCCTTTTAAAACGGGACAGAACTCCCAAACCGGACTGTCAGAGCAACAGCGCGTCATTCCTTTTCTGGGAGCGCCGGGGGTGAGAACAAAGACCTGAGAGCTGGGAGGTTCCCCCCCCGCCTGAGGCACACAGCCTCAACTCTGCCGGTCCACCCAGTCTGACCCTTTGGTGACAGACCCGTACGCACGATGACGCCAAACGACACGCCGAGCGGACGAGCCGAGGCGACGAGAGCTTTGAGGGCTAGGGTACGCGGTAGCCGCGGTAGCCGCGCGTCAGGTGCAGGTATAAAGCAGGTGAGTGTTGGGGCCAGGAGCTTCACCTTGTGTCTGGTGAACGTGTCAAACTCTGCAACGCTGTAGCCTGAGGAGCCGTCGCCGTAAACTATCCACACCTGGGGAGAAGAGGAGGACGTCAGGGAGGCAACAGAAGACCAGTCCAGAGCTCTACCGGGTGGAGCGCTGCTCCTACGCCTGACCACAACAGAAGAAGAATGAGGCACCTCTGAGTCGGGCCGGCACAGTTTGGCCCCCAAGGCGAACCCCCCTCCAACGCCCAGAGTCCCAAAGGCTCCTGCGTGTACAAGAGGGACGTTAACGTGGCGTGAACGCGTGACCCTCGGCGAGCAGCTCCTCGTTCTGCTCGGTCCTGGCTGAGCCTCCTCCACGTGTGAGCGTCACTGACCGGGGTCCAGCCAGCGCAGGGGCCCTCGCGGCCTCATGATGTACGCCGCGCTCCCCACAAAGTCGCCCCCGTCCGCCACGATGATGCTGTCCTCCGCCATCAGCTCGTCCACGCAGTGCAGAACCTTCAGGGGGTTCAGGTGGTGGTCCGTCTTCTCCTCGGCTTTGGCCCTGGAACCGGACCACGCGCACCAAGCTCAGGCTCGCCTCCCCAGCTGCGCACCCTGGTGAACATCTGGAGGCGCCTCAGATGCCTCCAGATGTTCACCAGCTGAACATCTGGAGGCGCCTCAGATGCCTCCAGATGTTCACCAGCTGAACAACTGGAGGCGCCTCAGATGCCTCCAGATGTTCACCAGCTGTGCACCCTGGTGAACATCTGGAGGCGCCTCAGATGCCTCCAGATGTTCACCAGCCTGGTGAACATCTGGAGGCGCCTCAGATGACCCCGCCCAGCTGGCCCAGGCCTGGGCCCGTCCGTACCTGTTGGCGGCTTCTTTGGTGGCGTCTGCGGCTTTGAGACTCTGAGGCCACTCCTCTGGGCAGCGGTGGCCCCCCAGACCTTTAGCGAGGCCCACCAGGAACGAGCCGGCGTCACCTGCGGCGACCCAGACCGACGGTTAGAGCGCGGCTGCCGTGGAAACGGGCCTGCCTCCTCCAGAACGCACCCTGGATGGCGACGGTGGGCTTCCAGAACATGTCGGAGTTCTTCAGCAGCTGCGTTTTGTCCCTGTTGACGGCGATGATCTGGCTGCGCCTGCTCAACACTCGGCCGTAGCTCAGCCGGAAGTCACACACCGTACCTGGAAACACCCGTCAGAGGTGGGCTCTGCTGCCACGCCACGCCATGTACCCCTGAGGGGGGGGTCCCCCGCAGGCCTGGGCCCACCACACACACCTCACACCTGCACAACCGTCTGGTGAACGGCCTGGTTCAACCCCCACCCCACGCAACATTCTAATCACGTGGGCGTTACCGCGGTAACGAGACGCTTGGTTATCTGTGCTTGAGCCTCCTGCTGGGTGTGACGCAGCCTCACAAGACGGCCTCACCCGTTCACCCCTCAGAGGTGATGAACACATGAAGTGGAGGGTGTGTCTGTAGCCCGCCCACAGCGCGGTGGAGCCCCACAGGGGGAGGGGCCCCACAGGGGGTGGAGCCCCACAGGGGGAGGGGCCCCACAGGGGGAGGGGCCCCACAGGGGGAGGGGCCCCCCCGGCGGGGGGGTCCTCTGGTACCTGCTAAGAGCACCAGGTCCGCCTCCTTGAGGGCGTCGCGCCTGTTCTGGCGGATGTGAAGGGGGCTGTTCCTGCCCAACATTCCCCGGGCCATGCCCCCCAGGAAGCAGGGGATTCCCAGGTCTTCCAGGGCCTTCCTGGAAAAGGAGGAAGAAGGAATGTCGGCGTGAGCGGATCACTTCAGCGTCTACGACCACGACCTCCCGACGGCGTCAGCACCGGATCTCCTGGACCGGCGTCGGCGGCAGCGTGGCCTGGCTCCCCAGCAGGACGACGGGCCTCTTGGCTCGGCTCACCAGCTCCACGCAGGTCTGGACCTGAGGGCAGAAGGTGCGCGAGGGCAGAGTGGAGAAGGTGACCGGACAGAGGCTCCGCCCCCCTCGGCGGGGCCCAAGGGCAGACCTGAGCCGCGGTGGCCAGGGGGACGTCCACGGGCAGCGGGGACACGTCTCTGTCCTCCCAGGCTCCGGCGAACAGGTTCATCAGGTGGTTGTTGAGGTACCTTCAGCACCGACAGGAGAGTGAGCGTCGCCGCCGCCCCCGCCGCCGGCGCCGCTGGGGCGGCGACGCTCGCGTCAGACGGGCGGGGAACGCACCAGGACACGGCCGTCCCCATCAGGCCCTTCGGAGGGTTCTTCACGCCAAACTCCTTGGACACGAGGTGGAAGGGGTAGAGGGTGTCGATGGGGAACTCGATGAAGACGGGCCCGGGGGTCCCCGACTGAGCGACGGCGAGCGCCTTCCTGAGGGTGGGCACGATCTCCCTGACGGTCCTGATGGACGCGCAGAACTTGCACAGCGGCTTGAAGAGGGACATCTGGTCGATGTCCTGCAGCGCTCCCCGGCCCTGTCCACAGAGGGGGGGGGGGGCGGTCAGGCAGGAGGCTCCGCCCCACGGCCACGTCTGAGGACGGGGGGGGCGGCGGCCCCACCTGCAGGAGGGTCCCGGCGGCCCCGCCCATCAGTAACAGCGGAGACTCGGCCATCTGGGCGTTCTTCACCGCCGTCACGGTGTTGGTGAGGCCCGGCCCGGCGGTCACCGCCGCCACGCCCACGCTGCCTGGTGGGGTCAGACACACACGCCGTTGGCGGTGACCTCAAAGAGCCCTTGGCCCCGCCCCGGCCAGCAGGACGCCACCTGAGAGCCTGGCCACGGCGTCAGCGGCGAACACCGCCGTGGCCTCGTGCCGCGTGTCCACGATGCGGATGCCCAGCTTCTCGCAGGCGACCAGGATGGGCGAGATGTGGCCGCCCACCAGCGTGAACACGTACTTGACCCCGTGGGCCCGGAGCACCGCCGCCACGCTCTCGCCGCCGTGCCGGGGGCTCCTCACCTCCGTCTGAGGACGACACACGTCAGCGCACGCCTCAACCCCCCCACGGGTTACTGATTAAAGAAGGTCGTAAAGCAGGGTGAAGGTGGGTCAGATAAGGAGGCATCTAAAGGTCACCTGTGGGCCTCCTCAGGTGAATCACCTCTGGAACGCTCTGGGAGGCTCTCGCTCACCCAGGTCAGGTGTTCTGGTCGTTGAGTCAGAGGAACTGGACCGTTGAGGGCCACCAAGACGCTTCTCCTCTCAGCCAAGAGGCTTCACCAGGTCTGTTGGGGGTCCCACATACGTGTCGGGGGTCCCACACACGTGTGTCCTCAAGTATCTTGTCTTAACCCAGGGGTCTCCAGGTCCCCCCCACAGGGCCGTGAGGCTGCAGGTTCTGGTCCCACCAGTCCAGCTCACCCAGTTTGACCAGTCAGCTGTTGAAGACTCAGATGAGTTGATGAAGTGAGTCCAGTCTGGTGCTGCTGCTGCTGGGTTGGACCAGAACCTGCAGCCTCACGGACCTCTGGGGGGGACCTGGAGACCCCTGGGGAGGACCTGGAGACCTCTGGGGGGGACCTGGAGACCCCTGGGGGGGACCTGGAGACCCCTGGAGGGGACCTGGAGACCCCTGGGGGGGACCTGGAGACCCCTGGGGGGACCTGGAGACCCCTGGGGAGGACCTGGAGACCTCTGGGGGGGACCTGGAGACCCCTGGAGGGGACCTGGAGACCCCTGGGGGGGACCTGGAGACCCCTGGTGAATACACACGTATGTGGGACCCCCAACACGTGTGTGGGACCCCCAACAGACCCGGTGAAGCCTCTTGGCTGAGAGGAGAAGCGTCTCGGTGGACCTCAACGGTCCAGTTCCTCTGACTCAACTAGAACCAGAACCAGAACACCTGACGTGACACCACTTGAAGGGAGACCCCGCGTCTCTGTGCGCACGCGAACGCGCACAGGAGAGTGAAATGGGGACAGGAGGGGGGGGTTAGTCCAGCCTGCATGGATGGACGACGGATGGACGACGGATGGACGACGGACGGACGGACGGACGGACGGGTCCCAGGAGGAGCAGCAGGTCCAGCCTCACCTGGTGGAAGAGCTGGTAAAGGACGCCCAGCCTGTAGGCGGCCAACAGCAGACCCGCCGCGGCCGCCGCCGCCGAGCACCCGAGGACGGTGCACAGGGACCAGGAGGACTCCATGTCGGGGCGGCGACGCGCACACACATGAACTTAGCCCGACTTGTGACGTCCTGCTGGAGCAGCTCGGCTAGGCTAAAGTCCCGGAGCGGGTCCTGAAGGTGAAGACCTCCTCTGGCGCCGAGCACGGACAGACGAGAGTCGAAGTGGGAGACGGACGCGAGGGCATCGACGCGCAGAGAGCAACTTGTGGAAGTAAAGGAGGCTTGTAAAAGCGAGCAGAGAGAGATAGCAGCAGGAGCTGCACAGGACCCTGCACACTTCCGGCGGGCCCTTTCAAAATAAACTCCCCCCCAGCGCCTCGAAACTCGCCTTAGACCAAGATGCTGCACCATCAAACCCAGGGGTCTGCACCCCCCCCCAGAGGGCCGTGAGGCTGCAGGTTCTGGTCCCACCAGTCCAGCTCACCCAGTTTGACCAGTCAGCTGTTGAAGACTCAGATGAGTTGATGAAGTGAGTCCAGTCTGGTGCTGCTGCTGCTGGGTTGGACCAGAACCTGCAGCCTCACGGGCCTCTGGGGGGGACCTGGAGACCTCTGGGGGGGACCTGGAGACCCCTGGGGGGACCTGGAGACCCCTGGGGGACCTGGAGACCCCTGGGGGGGACCTGGAGACCCCTGGGGGGACCTGGAGACCCCTGGGGGGGACCTGGAGACCCCTGGGGGGACCTGGAGACCTCTGGGGGGGACCTGGAGACCCCTGGATTAGACCAGCATGCTGCACCATCAAACTCCTTTAAACGAACAATTGCTCCAGACGTTCTGTCGGCCCAGGAGAAGACGGCCTGTTTTCAGCTGTTAGGGTTGTTTCTTTTGTGCGACTGCATCAAACATGGTCGTCTAACAGGCTCACTCTTGTCTTTGGCATTTGTAAAGGCTTCATTCGTGAATGTCATTTGCTAATTAATCAATCCAATTAATCCCATTATGTGCGCTTACATTAATTATAGAAGACAGGCGAGAGCTACGTTCAGTGGTACCCGAGGCATTTCATTGACATTTGGGACAACAGTCCAAGGGTAATTACAGCGACCCGTTACAGCAGGGCAGCGAGAAGATTGAGAAACAGTCACGTGAAGCAGGAAATCTGATCCTTTCACGCATATCTGCAGCTGAAAATGCTGATAGAGCGAGGTTGTAGTGCATGTTGATTATGAGGGTCTATAGAGGCTTTTGTCTGCAGCCAGACCCTGGAAGACATTTGGAGCTTTATGGACTGCCAAAAGTTATTACAAATCACGAGAATGAGGCCAAAGATGAGGAAAGAGAGGAGGGTTATTGGAGCTGAAGCAGGATTTATGAGGCACAAAGCTGGACAACGTCTGAATTTGTTTGGCCCATTTCTTGTCAGGTAGGAACATGTTGACAGCAGCAGCTCATAAATGATGGTCTAGTGATAATATCATTCATATCAAGTTACCACATGAGGCATTACTGGCTTCTTTGTAAGACGTCTTCCTCGTCTTCTGGAGCTTGGCGAGAAAGCCAGGTCGTTGAGAGTAACGGGATGTGTAATGGAGCAAGGGGGTCGCCGGGGTCGTTATTTACCCAGACACCTCGTACGGATCTGCACCATCAATAAACTGTGACGTCTCCAAATATTGTGCAAAACACAAGTAAGTGAGTAAATCACCTTTGATCCTCCTGCACAGATTGGCAGGCTGTTAAAACCTCCTGAGTGGGAGGACCACCTCACCTCTGCGCCTTTTCTGTTCTGATTCTACCGACTCCCTTTGTGTCCCTACTGGCTACTAAAGAAGAGCCGGGGTGTAAAAACACTCATATCCTAGGTTTATTATGGTGAATAAATCTAAAAAAAAAAAAGATGTTTCTTGGCAAACAGCACAGTGGTTTAATAAAAAAAACAATTACATTGACATTTTGTGAATCATTTTTGAGACATTTTGTGAAAATGGAGATTTGAGCTGCGTTTGTTTGATGAACACCACCCACAAATGTCTGTTCCTCTAGCTGCAGACGGAGCTGCAAAACTTTGGACGAGCTGGGTTTGAGGAAGACGCAGGGCGTCCTGTCGCGCTGCAGCTGGTGTCCAGCAGGCGGCGCTGTTGCTCTGTGGAGGCCCACCGAGCCCTCCTAAATAAATAAACACAGCTGCACTGCAAAACAGCGAATTAACGTTAATTATTTAACATGAGTCTGAAGTTCCCACACAGAAATTAACATGTTTGTTCAAACAATTGCATCAATTCATATATTTTTGTCTCAGGAGATAAAGGTCTTTTAGTCTAAGAATGTTCCAAATGTTATGAGAAAATTGTTTAATTCAGCTAATACGACAAAGAAACTGATAATTCATAAAATATGAAAGAGAAAAGCAGAATATCACAAAGCCAAGCTACTGTGATGTTTCCCAGCTACTAACAGGCCCTTACAGCAAATTAATTATGAAGACCTTTTCATGCAGTGGGGTGGGAAAAGGTTGTTTTATTTATGTCTTTGTTAAACATATTTCCTGAAATATGGATGCATGTTGTTCACAGTAGGAGGACATGAGATACGGCTTATTGGAGGACCCTCACCAGCACGCAGCTCATTTTTCTTGCAGGCAGACGGATGCTGGCGGCCTGGAGGCGGGCCCACCCTTCGGCTGAGCTGATCCTGGATCAGCGTAACATGAACTCAGGACGCGTGCTGAGACCAGCGCTGAAGGTCAACATCTTCACGAGAGATCAGCGTGTTTTCGAGGTCGTTGGATGTTTGGGAGGCTCCAGACGAGGCGTCTTCGCTCCCACGTGTTCTCTGCTGATGTTCACCTCTAATCAAACTTGCATATTTGATGTGGACGATGCAGCTGAGAGACTCCGATTCCTGTCAGAAGCCACTAAACTGCACAAGTGAAACCAACACACTTTGCTCTGCTCCGTCGTGCTGACTGATGTGTGAAGGAGCTTCTCAAAAAGCGCAGGCGTCACCGTTTTGTCCAAATAGTTTTGCGATTCTTAAACATTTTGCACACTCAGTCTTCATCCCTGACTGTGCATTTAAATCGTACACGTGATCTTTTCCTCAGCAGCAGAGAGATGCTGGTGCTTGAGCATCCGTTTGTGTGTCACATCGTCCACGTCTGCTCTGGGGAAGCAAACAGGCCATCAGGCTGAAGCAGGGAGAGCAGGCGTGTTTGAGCTGAGGGGAGAACTCAAGGGAAGGGAACAACTAATTCAACCCTCAGCCACTTGCAGCTGACACTGAATTATCGTGTGCTGGGATTGACCTCCACAGGAGTAAAGACCTCTTTCTTAAGTCATCGGTGTGAAAACAGAATAGCGCACACTACATAAACGCTCTTGGCAAGAAGCAAACGAGTGCACATTTAAAAGGATGCTACCATAACCAACTGGATTCATAATTAATGATCATAAACAGCGTTCTGGGGAGCCAAACGTTGCACTTTCTGATTATTATGACGTGGTTTTGTGAAGGGATCACATGTGCGAAGCTCAACATGACGTTAGTTATTAGTTAATTAATCAGTTCATTATTAAGGGCTCAGCAGTGCGTCGACTACCGGCCTCACCTGTTCGGTATTGATTAATCAGTATTTATTAATCAGTACCGATGGAACGAGGCGCCCGCCGCTGCTGTCCCTTCGTCAGGCGTCTGACATCAAACTGCTTCCTGCTCCCCCTCAGGACCCGACTGTCTCTGTTCCTATATTGCCTTTTTGTCATGTCCCCATCTTTCACCTCTTTCAGACCCTCTCCTCCTGTTCAATGGTTCAGACTCGTCTGTGTGTGCTTCATCCTGCGCTAATGAAACACCAGAGGTCACGTGACCCCCCAACTCAACGCTCGCCACTGTAAAGAGAAGCAGGGGACGCCGAGCTTGGATGGAGGCACCGCTATAATAACGCTGTTATAACGGAAAATCAGCAAACTGCAAACACACTAATATTGAATGGAGGGGAGCATTCATGTGTATTATCTATTTTGAATAATTGAAAGGTTTTAATTATATGACTTTTCTGGATTGCATCTGTCTCTCTCTCTGTCTCTGTCTCTGTCTCTCTCTCTCTCTCTGTCTCTGTCTCTCTCTCTCTCTCTCTCTCTCTCTCTCTCTCTTTCTCTCTCTCTCTCTCTCTCTCTGTCTCTCTCTCTCTCTCTCTCTGTCTCTCGCTCTCTGTCTCTTAATATCTAATTGTTCTTTAAGTTCAGACAACCTCAAACAGAACTCCTGTAGCCCACAGGGCTCGGTCCTCGGCCCGGTGCTGTCTACGCTCTAATAAATAAACACACGTCTCGTGCCATTGTTATGTGCATCACGTACACACTTATTTCCCATGAGTGGCTAAGGCAATTATCTATTTAATCCTGCCAGAAATATTGGGTTTAATGTCCCAAAACGTTCTCTAGCTACATGAAAACAAACAGGAATTAATTCTTTCTAGTCATCCTTTATTTCACAGGAATGTTGTGGTACAGAAAGGCTGCGTAGGGGAGCGGTGACGGCGCAGAATGTTCACAGTGATACGACAAACCAGCGTAGCAGTTGTCCCAAACGATGTGAAAATAAGGGTGTGTGAAAGGTGAAGATAAACACCAGGTGTGGTATCGATGCAGCTCATCTGAAATCATCCAGGCCTCAGATAAACATCCTGACTGATTACCAGAGCTTGAATTTCCCCTCCTGGGCACACCGAACTTACGCACACCACACCGAGAGCGCTGCGCTGATGAAATGATTGATATTCCGAGGCGATCTTTGTCCTCGACATTCCAGTGTTCTGCTGACTGCCTCTCAGCCGGCGCTCAGTCACAGCTGGAACCGAGCGAATCCATCGCCGGTATTCAGCCCCCACAATCGTTATTCACTGAGACTCGTGTCCTTGATTCAAATCATTATAATGAGGGCAAAAGCTATCAAAGTCCAATTTCAATACATAATTCTTCTCTATTTGCTGCAAAATGTAGCTATTTAAATTTGTTCTGGGGGGGAGCCAGGTTCTGTGGATGTGAGCGTTGCTTGGAGATGAATGATTGTACCTGCTAATGGGACGTGTTCCAGATGTCCCTCAGTGTCTCATCTGAAGAGGGCTGAGGTCAGGGGGACTCTAGATAATGTGGCTCTGGCTGGTAGCAGATTAAAGCAGCCATTTCTCTATTGTCACTCTAGGGTCTCGACTTTGTAGCGCCTGTCATTAGTTTAGTCTGGGTAACAGGCCCAGGTGCTCCTTATTGCATCTACAAGTGTTTACGTGTGAACATCAGCCCCCCCAAACAAGGGGGGTGAGGAACCACTGATCTATCACGTCCAGCACGTCCAGCCATTTTAAAGGCGTTTCAGTTGAAAACAAGGCGGTGTTTTAAACAAGGTGTGTTAGAGTCTTTGGGTCTTTGTGTCACAGCTGAAAGGGGGGGACAGGGAACTCGTGTGTGCTCCACCCTCCTGTTAGTGATCACAAGTTCTGCACACGCTGAGGGAATCATGAGTGATTGTGGTTGAGAGGACCCACACAGAGGGGTCCATGATGGGGCTCCAGACCTCAGATGCGACACCACACAAGGCTTCAGAACTTTTTTTAATTGGGCCACTCTTCATTTACTAATGTTACCAGTGCAGGCCTGCAGCAGCCCCCCCCCCCCGTCTGCCTGGTACTATAGAGGACATCACGTGTGAATGTCCGAGGCCTTGTCCAACACCTTGTGTCTCCTCCTCGGTTGGACTGAAGAACTCTGCTAAAACGTGCCCATAAGTGGTGTCAGATTCATTACTCCATGTAATAGGTGTGACATGGGACTAAGAGAGCGTTTATCACTGCAGCCGCGCCATTCTTGAGACATGTGGAGGTGTTACCCGTCTTCATGCGTGTGTTGGTTGGTGGATCAGGAGACAACCCCTCTGATCTCAGATGATAAACCACCAGAAGACTCTCTTATCTGAGGCTGATTACAGCACTAAGAAACAACCTTTGACTAATTTATCCAGCCGGTTGTTGCTCTGAAACACCTCGTTCTGGTTGTTTTTTGTTTCTCCTTTGGTAGTCAAAAGTTGAAGTGACCTCCCTCCATTCTTTTGTATGCAGGTAATGCCACCATTTGGCAAAGTTACTTCCTGTCCTGGTCACATGACTGCCACCTGATCACTACTCCACGATGCTTTTAACTTTTAACTGTATAAAGTGGAATTCAGAGCAATAGAAGTGTGTGTGACTGTGTGACTGATTGTGCTTGACTCAGGCTCATGTCTGTGTGACACCAGTTCAACTGGTCAACTTTATCAGAGTCGTCTTCACACGAGCAGGAAAGGCTCAAATCTTCCCGCAGCAGCTGCGAGGCCACGGCTGCATATCATTAGAAGTGTGAATTCAGGGCTGCTGTGATTTCCGCTCAAGTGTTTATTCTTCTTTATCACCAATGACGTGTCCTCCTTTAGCAAAACAACGGCTCTTTGTGGCCTCAAATAAGGCTTTTGGAAGCAAATTGGGACTCAGTACATCACAATAAAGCCTGTTCAGATCCCGCACAGTTGTTTTGATCAAAGGGATTGTCTCCTCGTTGAAGAGTGTGTGTGTGTGTGTGTGTGTGTGTGTGTGTGTGTGTGTGTGTGTGTGTGTCAGTGAGCAAGAGAGAGAGAGAGGAAGAGAGAAAGAGAGAGGAAGAGAGGCAGGGAGAGAGAGAGAGAGAGTGAGAGTAATCCTTGTGTTTGTAGTCCACAATAAATCCACAGCAATGGACACGAGTCCAAGATGGCTTTTCCAATGTGCCTAGCAACCACAAACATGTGACCTCATTCTTAAATGAAGTAAGCTTGATGTATTGGTAGTGTTTATGTGGTTAAACCGTGGTGGGTGTGGGTGTTACACGTAGATTCACAGGTAGGTCAAATGTAATAGTGGATTCAGACTGAGTGTAAATAAATAAATAATTGCTGTCTCTTCATTCGGTTGTTGGGTTGTTGATATCCACAACACTGAAAACACAGTTTGGACAGTAAAGGTTCATTTAGACCAGTGTTTTTCAACCACAGCACACTAGTGCGCCGTGAGAAATGATCCAATATCACTTAATCGCTATCTTCAAATATGTCACTGTCGAGTGTGCTGTAGTATACAGTGACTTACACAGTTATGTAACAATCGTCGGGGTGGCAACAGGTAGCTAATTGCTTCGTTCCTTCAAGAGAATTAGTGACGCACGCAAGAGGTTGTGGTAGCAGTCATGGAGAGGTTTTAAAAAGGACAACTGCAAACTCCAAACTGGGCCCTGGACAAGGTTCTGACCCAGATGAAGGACCTAGTATGAATGGTGGTAAGAAGTGAAAGCTACCTTTTGTTCAGATTTACTTTCACACACCATTCTGTCTGGTGTGTGGCGAGAAGCTGGCTATTGACTTTGTGTTCATCTAAACAGGCTCAGGTTTCACATTGAGTGAGTATAAATGTTGAGAAATGATATTATAATTACGTATATATACTATACAGAAAGTTGTTTTGTAACATTTTTGGTTGGTGGTGTGCCGCAACATTTTTTCCAATGTAAAAAATGTGTCGTGGCTCTGAACAGGTTGAAAAACACTGATTTAGATTAAGAGATGTTTTCTCTATCTTTTGTTCTGAGGGTTCCTTAAGTGATCCAGTCACCTTCTGAAAGCCTTGTGCGGTGCTTTCTGGTGCCCTCGCTCTGCCCTCTCACACCTCAGACTGTGTTCTAGTGTGGACTTTCACCGTTTAAACCTCCTTCAGGTTCAAAAGGTGAAGGTTTATCATAATTTCTGCTGGTTGTAACCTTTGATTTTTATCTTGCATGCACGCAAGAACACTTGACAGTTAAACATATGAGGTTAATCACAGGACTTTAAAAAAGGTAAAATAGAGCAGGAAAAATAACTTCAATTTAAAATGAATCCAGAAACACTTTTGCTGAACTGTTAGTCAATATATGTTGCCCATTTACTGTAATAGTATAAATTGATTAATTCTAACAGTCTCAAAGAAAATTATATATTTTCACTACTTATTCTACTTCTGATCGATAAAGACATCGTAGAACAGAAACAACGAGGAAACGTGTACTGTTCTGACTCATTTCAAATCTGAAGTGAAATATCTCTGTGACCGCAGGACATTCATTGAAAATAATTTCATCAGATGGGTGGCGAGCAGATGCTTTCAGACAGATCTGGAGGAACCGCCAGAAGCTGATCCACGCGTCACCAGTCCTCGCCACATTCCAGCCGGGGTCCGCTGCGTCGGTCCCAGAGGCCCGACGGAAGCGTGGAACCATTACAAAGAAACATAAAGGACACCATGAGTATGTCTGGGCTGAACTGGTTCACCACCACTGTGGTCTTGTCCTTTGGCCCCTCCCTCAATCAGAACGGATGTAAGATAACGGTCTCCTTGGTTTCCTGGATGATTGGGGTCAAGTAACACTTGGTGAGGAGCTGCCCTTCAACATGACTTTGTCGCTTCAGTATTTTTCTGTGGGACCAGCAGTAATTATCCGCGCTTGACTTAATGACTGTAAAGTGGATTCTTGTGGCTGTAATGACGCACCAGCGCACAAAGGAGCGGGTCCTCTTTCTGAAGGAAAGGCGAAGGTTTCATTTCATCTGTTCCTTTTCATGTTTTCTGTTTCCGCCTGTGAGAGGATGAGAGGTTCTGTGATGAGCCCTGTGAGTGCTGCATTGAACCCAGAAGTTGAACAGCATGTAAAATGGTAAAAAGAGAAGCCTGACAGAGGCCAGATGAACATGGCACAAGCTTCATTTTTGGACAAAGACAAACTCTCAGTTGCTACTTTGCTCGCTCTCTGTTGCTCTTTATTTCTTTATTGTCGCTATTTTTGATGTCATACATCGGCCTGAAATAACTGAGCCAAAGGGTGCAAATCCCCACCTATCATTGCAGAGACAACATGATTTCAACAGTCAATCACTGAACCGCATATCCGACTTCCATCTGCTGCTGCGTGCACAGTTCAATAAGAAGAGACAAATAACAAACGCAAACTCCACACATTCAAATGACTTGTGCACGTCCTAGAACCTTCACAGACAAGTACTTTCTGTCCATCAAGTTTTATCATGAAGGTGTTCTGGATGTTCCTGTCACACTCTTATCTTCCTCATTATTAAACCGTGAAGCTGAGTGAGGCTATAGGATGTCAGAATGTCTTTGACTATGTTCAGACTGCAGGTCTTGATGCTCAATTCAGATTGTTGGATCAGATCTGACTTTTATGTTTGGCTCTTCACATTTCCCATTGAAGGGGACAGATTGTGCTCAACTGACTCTTTCAGTGCATTAGTCCATTAGTCCTATTTGCTTATCCATGATGCCTCACCATCCTGTAAATGTCAGTTTTAACAACTAATTCAATGGCCAGCAAATTGTAGTCTATAAATGTGTCTCTAAACTATCTGCCCTACCGGTAGATAATAGCTTGGCTTTTGCTGGGTGTCTTCTCCCACACAACCACAGCTACCTGCCTTTGCAAAGCCATCGTCACATCTTCTCTCCTTGTAGATGAGACAGGAGGAGCATAGACCATGTGTGGGTGGAGCAAAAAAACGTGTGGGCGGAGCTCACAGTAGCTCATTAGAGGGAAAGCTGGAAAGCTGCTGTGAAACCTGGGTCAAACATTTCATTTGGACCTCAAGGAAACACGTTAACTTGTAGAAAAGACACATAATGTCACCTTTAAAATGTAGCTTATATTTGATTCCAGCGTGAACAGATCTGAACTGACCCTCATGTGCAGAAGAATAGCAACAACAGCACCAGTCTGTTACACCAAAGTATTCAGTTAACACAGACTATACAATTGATCCATTCATGGTATACGTACAAGTATTCATATACTTATTTGATGTTCATGTAGCTCCACATTTGTATGAAAAAAATCACCCCAACACAGCTGAGATTCTTCTCAGTAGTTTATTTCTCTTAATTCAACTAACAACTTTCTCTGAGACAGAACTGCTGGGTCAAATAAACAACGATAAGAGTCACATGCATAAAGTGAGAATCATGAGTCTGGAGGATGACAGCAGATATGAGAAAAAGGAAAGACGTGTGTGTTTGACTGTATTGTGCCTTAGAGCTGTCAGAGAGAAGGCTCATTAGCTGACATAAATACTGTAGAGCTTGTCCTGTGTACATACAGTAACTGAGTAGTTTCCCAGCAGACCATGTCTTTGTGAATCTTACATATTGCTTTATACAATCATCTGTTGGAAAACCTCCAGTTTCAGGATACAGCCCTTAAAATAGTTCTGCTGCTTTAGGGAAGTGTGGAAAATGATCGCCAGTGTAGAGCTTTGCAGAAGAGCTTGAATATTTTACACTTTCTGGACTGCACCTGAATTAGTTTCCAACTGTAATGTATTTGACTGCATTAAAATCTGCTAATGGCTGCTCAGACTGGCTAAACAGCTGTGATGTAAAAGCTGTGTGTGTGTGTGTGTGTGTGTGTGTGTGTGTGTCTGTGTGTCTGTGTGTGTGTGTCTGTGTGTGTGTGTGCGTGTGTGTCCCTTTTGGTGACACTAATCTCTGATCTACTATAGTTCCATACAATAAACTACATGTTCAGTACACTCTAAATTGTATCTGCATGCCTTTTTTACAGTGTCACAGAGTGCAGCTGGAAGATATGGATACCGAGGACAAACACTAAATAAATACTTAAATTAATATATTATTTTTTTTCTAATAAATAATGAGAGGTGAATTGAAAAACAGAAAAAATCTCACCCAGGACTGTGATCTCTGGTCTTTTGTCCAGTGCAGTGTAATTTGAAAACAGCCATTTTGATGGAGAGATACAACAAAGACTTTTTTTGTTTGTTAAATTCACGTCATATGACATGTTGTGTAATATGTAATAACACACACAGTCTGCACTGAAGAACCTGAGAGATGTAACATCTTTGTACATACAGAAGTGTGTTTGTAGCTTTCTTGGGACATGAGCAGAGATAATCTGGCAACATTACACAAATGTGGTGTTTGAATTATCTCCATCTATTTTTAGTGGCTGGATGAGAAGGTCCACTGTGTATTGGATGCAGGCAGGTGATTTATCATGTTCAGGAGAGATCTTATTTTCACTGCTGGAGAATAACTGTGTTACAGTGTTCAACCACTCGCCCTCAGAGCTAAAGTCTCAGTTTAGAGGTGAATCAGCTCGTACCTGCAGTCCAGTTAATGTGGAACAGATGGATAACATGAAACGACACCAGCATCAGTCTTGCATGTTAATGATTCCACCCCTTGCAAACTCTACATTTTCCATTTTTTTGTGCTTTTCTTCAGCCTGCTGTCGTTATCGGGGAGCATGCGTCATCTTTTCTGTGGAGGCCAATGGGTTTATTTGACACTGATGCGGTTTTACTGTCCCAACCTGCTGTTTTTATGCCTCTGTTGTGTTTTAAGGTTGTTTGTCTCATGAAAATGATTAATCAGGAAGAGCTAAAGGGACGTTGAAGCCTTTCTCAGTCTGCTGGTAATAAGCTCACGTTCTGCCTGTACACTGACTTATAGTCCAGTTACAGTCAGAACCTTTTGCTCTTTCACATTTTGTTGCGTTTTGGCCTTATTAAATACTAAAACTGAAATATTCTCTCATCAGTCAACATTAAATGCCCCAGAATGACAAAGTGAAAACTGAATTTTGGATTGCTGGCCTTATTTATTTAAATTTATTACAGATACTAAACTAAAGACTCTTTGCTATGACACTTGAACTTTAACTCTGGTGGTCCTCCATTTCTCTTGACCTTCTTCGAGATGTTTCTACACCTTTCTTGGAGTCCACCTGCAGTAAATTCAATTGACTGGACACAATTTGGGAAAACACACGCCTAAGGTCTCAAAGTTGACAATATCCTAGTGAAAACTATGAGGTCAAAAGAACCTCCTCCAGAGCTCAGAGACAGGGTTGTATCAAAGCACCGATCTGGAGAAGACTCAGAAGAACCAGAGCTCTGTGGCCTTCATCATTCTGGAGTAGATCAAGTTTGGAAGAACCAGGACTCTTCCCAGTCCAACCAAACTGAACAATTTGGAGAAAGGTACCAGGGAAGGTGCCCAAGAACCCAATGATACAGTTTCATTTTGTCACCTCAAGAAGCTCAACTATCTCTGCTGTCTAAGCAAAGGGTCTGAACACCTGTGTCATTGTCACATGTCAGTTTTTCTGTTTTAACACATTTCTAAATTCAGTTTCACTTTGTCACCCTGGAGGACTGAGCGTTGACTGTGGTAAGAACAGAAGGCTCACATCTTGCTGGTGACATAATTGAAGCAGCTCCACTCTGCTCGTAGAGCTCAGCTGTCATTGCTGATGGTCAGTTTTAATGGCATCAATGCTAATTAATACAGGACATTATCTAAAATCCACCAGTAGTGTGACATTAATACATCATTGTGTAGTTCTGTGTCAACCGTTGTATAAATAAGCACAGATAGATTAGATCATCATGATCCACTGTCCTCTGTGGCCATTATCTGAGATTCTGACGCTTAGAATGACAAAAGTTCACAGAAATGTCTAAATGTGAAATTGAGGACCAACTTTAATGTGACACATTAGCGATTTCTGCCCATTTTCAACAATATGTTAGAGGAACTGAAGCATGACAGCGATCCATTTTTGGACCATTGTGGCTCACCAGAAGCTACCGTAGCTGGTTTTGTTCATGTTGAGCTGCAGGTGATTGTTGTTGGTGGTCAAGTAATGACAAACACAGATGCAACAGAGGCTTACACTAACCTTCGCCAGCCAACGACTATTATAGTGCACTTTGTATCACCCAATTAGTTATACACGTACCATTAATTCATGCATTTGCACCTGGTTTGCACCCGTGCATCGTCATACGTCATGATGAGGGGTTCTCCATCTGGAGGAGGGGATTTCTTTTTCACCTCTAACTACAGTAATTACAGAACAGTGTTTTATCAGAAATGATCTATTGTTGTCACCTGGAGTTACTATTTACACACGTTTCCACAGAAGAATGCCGTTTATGTATTTTTAGGTGCTGTTAGGATTTTGCTGTGTGTGTTTCGGCTCTGAAACACAACAGGGGGTACATTTCAAATAGCAGTATGTCTTCAAGTGTATGTGTGGCTTGAATTCCCAATGAGAGTGATGCTACAAAATAAAGCGTGAGTAAACGCAGGGTAAGAGTCCGTAAAAGTCAGCAAGGCGAGCGACTGAGAACCTCCCAAATCAAATAAAATGACATCAAAAGAAATATATTAGACTTATCAAAAGAACATTCCTTCCCTAGCTGTGTTCGGTCAAAAGGAAACTCCACTTGAGATTCGTGCTTTTAATCCAGGCAGAGGATCTTGTCCTTGAATCTGAAATATTTCCCTCTTGTTTCAAGTGCAGATGTGGGTACAATTTCTTTGTGTATGCATTTTTTAAGTGACGGAGCTCCTTCCATCGGTGTGTTGAGATGAATCCACTGGCTACATAATTTTCACATTGTGCTGTCTCCGTTTTTCCTCAGCAGGTGTTGAAGGTGCAGCTTTTGCCTACAGGACATCCTCTCTGAACTTGAGTCCTCTTCCACCACATAAACAATTCTGTGCTTTAATTTACATTTAATTGCATTTAATATACTGCTTTCGTCCACATTTTAAAAATGTTGGACTGATTCAGGAGGATCATATCCTCCTTATGATTACGACATGATGACCGGTTGCAATTATGGGGGGCCATTATTTTCCTGGGCAGGTCCAATCACCTGTAACAGAAAAGATTACGATAGTTCAGAAACAACAAAATGTCCTGATTACAGTCAACCGAACCAGCCCATTGCTTTGCTGCCATTTAATTACAGGAAACAGCTGCTGTAATTACCCTGACACGAAGCACAATTAAACAATGCAATATTGAATATGTTAAGAACACCTGCTCCCCTTGTGCTCTACAGAAACACAGGAACCAAAGCTGGGTAGAGAGTGCACCTTCACCTGGCCCCAGAGAGCCCTCACTCCTGGGGAAGGCTGACAGGAAACAGACCAGCCTGATGGGTGGATGGATGGATGAATGGGTGGATGTGTGGATGGATGATGGATGATGGATGAATGGATGGGTGGATGATGGATGTATGGATGTTGGATGATAGATGATGGGTGGATGGATGGAGGTTGGATTGATGGATGATGGATGGATGATGGGTAGATGATGTATGGTGATTGGATGATGAATGGATGGACGGATAGATGGATGTATGTTGGATGATGGGTGGATGATGGATGGATGTATGTCTCTGTGCAGCCTCAACATGCCAGGCCAGTAGAGGGCAACAGCATCAGAGATCTCCAACATCAGTAGTGAAGAAGACCAACACGAACCAACCAGACATAATTATCGATTTTGTTTTAAAACTATTTCATCGTTAAAGCTCCTTTGATCAGCAGATGAGGACTATGAGGTCAAATGTTAAAGGATACACATACAGTTATAAGTTGTGTGCTCATTTACACACTTTTCAGGTGCCAACACACAAACATAATTCATATTGTGAATTATTTTATTTTATTTTTATTAAATTTATTTAAAAAGGTCAGTTGACCACAATTCTATTTTGTCTTTTAACATTTAAGATATTAATCCCTCTCCCAGGAAAGAACACTTGCTTCAATTGAGAGGTTTGAGGTGTCATTTAAAGTGGTTTTTACCATATTCGGAGAGAAACTGGTCAAATCTCTACATTGGGGTCGGTGAATCCCTTTTTCCCTTCATTTACGAGGACAGGCTTCTCTGTTCTCGTGTGCCAAACAAGTATCTAGAAAAAAAAGCAAACAGCATTAGGTAACATTCAAAAACGTGTGGCTTTCATAGTCTTTATTTCCCTTTCGTCAACTTGTGGCTTTGCACTCCAAAGACACCGACTGACCAAGAAATGTGTACAGTGTTACTGTAGCAACATGAAATACCTTTTATGTTGTTGAGCATCTGCACTTCACCACTCCTTTTGTCTACTTTTTATCCAAAAACCAAGTTCCAGAGTACCAAATCATTCCTAGAAACCTGGAGCACATCCCTTCCCACTATTGTCTCCTTTCCAGCATCAGTTGGAGGTTTATTTAGGTTACGCAAATGCAGACACACTTGATATTAAAGTAGGTGAAAGTGCCAGTTATCTAATAAAAAAATGCCAGCCTTGAATCAATAATAATAATAATAATAGTGATAATAATAAGAATAATAGTGATAATAATAACAACAACAACAACATCAATAATAATAATAATAATAATAATAGACAGCTACTTTCAGTAGTAAAGTAATAATGGAATATAATTCTGTTGTTAAATAAAGGACATTTTCACCATAATAACAACCCACTTTTATTTAGTTTGGTCTCCAGTCTGGATTATTCATCCCGTGAGACAGGACACAGAAAGAAATGGCAGGAGGAGAAAAGGTTGCCACTTCATTTTCTACACCCTTCTGTGCGCTGGAACCTTACTTCCTTTCATCTCACTGTGGCAGCCACCATGAAATATGCATGAGCTGTGTTTGAGATGTGCCAGGAGCCCACTCCCCCTCTCCTCAGGTGTACAGGAAGGTTAATAGTCGCTGCTGCATGTGGACGGCTGGATTATAAGCAGGAAAGACGCTCACACACAGCTACCAACGGGTTATATTCCTCTTTTAACCTATTTGGCTATAGTATTTTTTCATCTTTAAACTTAATGCTATAAGTAAATGAGACAGTCCAATAATGCAAGGGTTTAACTATTCAAAAGATTTATCTTTCAAATCCACGGATTCACTTTGTGACCATGGTTTGATCATTGTATGAAAACATAAATATATATTATGCCTAACCTTGTATGAAAGAGAAAACATTAATATTAAAGAATAAAAATAAGTTACCTTAGTGCAATTGGCTGCCTTCGGCTCAAGGTCGTTAAGCGTGACGAGCTCGCGGAGCAAACTGCTTTCTTGGTAGCCTCCTTTTACCCCACGGAGCTTAAAGTACGCCTGTGGCTTGAAGAGGATGAGCCTCAGATTGATGGCGAAGCCGGCCATGTCGATGGCGAACGGCCGATGAGGGTCGAAGACGGTCTTCCAGCCGTAGACTTTCCCAGCTGCGTTGACCTTGGGGGACTCGTACCGTAACCCCCCCACAAAGGCCACGGGCCACACCGAAACTTTGCGAGTCGACCTCATCTGGCGAGTCGGGAGAGAAAACGAGGCGAGATGAGGATTAGAGTCATCTGAAGCAGCGTTCATGGCGGTTAGACACAGCGTCTGAGCGTCAACAGCAGCTGCCCAGAGCGCTTTTTTTTTATTACTTTTGCTTGTTTTCATCCTGCAGCGCTAAATATTGGTCATTTAGTTGTGGGCAGCTGACACACTACTGGAAGAAAACAGGTCAGACGCATTGTTCAACAGCTGCCCTACAAAAGGATAATGAGGCACAACCATATTTAATGAGAGCCTAAGCCAACTGAGCCAAGAGGCTTTGAAGGAGCCAAGCCATTAGAAGAAGTGGATGTCGCCAACGTGCGACCGGAGCGCTCCTCTAAGGGAGAAACATGCACCATCATCCTCTTTTATTTTGTTGAGTCCTTTAATCTTCCAGCATGAAAGACTGTGTCTGTTTCTTGCGTGTCTGCCTCCTACTGTGTATTTGCCCAGCAAGTCAAGGCTGCAGTCATAGAATATGCTACTTTTACCCTGATGAAAAATGAAGGATTTGGATTAGAGCCATTTAATCAAAGCCAGTGCAGCAGAGTTAATGATGCTAGTGACTTTTTTTTCCCAGCATAGTTCTCTATCAGCTCTTTATACATGCATTTATCAGAGTGCACAAGAAGATAAAGATGTTTGTTGTCATCTCTGGTGAGGGTATTCACATATATATCATTTCTAATTGTCAGTGTGTGCAAATACATCAGAAATTTGAAGAATTTCTCAAATTTGTGGTCTAAGAATGAGGCACTCTTCAGTCCTTACAAGATTTCTATGCTGAAGTGTTTGATATTTGAACTCAACACATTTCCTGTACAAATACTGTACTTAAACATTCATCTGAAAATAAAGTTACCACTTATCGCAGCAAACATTGACTTTTAGATGTGTTGAATATTACAGGTTAAACAGGATATTAAAATGGAAAAAAGTGAATGCAGCATACTGCTGGAAACAAGACAGAGAAATGTCAGATTTTATTTGTGTTGATGGTGGAATGGCGCACTGTCCTGACAGCTCTCCCAGCATATTTTTAATGTGAGGTGCAGCCTGTGTGAGCTGCTGTGTTGGATGCTGTGTGAGCTGACAGGCTCTTGTGTGGATACTTGAGCGGATCAGAGAGCAGCAGAGTATAAACCATCTCGGGCAAGCCCAAGGGCTTATGGAATCTGAGCTTCAGGGACAACAGCTATGTTTTAGCCCCGATGTCAGGGTGTAGGGTGAAGGGCTGTTAATAAGTGGACTGATCCAGTGTGTTCTACACACAAACATTGTCATCACTTTTTTAATTCTGTTATCACTTTGTCTAATATGGCTTTAGTCACTGTGTTGTGGGTGTTCTCTGTGCCCCCCCCCCCAACTTTTGTCCCTGAATAGGTGACTGCCAGTGGTCGGTGCAGTGCCGTGCCATGAGGGCTGTGACTGGACGTTGTTGGGATCTCTTAAACTGACACCCAGTTGTGAGAGTGTTTAGAGCTGGGTCTAGATCTGGGTTGTTAAAATATACTGTTATACTGTTATATACTGTTAAAATATACATCAAGTTTCTGTCAAGTTTACTGTCAACATGGATAAAGTACCTATGTTGATAGAATGCTCAAAAGAGCAGAATATATTGGAAATGTAACTTAGCAAGGGGCACAAGTCACAGACCTCCTTGCTCCTCCTCTGGTGTGTCAATGTGTGTGTGTTGGTTACGGTAGATTTTGTTAATGGTTGTGTCAGTTTGCACTTACTGCGTGTAAAACTTTAATCTTCGGTGCTGTCAGCAGAGGCAGCAGGTACAAAGACAGCAAACATCTACCCATCACTGTCACTGAGCGCTTGTGTTGTTAAATGTTTACGTATCACCTTTATGTAGTTTGGTCGTCATTTGCTCACAAATACCGTTCACTAAAAGAGAGTAACAGCGTGTTTGACTGTTAAATACCAATTAAGTGGTTTCACTGGAGGGAGGGTTTTACCTAAGCAGGCGTTGTCCAGATGTTGCTGCAACTTTAATTTGCTGTCAGCAGACTGTAGTTTTAGCCAACTATCTGCTGCCTGTCACCTTTTCTCTTTCTCTCAATCATTTTGTTCGTATTGCTCTCTCTGTCGTTATTCTGGTCTATAAAAGGAGCGCTGGAAGTGACAGAGTGCCTCTATGGCAGACTAAGCACTTTGGCTGATTCCCAGAGAAAGGTAATGACAGGCCCCGTCAATACGAACCGCTCCATTTACTGCAGACCCTGTCTGCACCACTAACAAGACCCGAGGCTGATAAACAGCAGACGTAGAACATGTCTGCTCAGGTAATTCATCTAATGACAGGATGGATGAGATGAGATGGACTGAGTATTTGCACAAACTACACAATCCCTACCGTACCGACTAAGAAGGAAAAAAGACGTTAGTGATATGAAGTGATGAGTAAATAAGTCTTCTTCATTACGATTATGTGTGTTGGCCGTGTTTCAGCCCATATTTGTCCTGTGGGAACGTCATTATTGGATGATGACCTGGATCATCAAATTCCCAACTCTATTATGAGACTGGATTATGTCGTAATCCCTTTTAAATAAGGCTGTCAAAAATCAACCATTCTCTATGTTTTGATGCAATTAATGTGTCTAATCTTTTTGAAGCATTTACCGTGTGCCCAGAGTTACCTGTGCTGCTATCCCTGTAGCCAAGGGGAGTGAATTGGGGGGCAAGGGGGGTCTGGTGCAACATTTGGGCACATGTGCACACCCCCCCACACGATGCATCAATGAAGAAAGAAAGTCTGAATTTATCTGTTCAGCTGTGATTTGATTTGATCTGAAAATTCACCCTCTCACATTCTGATTTTCAGACTGATTAGTCATATTGGTAGGTAAGCAATTAGCTTTGTTAGCAATCAATGATTTAATTAAGCATATCACAGTGGACCTGCTATTTAGAGCTGCTGGAGTGTGGCTGCAGTGTGCTTCTCTCCAACTCTGCCTCTGCAAAAACATCCCACGAGCCCCCTATGGCATTTTAACACATCTTTCTCACTAAGACGCAGCTCTGTGTGTGCATGTTTTTCTCTGTCCCCCTGCAGCATTCAGACCTCTGAGACTCTTGTTTGGCAATTTACATCCTTTTCTGTCTCCGACAGAGCTCCAGCTCTCCTGTTTTAGTCTGTCTTGCTCCTAGCCTGGTTTAAAGTGACCATGTTACAATTTGTTGACAAAGAGACTCTAGGAGCTTTTGGTAGGACATTTTTGATCAAACATCACTGGTAAATATTGTACCAAATGATGCTACAGACGCAACACAATATTTACTTTAAAATGGAAAAGATTAATACATAATATAGAAATATTTCAGAAGATTTAGTTTAGTTTTAATGGATGTTTTTCTACTTTAGAAAGGTGAAATATCATGCTTGATGCCATTAAGTGTTCAAGAAAGAGACATTTGGATACCCCACCCCCCAGTTACCCACTGGCTGACTGACCATGTGCGTCCACTCTAACCAGGGGTCACACACACTTTTCTCTTTCATGCTCACCTCCTCAAACAGCTCCAGGCTATATGTGTTGTCATCATCAGCAAAGTAGACGATTCCTGCCTGGCTGCTGTTGATGTTGAATGTCTCTCTCAGCCATCGCAGCGCGAGGTTCCTCTGCATGGTGCCTCTGGGGATCCTCGGGTCTCGCGTGTCACCTCGAAGCTTATAGTTCCTGGGTGTCTCTACATTGAGGTGGGTGTAGTTTAGCCCAGTTTCGCGCAGAAGCCGCGTGACGAGAGGCGTTCTCCTCTGTGAGTCCTCCACCAGGATCCAGTGCAGGTTGGCGACATGGAGGAACGTGTTTGCCAGTCGGGTCAGTTCTGCCTTCTGCACTGGCCGACTGTACGTGGGGGTGATAATGTGGATGGTGGGCAGCACATCAGACCAGGGAGGAGGCCTCGTGTACACGTACTCCGTCCTCACCACCTCCACAATGTCCTTATCTGAGGCACAGTATTCCTTGGAGTCCTGCACATGGCTTCCTGTCTCCCTTCTGCCCTCAGCTCCATCAACTGCAGATATGGAGATAAGAAGACATGGAATGCATTAGTCCAACCTTGGGCTGTTCTCTGTATATGTGCCTCAGGTGACATAAATGTACCTGAAAGCCGGTGGTGTCGGACTGCAAGCTTCTCTGGAATGATAAAGATCTCTTTTACTAGGTGGTGACAGGCTGGAAAAAGTGAAAGTAGTCACTGTGAGAGGAGATCACAGCGGATGGACCGAGAAACACCGTAAAGGAATAACTGAGGGAAAATGTGGTTCTCTGACTCATTTTTAGAATCGCTTGTGAGCTTCTCTTTACAAAGAAATGGAAATGTGGATGTACCCACTACAAACTCCCTCATGGTGCAGATACTAGTCTGGTTTCCTTACACACTACGCTGTTTCTTCTCATAGTATGATGTATCACAGCAATCCAAAGATGAAAATGAGTCTTTAACAAGCTGAGCTTTGCAGTTTGTGGATGATTATACGCCCCACCCAAGATGCTCCGGCACTGAATGGATGTGCCAACATAAATAAAAGGTTGTGTGCGGATTTGGATATTTAGCACGTGATGTGGGGGTCGTCCTGTATCCCATCCCAACACTGATCCAGAGTCTGGCTCTGAAGCTTGTCACCTGTCACCAGACTATTGTTCAGTGGGTTTGATCTTTGCCATTCCACAGATCAACTATAAGAATGCAGTCTGTACTGTACTGGTGATAAATGTCAGCTATAAAATTTAAAAATGGTCATGCTGTTATATATAACTGTGGATGTTGGATGTAGGAATGGATCCTTAAATCCTCCAGCATCAGGTTCATAAGCTGTCAAAAGTCCTCTATTCTCTCTTTTCATCTCTTTCCATTTTTTCTCCTACTTCATTTTAAAAGGGAGTATTTGGAGTATTTATTGTAATGTCAGACTTCAGTTTCCATCAGAGTGTATTTGTGGAACCCTTCTGTGGATAATTCCTGCATGTGCGTCAATCAGAAAAGATTTACTGATTTGCTGTCTCATTCATCATACTCAACATTTTTGCTGATTTTCTTCTGATCTATGGTCTGCGGGTGGTCAGAGGTGTGTATGAGTAGCTGACATCTCACTACAACCTGTGGCCTGATCATTTTCTACCTCCTCCTTCGTTTTCACTGAGTCACAGAGACGCTGCTTAAATTTGGTAATGTACGGCACAAGACAAGCAAGCAGCCAAAGACAAAGATGCGTGAGTGCTTAATGGAACAGTCCACACAGACGAGCTTTACAATGAGCGGACGAGTGTTATTAAAAGCCTCTGAATGGCCAGCCTGCAGTGCAGTGTGAGGTTCAAGGACCCACTTCAGGGCTGCTGATGCCGCTTCTGAACAACAACCCAGTGCGTACCCTTACGGATGGCCAGCAGTGGAGCTATTGCACTTTGGTGCCAAACTGTGATGAGCAGAGTCCAGGGTAACACGATCAACACGATAGCCAGAATATCTCTTCTCTTCGGCATCTCCAGGATTGGTTATCTCGCTTGGCATTACCTGCAGACAACACAGACAGATGTAGAGTTAACCCCCCACCTGAAAGTGCTCAGGAACAGCAGAAGCTCAGACTCTAGCGACCCTGGGAGACGACGACCGCGATGGTTAAAAGCACGCCTGCAGCAGGAAAAGGAAACTAGACCTTTGGGTCCTCAGCTACAGTGTCTAAAGGATGGAGCAAGGCACCGTTGTTGTTTAAAAGACCGACAAACATCAAATAATTCAAATAAAACCGTGTTGCTGCCAGAGAGAGCGGAAGGCCCTGGAGCTGGAATGTGTCCTCCACCAGCTCAGTGAGCTCACTGTGCCATCACGGAGGAACGACGAGAGACTTCGCTTTTGTTGGGAGTCGCTGGAGAAGTGACGGGAAATTATATCACCAGACTTTAGTCTGAGTGCTCCTTCATCCACCTTTATATTGCTAAGAAAAATCCAGTTCCCAAGAAACACATTCATGTTATGTTAAGTTTGAGTGTATGTGCTTTTATAGCTCATGTACCATCTTTGAAACAGTGTAATATTATTAATATTAAGTGGATTAACAACGACAAGTATGTTTTAGTTTTGACCCCATTAAACAGACTCTATTCATTTTTAAGTATAATTTACTGAATAATATAAATAAAGCATTACCAAACATCATTTGGATAATCTATAAATAACCATATTACTAATTAAAATGCCATTTTGTCCATCTCTTACTCTGTGATTCACTGCCACACAGCTCATTTAAAAAATGTAATGGTGATCTGCCTCTTCTCTCAGAAAACCACCCCGCCCCCCCGCACCCATTAATAACCATCTGGATTTTCATTAGCTGCGAAAATTGTCATTATTATCCAATTTGCTCAGTTGAGGTAAGGCGAAAAACAGACATGCGAGCGTACGGGACGTGGCGGTTCAGCTTTACTCATAAAAAATATGCCATAACATTTCCAAATTCATCTGACTTTGCTGACAAGGCATATTAAGATGTAACATAAGTGTGACAGAACGCAAGATAATTATTCAGTGAATAAATACACATTAATCTATCAGGTAGGACCTGATTAGCTGTCAGCAAAACAGCCTGAGGCCATTCTGATTCTGAAGCAGAAAAGAGCATCTTCACTGAAAACAGTCCCGTGTATGCTTCTGCAGACATACAGTATGTATAGGTACATTATAGTGCACATGATGTTGTCTTCATTCTATATCCTGGAAGAAATTGTTTATAGTCCCGGCCTGTTTATAGTCCTGAACCACAAATACGCGCATGCCTTTGAGCAGGACCCTCATTCACTGCCACATAAAAGAGCAATCTGTGTGTTCTGAGATAAAGAGATACGATGTGGAAAAAAACCCTTTCTTCGGGAGAGTTAACCCATAAGTGTCTTTCATGTTATTCATGCTACGAAGAGAAATTAGTTTTAGATATGACTCAAATCCATACGTACCTCACAAACTGCTAAGAGCTGAGAAATATGACTAGAGCTAAAAATCATATCTAAAGTCAAAGAGAAATAACTAAGTAGCTTCTTTTAATAGACTTTAAATATAGGGCTTGGAAGACAGGTTACAATTAGATAAACTCAGTTAAGCAGCTGATTATCAGTCGTCAAGCTTTTCCCACGTGGTGTTTAATATTTATATCCCCCATGCTTGGTGAATACACACATTCTTGAATCTCCTCACCTTCACAGTCTCTAATCCAAAACTGAAATAGCCCCAGTGATGTCACTGGGACAGCTTCTCAACTTATTTCATGTCACATGATGAAGCTCATGCTGAATAACATTAACAGGCACAGTGAGAGGGTCTGATGGGAGGAGGGCCGGGGACGCTCACCCACAGCTAGAACGGGATCATGGCCTCACTGGTGATGTGCAGCTACGAGGAGGTGACAGCTCCATCGCGTCTCAGCTCAACATCCTTCTTCTCTCTCCCCCTGCTGTGTACTCATGAAAATAGGGGGCACCGACACCAACCTGCAACACAAGGACTTGGGTGAAAATGTATAATTCCCATGAGGTGTTTAAGCTCAGTTCATGACTGGGACATGTGAAGCTGTGAATACGGGCTTTTAGCAGCATCCAATCAAACAGCCTTCCTCAACACACTGCTGCACACTTGAACATCTTATCACTATTGGGGATGTTATCATTTTATGGGCCGTAAACATACAGTATGGGATGTTAACGTAACACATTGAAAATAGAGTCTTGGCTTGTCATTTGAGTGCCATAGTCACCGTCTCCACTGCTCAGAAACAGGCTGGCTATTATTCCACTTTTTCACACCGTGTGTGGAAACTAGAAGAGCATTAGTCACAACTTGACGTGCCAACAGGCTGGGGTGGAGGATGTTACAAAAATAAACTGGCGTCATGTCTTATTCAAATACATCTGAGGGAATGTTACTGGGTGGATGCTCATGCATTCAAGCTGGATGTGCTGGGAGAACAGGGGAGGATGAAAACTGTGTTTCCGGAATACATAATCACCTCAAATGTAAATATGGCTGGGGGGGTTAAAAAGAAATCCCAGATTTATAAATATTAATGATATTACCTGTGACCCAGTAACACAGCACAGGGGTGGATCCGGTTGAGACAAGACCATCATTCTCACAGTTTCTTTTTAGTGGTGTGTGAGTATGTGTGGGTGTGTGTGAGTGTGTGTGGGTGTGTGTGAGTGTGTGTGTGTGTATGTGTGTGTGTGTGTGTAGTATTACATGGACACATAGGTATTGTGGCAACAAAGCGAATTACACACCAACACTGAGAGAGGCTCATTGTTTCCCGTTCCACTGGATCCTCCATTCTTTTGATAGTGAGCAGAAGTTAGACTGTTAACTTTTATTGATTTCCATCAAACTTAGGACGCATCAGCTCTTCGGGAGCCCTCTGAGGGAGGTGTAACAGACAGGTCGTGTCTTACAGAAGTACCGTCGTCTGTAAAGCAGCAGAGACGGTGGCAGAGGCGGCCGCTCCACCGTCCATCAGTCTGAGTTAACCAGCTGTGACGGGAGCGCCTGCTGCTGATTAATAAAGAGCCGCTGCGACGGCGCACGTGTAAAAACGATTGTACCCATAGTTGAATTAACACCATTACAAAGCCATTCTTGTTTCGCTTATATGAGCATGATTACAGATCAAGATAAGAATAAAAAATACCAGGGTACAACCCCCCCCACATCATTCAGTACATGCAGAAGTGAGATTATTTTATGCCTTTATGCCTTCTGAGTTACAAACAGTGTGTGGAGTTTGGGTAATAAAACATCCCTCATACATATTCCCTCATTTTCTTATGTTTAGTATAAAACCCACAAAGATTCTGTTCAGTTGATGTCTTGGTCCAGGTGGTCCTAAAATGGTGGCTCAGGTCCGTGTGCTGTGGGGCAGACTTATCTCTTCTGTGAATTGCAGCCGGGGCCGCCCTGAACTGAGCGGGTAATTTACAGTACACGTGGGGCACATTTCCAGTGCTGACCCAGGAGCAACATACAGGCTCTTTCAGCATGGCTTAGCAGAATAAAGGAGGCCCCCCAGAACTAAAAAGGCTGCCACTGAGGTCCAGACCTGCCATGCACAGTCAGCAAACTTCAGCCTTGAAACCTGGAAATTATTTCTATACGCTGCTGCGGTGCAGAACGCCCAGAGCCAGAAGTGACTGGCTGTCAGTGGGTCACCTTTAACTGTGGGGCTAAAGGAGCAGCTGAAACAGGCACCGGATCCACACGGTTGATCTACATGTGCACACGGACAGAATATCATATAATATAATATAATGTAATATAATATAATATAATATAATATAATATAATATAATATACTGGAGAATCATTCACTGAAACTTTTGTTTTGTTTAAGTGAAAACAACAAGCAGGCAAACACTGCAGTATTATCATGGGTGTAGGGGTAGTAGGACTACTGGTCCCAGGATGCTTTGTTCCCACAAGGCAGTGTGTGTGTGTGTGTGTGTGTGTGTGTGTGTGTGTGTGTGTGTGTGTGTGTGTGTGTGTGTGTGTGATAGACACAAATTGAAGCAATACATCAGTGGCCCGTGTTATCATCATAATACAGTGGGTGCAATTAAAGTATAGGCAACACATGTCAATGCGCCTAAAGTGATTCATGTTATGCTCGATACGTCTTTCATTGTGTTTATTCCTTCTAATCACTGAAGCGGAGCAGACAGGCACGCGAATGGTTCCTGACTCAGGCCTGGAGACTGACTGAGTTGGATATGACGTCGAATAGAAAAGGAATGTTAGACAGCACCAAGGCTGCAAGTGACTACTGATAGACTTAAGACATTCTACTTTTATTTTCCTTTCACTTGGAATTGATCTGACAACTACCATGGGAGTTATTTTAGTGATATTGTCTCTGGGTTCGTGGTGACCAATGTTAATTATGAAGTGTTCTGTTGAAAATGAAATCCATACATCAGTAGCTCTGGTGATCCTGCACCAGCGATTCGTAGGTGTAGCTCCCAGCAGTAACAGTGGCGGGGACAGAACACTGTTTATCTCATTAAAATCGGGTTTATTGTGTGGAGCATTGATTTCCACCACATGTGACATGTCTTTAAGTGGAACTGGGCTTATTAAGCGTCACAATAAGGTCAAAGGTTGGCAGCGCGAGCTCTCCGATTCATTCAAGTTAATTAAAGTAGCTTCCTGGGCAGGGCTTTGTTTCGGCTGTCTCCTATGTATTCTTGTTCTCAGAGGTCTGACCTCTTTATTGAGGGTTAGACGATGGATTTCTTCACTGAAAGGCTCCCCTGCGTCAAAGTTCTCCAATTATATGCCCCCATGGAAGGAAAATATATATGATTATGGTTGTGGCTAATTAAACCTCGGGGATCTGCTCCAGAGCAGCGACAGTGTGGCTGCGTTTGAGCCAGAAGAGGAAGAGCATTTGTAAAAGAACGGCTTTTTGACAGTGCAGAAGAGTACATTTAAATTAAAATTAATTAGGGTGCATTTTATCTAAAACCTGTCACAGCTGAAGGGCACCTGGATGGAATAAAATATGCCTTTGAATGACGGCTGCAGCACTGTGGTGCGTGTGAAAGACAATTATGGCTGCTCGGCTCAACCTTCCCCCGGATAAGTGGGGGTTATTAGGACGCGTCGGACACTGAGGCAGATGAACTTGACACATGACAATTATGTACTCAGCGCCGCTGCAGCCGTGTCGCCCTCTGATGTTTTCCCAAAAATATAATGAGTAAAAAGTGCATGTGACAGTTAACCAGTGAAGCAGGGCTCTTCCGGAGATGGATCCTTTCTCATTTATCTTTCATGAGTGGATCTAATGCGTATCATGATTATTTATCATTACGTCTCTCAGTTTGCCAGACTCATGATTATACTTTATGTTTTATGGAGAAAATGTCTGTGTCTAATTAAGATTCGGGAAGAGCCCAACCAGTGAATAACACTCCATATATCTACTTTTGTGCAGCAAAAATATCCCAGTAAGTAATCACATTCTATTAAATAAGAACATGAATTTACATTTAAAAAACAAACCAACAAGAAAACAAACACAATACTAAACTCGTCACCCAGTAAACCTGAATAATCACCTTTCTCCTGCCAGTAGATTTAATAGTCTGTTTAATGAGCGTGGGCGCCTGTTTGAAACAAACGCGCTGACATTTAGGGACGTGGTGGAATGTCAGGTAAGTGGGGATGTTGAGCGCAGGCCTCATGACGCGCCACCGCTTCCAGTTGAGTTTCAAACAAGACACCTTTGGCATTTCACCTGAGCCCTTCTAATCTTCCCGGCACTGGCCTTTCCTGTCGTCACGCTTCACTTTCTATTATTATTTGTCCTTTTCTCGTAGGGTGCCATGCACACTTGCGTTGAGCGAGCGCCCGGAGGCCACAGAAAGATGACACTGTGGGAACTATGTTGACACAGCAACTGTGTGACTGCTGATGCTACATTGCCGAGGTGTCACTGACTCACCACAGAGATGACTTTGCGCGACTTCCTGTGCTCTCCCCGGAACCGAGGGCACCTTCCACAGCACACACTCACAATTTGACGCGTTTATGATAAATAGTAGTTAGGAACTGTTAATATAAAGAGTATAAACAATAATGGGTGTCAAAGTGCTTTTCTGGCACAAAAGAAATAAAAACATAAAATCCACCTGCAGCAAAATCTTTATAGCGACACAACTCAATGAAGTTAAAAGTTACTGTGAAATAACTAAATACGCACCTTGTGATTGGAGGATTAGTGTGTCTGCAGCATCTACGACTTGTCCCCAGTGACATGAGGACAATACAAAGATGCCATTCAGGAGCATTTACCTGCATCTTTACCGTACAAACTGTGATCAATAGCCTGCAGGCTGTAGGAAATATTCTCTCACTGGGCTCAACAAACAAGAGTCTGCTAAGAGGGTCGCTGAAGAATATCCGAGGTGGGTCAGCCACCGTAATGAGCCCCTGTGGGGTTTGCCACATTATATGTGGAAATAGGCGTGATTTGACTGTCCAGCTGCTCTGTCCCCAGTGCAGTCTGGATGACAATGGTCATTAAGGAAAGAAGGCAGCCTGAACAGCAGTCAGATGTAATACATCCTGCACAGCACCTCCAGGCCTTAAAAAAAAATACAGATCAGCTTTTAAGGCTGAAGTGAATCATTTTCTTTCATAAAACATTGATCACTTCCACTCTGCTGATGGGGGCTTAAACACAGATCTCTTGCTTGACTGATTTGCATGACCAATTACGTCAAATCTCCCCATCACTTTGGAAAGAGTATCCTGTAGCTTGAGTAACTTCTGACTTTGAACACAGGGCAAAAGCTCGGAATAGCCCTGAGCTTCATGTAGAAGCGATTACGCAATCACCCCACGTGGAATACAAGACGACAAAGAAGAAAAGTAGAGGGGATTGTATATACCTGAATGTTATCTATGTTTGAACCCTTCATCTTTTATTTAGATCTAAGCTCTATCATTTATTAAAATAACAGAAATATTTTCATACAATACCACTAATGTAAGTAAGATGAGGAGGTCCAAAACAGGACACAGTCCCATTGGAACAAGCTGGAAAGAACCAGTCTTGGGAACCTGATGATCTCTTGAGCACAGGGAGGACAAGGACACATATGTTCTAGGGAACAGATAAGCTGTGAAAGATAAGACACATGGCCACCAGCGCTATCACCTCACAAACAGAATGCAAACTATACAGCATGTCATTACGGGAGGACACTGTGGCTGGAATCTAAATGTTGTTTTTATCTGGACTGGACATTTTTTCTGGTCTGACATCCCCTTCAGCAGGAGTCCTGCCTGGCAACAGATATAATGGCGCTGTGTGCTGCCCTGGACGTTGCTGTATGTACAGGGCCTCGCTGCATTGAGTGGACCGCATGCTGCACTAGAAAACAGAGCAATATGACTTCCTCGCGGGGGGTTGGAGCTGCCATTAGAATCACAGCACATATGCATATTTGCTTCCCAGTGGAGATTCGGCAGGAGAGACGGGGGGGGCTTGGATGACACTGTTGTCCTGTACTGTTTGGACCGAGCTGAGGCAAGCACTCTGTCTATAAATGTGTGTGCCTCTTCAGAACACTCAGCAGCAACTTTCTCAAATCCTTTCAGCGCCTCTCATGTCTTATCCTGGCGGGGGGGTGGGCGTACAGGTAGTGTGCTGCAGAGCAGTCCACTCAAGTGATTCCCAAAATGTCTGCAAGCCTCAACGTTCTATTTAGGACGTGAGTGTAGGTGGAAGAATCCTACACTGTTCAAATGCTGGACTTTCTACCGCGCTCATTTGGTTCCTCCTGTGTTCATGCCACGTTGGCATTCTGTTTGCTCATTACAGAAACTGTGTCATCTATCTCAGTTGTGAATGGTGTATACAAAGTAATGAGGCTACAGTGTTCTTAATAATTCAGGGTTGAGGACAAAACTACCAGAGTCTTTTAAAACAATGACGTATCCAAGAGTTGCATCACTTGACAACACCACCAACCTTACACTGCTGCATTCTGGTGACCCAAGACAGATGTCTGCCTCAGCAGACCTGCATAGTTTAGATCAGAGTAATACCAAGGGGACAAATGTGATAAAGCCAGAACATCCATGCTGTAAACCAGGGGTCTCCAGCTCCTCCCCAGAGGGCCGTGAGGCTGCAGGTTCTGGTTCAACCCAGCAGCAGCAGCACCAGACTGGACTCACTTCATCAACTCATCTGAGTCTTCAACAGCTGACTGGTCAAACTGGGTCAGCTGGACTGGTGGAAAAAGAACCTGCAGCCTCACGGCCCTCTGGGAGGACCTGGAGACCCCTGGTTTAAATGGTCAAAAGCTGATTGATGTTAGTACATTTAAAGGATACCCCCCCCACACACACACACACACACACACACACACACAACCACCATCAATTTATTCTTTGCTTGAATCGAGAAAGATTGCATCAATTTTCTTGGTGAATTGAAGGAACAAGTGATGTTTTTTCTCAGAGAGTAACAAATTGAAACCATCATAAAGCTACAGCTGTGTGCAGAATGTTAAAGGCATAATAAATGGGATATTTGGGGCTTTTTGTCTATGAAAAGCACACACAGAAAGTATTTTCTTCTCTTATTTATCATCCAGGCAGGGGCACACTGGCTGCCAGAATGGGAAAAGGATTTAGTGCTAAAACCAATGCCGGGGGATGAGATATATAAAATGATGACCTATTCTAAGTCTGCTCTGAAGCCTCAGGTGAAAATATACTTTGCTGCAGTATATTCTAAATATAGACTGTACTGTTCTATACGTGCATAGCTCGACAGACACTTCCATAGCGCACCACATCTTAATCCAAACGCTGCATATTTAAAGGCTGAAACACTTAGCATAACATTATATCTTTGACATGTCATAGCTGATGGTTGATTACCTGTAACTTCTGTTATCTTCTCCTGAAAGGCCTTGACAATATGTTCATTTATATTTGGAATTAATTAAGGGCTCAATAAATCAAAATCAACCTTTTGTCCATTGAATTGTGTCAAAAAGTGGATCCAACAAGATTAAAGGAATATTACAAGCATAGTCTTGTTTTATTTGTCAGTGCTAAACTGTGACAACAAATACAGCTAGGCTGGGCCAAAACAAAGAAAGCATTGATTTAAATGTTCCAGAAAGAGTCTAAAGGCCCAACCTGGGAAGGGAGTGTGTTCCACAGTGGAGAAGCAGAAGCTTCAGGTACCAGTGAAAGGTTACATCTTAACTTTTAAATCCCAGAGGCGGCAGCTATCAAGGAAAGCCCAGTGGTGTACAGAAAGACCTCTGAGGGAAAAGGAAAATGAGCAGAGAAGCAGCCTTTTCCAAGGCTGGAAAGAAAGGAAGGACAACAAACCAATTTTGTGTTTTCTGCTAAAGCTCCTCTGCTTGTTATATGATCATTGCACCAACCATCACCGTTCTCAGTGTTGCCTGCTTTGGTTTACAGGTTTTACACTCCCGCTTTTAAAGGAGAACGTAAATCTATAAAAGTCTACATTATTCTGGTTTCCTGACAATTGCAAGACACCTTCTATCCCCAGATAATCAGCTTAAAAAAAACCTGAAGAAGGTTTAATGCTTCTTCCTCCACCTCACTGGTCATCCTGCTTTCTTCCCTGTGCCTTTGCCTTTAGGCCATTTGGCCTCCTCGTCTGCCTCTTTGCCTTCAGTCATACGTATCTGTCCCTCATCCCCTGTCTCGATCCACAGATGTGGAAAAGGACATCCTCTCAGTTTCCTTCTACTCAAAGCCAGTCTGAAGCAGCTCTCCAGAGAACGCTTTAAGGAACAGACAAACCTTATCTGCATATGTGTATTACTCCCTCCCCCTCTCTCTCTTACTGTGTGTATGTGTGTGTGTGTGTGTGTGTGTGTGTGTGTGTGTGTGTGTGTGTGTGTGTGTGTGTGTGTGTATTGAGATAGGTAGTTGGGTAATGAACATGAGTAAGAATATACAGTTGTGTTTTTTCTTCCATCTCCACTGAGACTGCCCATGTGGGTTTATTCTATGCAATTAATGTGATAAAAAAGTTGCAGTAAGTAAACAAGTTGCTACTAGAACACCCTCCCAAAACACATCCTCAAAGATTAAATCAATGTTTCTTTTATGAAACAAAAGATAACGATGGAGGTTGTTCTTCAGGATGGAGGTGATGAATTTTTTATAGTTTAATGCAGCTCTGGAAGCTTTTGAATTCCTGTGCCTCATTCCTGAACTGGTGTTATTATCATTAAACATTTGCAAGGAGCTGAATTAATGGTGGAAATTCCTAGAAAAATTCTTCCACGATGCATAATCTCATGAAGATTTTGCCAGGGACCTTTGATCATTTCCTTCACAGAATGCCAGAGTAACCACCTGTTTATTTTATTTTATTCAGAGCATCCATCCATTCTGCAGATGCAGCCTTCTGATCAGACAACACCCACACTGCTGTTCACCACGTGCACATCCATGCCTGCTTTAACTATCCACTAAATAACTATTTATAATCCTCAGTATGTATGTTGACCTCTAGGTAGATGTGTTGGGTCACTTTAACTCTGTTGTCTACCTAATCCCTCCATCCATCAGCTTGGTAGTGAGTTAAATAATTACATATTTGGACAAAATTAATTAAATTCTGCCTGTAGTAATATAATAAATCATTAGAATTAATGTGGGTTCATTAAATTACTCACTTGGATTTTTCTATTAATGGCATATTTCAGTAAATTGACCGTATATACTAATGAAGTAATGTTCCCCTGCAACAAATAACAGGATACTCACGCCAGTTCTCGTCTGTCGGCAGTAATTCCGGTGTTCATGCGACGCCGCCACAACTCCTCATCTCTCTGCCCGAACGCGTGGTCCAAAGCTGTCTGACGTCCACACAGGACGCTAATGGGACCTAAAAAAATAAGAGAGGCAGGAGATGTGCATGACAATGGGCCCCTTCTCCGGTGTGCGACTGAATGAGCCGCGTGGCAGCTGGGAGGAGACGCTGTTGTACCATCACAGCCTTTGTGTCACATCTGGACAGCTGTCAGGAGGATAAGCGTTGCCTGTTTCTGGCCTTCTGATGAAACTGGGATGATCTTTTTCGATTTGCTTTTACTGAGCATTTCTTTTAGGTATACGGTTAGATTGTTATTGCAGCATGTAAGCATGACATGTCTATTTAGTTGAAATCGGGTTGAAGACAACACATCAAATCTCAAAACACTTTAAAAGTGACACCTGGGGACGTTCTGACACAAAAGAATCATTCAAAGGTGACAGTAAAACAGGGTCACATCTGTCCTTCAGTTGTGTAAGGGTGAAGACAAATGCAGAGAGAAGGATGGGACATGATTTAAGATGAGAAGGGTCAGATGTTTGGATGTGGTCAGGTTCCATCAGATGGACATGCACTCGCTAACCACACCATTGACAGCAGTTCCCAACTGTGTTTCACTGGAGTTGCACATGTTCTACAGATCTCAGAAAGAAAGTAAAGTAACCAAAAAGTGTGAACTAACTCAAACATGTTTTAGATTTTAGATTCTTCAAAATAGGCTCCCTTTGCTTTGAAGTAAGCTTTGTGCTTTTTGCACTCTTGTGCTTCTCTGGATGACCTCCTGGAGGTTGTAGTGGTTTCCAACAGTCTTGAAGGACTTCCCAGAGTTGCTAAGCACTGGTTGGCCCCTTTTCTTTTACTCTGTGCTCCAGCTCATCCCAAACCTCTCCATCTCCACTGGGTTAGGTCAGGTGACCGCGGAGCCCCGGTCAGCTGATACAGCACTCCATCACTCTCTGTCTTGTTCAAATAGCCCTGACGTAGCCTGGAGGTCGTGTCTGGGGTCAACGTCCTGCTGAAAAATAAATGATGATCCAACTAAAAGAAAACCAGATGGAATGGCATGTTGCTGCTGTGTCTCGCTGGTTCAATGTGCCTTCAATTTAGAATCAATCTCCACACCATCACAATTCCTCAGCCATGCTTCACGGTGGGAACGATGCACGTAGAGACCATCCATTAGCTTGCACAAAGACACGGTGGCTGGAGCCACAGATCTCAATTTCGGGCTCATCAGGCCTAAGGACAGATTCCCACTGGTCTAATGACCATGCCCGTTGTGTTTCTTGGCTCAAATATATCTCTTCTGCTTTTTGCATCTTCTTAGCAGCAGTTTCTTAGCAGCTATTTGACCATGACCACGAACCGGTTTCATTGCAGCACTTCATGGTTTTGGGGGAGGCTGTTCTAAAGAATCTGAAATGTATTTAGAGTTATTTCATATTTTTAGTTTGGTCCATAACTCCATATATCTTGTTTCATAGTTTGGATGTCTTTAGCACATGACTACAATGTAGAAAATGGTAAAAATAAAGAATGTGAAGGCGTGTCCAACATTTTGATGCTAATATTTGCATAGCAAATGCATTCACAAATGTACCCAGGGATACTGGATTTTGATCTTTGTGCTGATAACAATACAGGCAACCCCTCTCTACTTTAATCAAAAGGATTAATTTTGAAAAGGTGGCATGTGAAACCACAGAACAATTTAGCACGTCAACTGGGAGTGCAGCAGCCTTTCTGCATCGGGTGTCTGCCGGTCCGATTGTACTTAGTTTTCAATCCACAAGAAGGACGATATCTAACCAGCGGTCTGATAACTTATTCAGCCCATTAGCTATTGATAGCTTTAGTCTTCTTGTTCATGTCCTTTGGGGAAATGTCATTTCAAATTTGAGAAAAATGAGCAGCTGCTTCTTACTCGCCAGCACAGTTCCACTGCATGATGCCCAGCTCCCACTCTCCATAATTGATGAGACTTCCGCTGTAGGCCTCATCTGCCACCGTATTGCCTGTAGGCACCCACTGTGGTTGTAGTGGGCTATCGACTGATGCCACATGAGCCGAAATAAGACAAAGGTCAACCATGTCAACAGCCTATTGACAACAGAAGAGCCAGAATCCATAGTTTCACGGGTTGGGCGTGGCTTTATGATATATAATACCTCAAAACCACAACCAAAAAGGCCTTTCTGAGCATCCTGCTGACGTGCAGTACGCTCGAGCTCTGGGATTAAAAACCAACAAAAACTGCTAATAAGCAAAGGTAAATAAGTCAAGTTCCCTACAGAAGCACCATGATAATAATTATTTTCTCAGACATGGTTAATATTGCAGTCAACAGGCTCGTAATGAAGACTAACAGATGCGTGTTTATTCATTTCTGTTGAACAAGAAGAGTAAATCTGTCTGCTGTTACTATATTATGATAGACCCCCCCCCCTCACTGTGAGGAAAAAACTGAAAATAAGCACATCGTGCAAGAAATGTATGATTCATACTGTGTTCTGAGAGGCAGAAATGATGCAGAGTTGTTCAGGCGTTCCCCGCAGTGCCGAGGAAGGAAAACGCTGAAATCAGCAACACTTACCAACCTAAAGTCCAAATCTACCAGAGAATCTAGAGAACTATGAAGTTGCTGTTGATGTTAAACACACATTCAGAACTGTTACGGTTACGCTGCATCATCCTTTTTTTTTGAACACTCAAATAATTATTTTAAAAGCAGCATTTCCTGCAGATGCCCATGAAGGACTTGGTTATTGTTTGATGAAATGCACACTTCCTGGGATAACTGGAGAGGAGCTGGAGCCTTGTGGGAATAAGCCTTCATCACGCTCCTCCTGATGGACCCACTGGGAGCCCTGAGTGAAATGGATCAGTGTGAAAGACACACTGTGGGTTTAGGTATGTAGATGTACAACAGTTGGCACTCACATGAGCTTCATCCCAACAATGAAAATAAAGAAGAGAAGAGGAAACTGCTTGGTAGTGCAGGCTTCGTTCTGGCTTTTTGGTGTTTTGCTGGATCCCAGTGACATGACGATGTTATTTTACACTTTGCTTTTAGTGATAATCAGCTTCATCCATCCTGTTACTGCTGCAGAGCAATGATTTTGACCTGCGTGTCATGGAACAAAGCCTGTCCTCTGCTGAATCATTGATGGTGCTTCAGATAATGGTAGACCTGGTGGCCTTCTTTCATTCTGGAGACATCTATCATTTCTGTGAAAATTGCCAAGTTTGTGATGAAAGAGGAATTATCGTGCCTTTGACTGTGACTCCATGATTAATTCAGGCCCACCGCTCTGTGTGTAAATGTTTCTTTATTCTGGTGTAAGTAGTCAATATTAATAATGCACATAGGGGTCCAAGTTCAGAATCTCTCTTGGCAAAGTTCAACATGAAGGCTGCATTCACTTGTTACTGCATTTGTAATCTCTTTCCTTTCTATCCATTCCTGCCCCTGAATGGCTTCGATAGAGGGATGTGACCTATCAACAGTAATTGGAGGAGCTATGGCGATTGGGTTTCTCTGTGAGGCAGCTCAATCGATCCCGCGGATGGTGGAGCTGGGCAGGCGGTGCTGCATCCCCCACAGCTCCTGACAGCTCAGTGCAGGCCAAGCTGCAAAAGAACAGTCTGTCCTTTCACAAGAACTATCAGCAAGTGTGCAGGTCACCCTTCAGCACTCACAGACAAGCCGTTAAATCATAATTACACATTCTGCCCATTATCTGCTTGAATTTAATGTTAGCCTTTCATTTAGATTATCGAATAAAGGAATAAAGGAAGCATCGGGGCTTCAGTAGTGATGGCGTAATGTCCTTATCTGCAAGGCGATTTATTTGAAAGACTTTATATCAATAATCTTTGCAGGTCTTCATGCATTCAGCAGGTATACAATTGAACTGTGTGATGATATGATGATGCTGATATGATGAATTACCGCAGAGATGATGGATGGAGCAGTCCGCCACGCTCCCACATTCTTTCCTCATGTGTGAAACTCTTCAGTGTGTTGTGCTGCCTTACTGGGCTGAGTTTCATCGTTACAAGCCTGGTTTTTGTTTAAGGCTTCCTCAGAACCATAACTCCACAAAGCTGAGCTCAACCTGACCATCGGTTGCCATGGAGATACACTGGAGCCTGGACTGCTGGCGTGCTAGTACCAGCATGTCACAGTTTGAATCTATCATTTGAATTAATTTAGTTTGCACTGCTCCCTGTCAGACCTGGTATTTATACTTTCTTAAGAGCTTTAAGTGCAAAGAAAGAAAGAAAGAAAGAAAGAAGAAAGAAAGAAAGAAGGAATGAGGGATGGCCTAAATAAAATTGCCTGGGATACTGGTGTCCTACATATTTTTTGTGTTGAGCTCAGATCTTCTTGTTGTTATTCAGTATTGACCTACTTTCTTCCTGTTATGTTACGTTAGATTACAGACTTGACGTATAAAATCAGTTTATTTTAATGTTTACTCGTCAGTGTAATGCAGGATAATTACAACAGAGAATGCTTCCGGGTGTCAGTGCTGTGAGTAGAAAATGTGGCAGTATTAGTTCGTGAAGTGTCCCACCACCCCTGCATGTTCCAGCCTTAAGATGGAGGCGTAAAACTTGTGCTGACAAAACCCCTATTTGGAGGAAAAAACACGCATGGCTGCAGAAAAGTCAACAGCCTTTTCCATTTAGTTTAACCTAAACATAAAAGGGTCAAATTGCTTTCAAATCTGTTCTCAACCAGCCGTAATAGTCTTCTGTGTGAAAAGTGTAGATATGGAAGACAGGATAGAAAACATCTCCAGCATTGCAACAACAACAACAACAACAACAACAACAACAACAACAATAATTTCATTTAAAAGTATATTTTCTTTGGAAACTATCTTTGTGACCCAGTGGAAGCTTCTGGTTTCTACTTTTTGCCGGAGAGATTAAATCAATTGTTCAGATAGTTTCTCTTTTGCAATGTGGTGGGTCTAAAGATCAGCCCTCCAGCTCCAGGAGTTGGCAGACACACCTAAACCTTTTTCCATGAGGTCTGCTGGTCCTCTGAGCTGTGCTGCAAACGGGCAGCAGGTAGAACCAGCTGAATCTCAGGGTGGTGCTGGGTCATGTATTTATGCTGCTCAGAATGGGGGGCCATCCTTGTGAGGCAATCGTTCTGATGAGGTCTCTGTTTGAGCTTTAAACACACGTGAGTTTGCTGACGCAGTTAGCTGGAGTCTGAGGTGTGTTTGACTGTACTCTCCCTCGAGGTGCCTCTTATGACTGATGTTGACAACTATTACTGTAATGGTGCACTCGCTTCCTAAGTGAGTAACAATACGCTTTTTGCGCGTTCTTTTCATCCTCACAGCTGTAATCAGCCTCCCATGTTCACTCTCAGCCTCTGTGTGGAAGAGCAACACTGACGTGGTCAAGAGGGCCCGTCCTTTCTGTGGCCTTGTAAGTGCTGTTTGCACTCGGTGGGTTTCCTGTCTGGTTCGATGTGTTACGTGGGCAGACTGATGAGAACGACACTGTTTTGGAGGAGATGATGTAATTCTGTGACCTATGATTATGAACTGCCATTTTATAACCTTTGATGTTCCTGTTGCAGAGCAGCCAAGCTCATTTATCAACTCTGGATTTTAATCTGGCACGAGAACATTGGGATCATCAGAAGCGCAGGTGTAAATATTTATGTGAATGAAGGTGATCGGGTACAAGCCAACCCATCCCCAATCAACATGAAACCACTCAATCATGGGTTGGAAATGTCAGCAAATCACAGAGCATGCAGGAAACCAAACAACAGTAGGGGGCAGAAGCTTTCTTTATGTTCGTGGTGACAATTAGTTCAAGATTCAGGACTTGATGATCAGCAGGAAAACAGATCTGTCATACTGGTATTATAGCAGCCAACAGAAGTGAGAGAGAAGTGGTGCAAAGACACTGCAGACTTGATGTCCGTTGTGATAAAAGGACGGGTTTTGATTGTAATCAGACAAAATGAACTTGAGTAGCAGGTCCAAATGGGCCCCTAATGCGAACTTTCAATCCATTTCTCGGCTGACCTGCTTCCGTCATGGTATGGACCATCACCAACAGATCTTCACAAAACAAATCAAGGGTTGTACACAGTAGCTCACAATACCGATGAAACAGAATGTTATATTTCAGCCAGCCTTAATAGAAGATCATGAAAAAATTGTATTGAAAGTCTCCAAAACAAATTGGTGTCAGATTCCTGTTCTGCATACACCCACCACCCACCCAATGACCTAAGAACCATGTGAGCATGCTGCTGAATACAAATAAACTAAACTTTAGACACAGCCCAGGCCATAATGAAGCTTCTCTGAAATGTACAAAGATGTGTAAATAAATACAGAAAAGGCAGTAATTGAGTGTGCCTTGTTGATCCAGAATGGTGCAATGGCCAAGCAAACATTAATCTAATGAGTGTAAGCCATCATAATTACTACATGAGGTTAATGAGGAAAATGAACGCTTGTCAGGTTTGCTGCTAACATACAGCTGTATGTAGGGGGTCTGCAGCGAAAGCCTTGATGTTTGAGACAACCTTGAATCATTGTTAGAGTCACTCAAGGGTTCACGATGATGGGCTGAACATGACGCGAACATGAGTGTAGTCAGGCAAACAAGAAAATAGAAAATACCTCAGATGACCTTGAACCTTACGTGACAGCCTGGATTTGTAATATACTTTCAACTGAAGAGCAGGAGTATAGAGGCTTGGGGTTTGAACTACCCAATATAACAGACTGCTTGATTCATGTATGCAGAAAAAAAACACGAATACTCTGTTTACATCAGTGCTGAGACTACAAATCATTAAATGATTGATTTTGGACAAACTGCAGTGTGTGAGGAGCGTGATACCGATACCACAGGCAAATATAACAACAGATGAAGATGTCAAGTCTGTAATCTAATGTAACTGTAGAATGAAAACCAAAAGAAAAAGTTCCTCCATCAAAGCGCAGAGCAGACAAATGATTTAAAGAAAAGTATCATTTGATGTTTGAACAATAATAATAGTAGCTGAGGTGGGTGTAGCAGTGGGACGAGGCGCCCACCCTCAGCTGCAGAGAGACTGTCTGGTCCATTCAGTGTTTTTTCCTCCACTATTGTACTATACTGTATACTGTGACTTCGGCATTTCCATTACATGATGCCTCCTCCTCACACTGAGAGTGACACAGGGCAAGCAGCAGTGGCTGCAGAGCTGCTGCCACATTTCACTTTGGCTGGACACAATGGTGAAAGAGACATACTTTGGTTAATGAGCAGTGGGGAGTGTGTTCGCCCGAATGGACATGGAGACAGGCATGAATGGATACCCAGTCCAGCACGGTGGCACTGATATGGTAAGAGGCCACAGTGCCCATTACACACAAATCTGCAGAGTTTACAGCAATTCAGGCTCCCTTCAGGCTCAATTTGTTTAAGTCCTTTGTAAAAGTTTCTTCATAACAAGGCTTTGGCATTATGTAATCTTTCTGTAAGTCTTTCCAAATGCATCCCGTGGTGGTTGTTGAGTGATCTTTTAATTGATTCTGTGCACTTCTTTGACTTGACTCTTTGCTCTTGCTCCGATGAACATGTCCTTTTTGTCTGAAGGAAGATTGTTGGACAAACTCAGCAGACCAGCCATAATTGGAGCAAAAATGCTTTTCTTCTGCTCTTTCTGAGCACAGTTGGGTGGGAGAATGAACCCATGCCCACTTGGTTCTATCCAATTAATTGCTCCACACTCACAATGTGTGTTTGCCGAACTTGCAGGGTGCTGTTTCTGCTGATGGAGGGAATTATAATTGCAGCAGAGCTACAGAGACAGAGTGACTCAGCAGATCCACTACAAAGACACTGTATAAAGTAAAATGTAACTTCAAACTGATATAATACAGTTGGTTAAATTAGTTACATTCAGTCAGAGTGATGAAAAGATCCTTCAAATCCTGAAAATCCCTGATTATCTGATTGCCACCACTCCACTTATATCTCATGTGATAATGGATCTACAAACAGGTTTAATACCAACTGTGTCTGAACCGACATGTTAAACTGAGCTGACTGACTCTCAACCATGTGTAACCACCAGCTTTATAAAGTGATTGAAGCAGAGGTTGGTCAGAGACCTACAATTCTTCAGTCTTTTCACAGATTAAAAACTATTACCCAAAATAAAAAAATCAGTGAAACCTTGCAAAGCTAATAATGAAAATGAATAATCAATAGATTCAAATCAAACAGAGATTTTCAACTTTTCAAATGACTTGTGCCACAAAACATGCTTTAATACTTGCACCTTGGTTCTTTTATTTAAATTTTATTAATTAGTAGTTATTCACTACCAGAGCAAAAATAAATAACATTTCCATTTTAAACTGAACCATTTGTCGATCATTTTTCGGAAAACAAATTAGAGGAGTAAAAGCATGAAATGGAATGTGTGTGTGTGTGAGAGCATGTGTGTGTGCTTCAACCCCCCCACTTTGAAACTGACTAAAATAACACAATCATGAAGGCTTTGCATGTGTGTTTTTTTCCAAAATCAAAGTAGCTGAAAATACTTCAAATCCATGTTTCCAGTGTCCCAGAGTTTCATTCCTGTTCTCAGTGGTAAGAACCTTCCATCCATCCAAAATTATGATTTTATGAAAAAATATGATTATTTTTGAGTGATCGAAGAGCAGTTTCACTACAGTTCTTTTCATTTGAGAGTTTTATGGGACACACTGTAACTGGGGAATTGGGTTGCGCTGAAAGGTAGTTTCAGAGGTTGCGGCATTGAAGAGAAAGACTCATGCATTATTCCTCTTTCTTGAACGTTCCAGTTGATGTGTCTTCTTTCCCCCCCTGACCAGCACATTCTCATCCTATTTCAGACCTTTAACAATAAGCTTCAAAGCCTCAGGCTGATATAGGGCTTCAAATGGAATCTTTTCTGCCCTTGGCTTCCTTATGGTTCTAAATGTAAAATGTGATTTCCATCCACAAGAGTGTCGGCCATTTCCCACTTCTGCAGACCTCACTGAGCCCAAATTAAAGAGAAATGAGTGGTTGGTTGTGCAAACCCTGCTCAGGACAAATGTTTGGAAAGATTTTAGGTGTATTACAATAACCATCGGGGGACATATGTAGAAAACGTGGGTCCTTGAAATGCCCTCACAATGAAGAGCTAAATTTGTCATTTGTCACCTCTGCCAAAGTGCCCCAGGAGACTGTCTTGATTTGATGAATGAAGCAGGGACCTTTGTCCCTTTTCTGCCATCCATCAGCCCAGAGCGTTCAAGACAAATAACTCTTCTGGGCCAGCTTTTGCCACTCTGACAGAGTTCTGGCAGCGAGATTCTTTCAAGGAATGGATTCTTGATTTTTTGATTATACTTCAGATGGTGTGTTTTCATTACATCTATTGTTGACAAGGTTGAAGTACTGAATTATGACATGCATACATGTCCTTCACTCCTCCTGTTGAAAAGAACCACAGCAAATTAGATAAATGTGGCCATTTGTGAGGCTTTTATCCAAAATATCTGCATCGGCTGTGAAACATGAATTCTTCATGTTTTTGAGAATAGATAGTAAAGGTCAATGAATCCTCTCCACTTCTCCAATTTCTCTGTTTCCTCCTTTTCTTCACCCACTAAAATAAGCCTGGAAGGAACTATGGTCCTGATGATATATGGAGAGGAACCTGCAGAGTTTGTGGCAACTGCAGAGGAATATAGTTAGTTGATGAGCCATCCAATGAAGTTATGAGAAAGAGTAGCTGAAGCCCGGGTGAAGTGAACATTTTTGAGCAGCAGTATGCTTATGTGCCAAAAGGAATGTTACAGATGGAGTATTTGTTGATGACACATACAAAGACGATAAGAGCGAGCCGCACTGTGCTGTCGGGAGAGTATATGAGTGTAGAGAAGTCCGTGAGAAGGTTTGTGGTCCAGGACACGTATGAGAGCTGACAGCTGTAGCTAAGAGAGAGGAGCTCCAGGTGGAGGTGAGACTGCACCAACGGTCTGATCTGAGCACCTTTTGTTTCTATGGAGATGGACAGGCTGAGAGATGAGGTAAGACAGGAATCTTAATGGACTCTGTGATGTTTGCAGATAACATTGTGATGTGTCATGAGAGCAGGGAGCAGGTGGAGGAGAACCTAGAGCAGCGGACGACTGTCCTGCAGAGGAGAGGGACGAAGGTTAGTCAAAGCAGGACGGAGTGGATGTGTTGTGGGTCAGAGACAGCAGTATTGAGGACAAGACGGGAGGCAGAGCTGGAGGTGAAGAGAGGTTCCCTTTGGGAGTGATGAGGACGGACAAGATCAGGTCCATCAGAGGAAGAGAGGATGATTTAGAGATAAAGCCAGAGAGGCCAGACTGAGATGGTTCTGGATGTAGAGAAGGAGGACATGAAGTTAGTTGGTGTGAGAAGAGGATGTGGAGGAGAGGGTTAGATGGAGACAACAGCCAAAAGCAGAATAAAGTGGGATTATTGCTTCTTGTGCAGGTAATCATCTGCTCCAGCTTCCTCTTAGACATCACACCACCACAGAACACACCAGCAATATCAGCGGTGCTACTGACAAGCCATTACTATATGTAAATACACCTGGTGCTCGCCAGGACCAGCGAGCATTTGTGAAGTAATAAGCTCTACAGTTGAAGCGAGTCATCAGGAACGTTCAGGCAGAACTGAGACCTTTAGACAGGCTGCTGGCTGCTTGGCGAGACTGGGTGGAGGTGTGGATTAGTGTCTCCAGGAGCAGAAAACACTCCGGGAGAAGCAGCACGGAACAGAAAGGATGAATGCTCTTTATTGCATGACTTTGATCAAATTAAGATTTTCTGTCACAGTTTAGTTGAAACATTACCTGAGTTTTCTCCATGGTAGACTGAGGGTAAGGACATCATTCTCCCCTCAGTGGAACCCCTCATGTTATGGACGCACAGTGTACTTAAACTGCTCTGGTGGAATAAATATTGTTATTGTCCTTACTGTGCTAAGTGGGCTCACTTAACGGCATAAATTATTTGGTTATTTATTTTCAGTTGTATCAGTTAATGTGGGTGTATGAGAGTTGTGATTTAATTAAGATATATAAGCTTGATGACAGTGAAATCACTGGGTGTGTTTTCAACAGTGTGGACTAGCGCACACTGAATGTGGAAGCATCTGCAGCCTTTGTGGACACAGGGGTCACGTGCACTTCAGCATTTGTCTGTGCTGGTTTTATGGACTCTTAAACCTGCTGTCTTAACCCCAGTTTGCTTAAGGTGTCTTGTTTTGCAGGCAGAGCTCAACAGCACTAATTTATCTATGCCTGCTACCAGTAAGGAACAGTGTGAATAGGATTGTATTGATTTCTGGCTTAGCAAAGCAGACTGCATTGTTTCATGTCTCTGGTAATGACAGGCTGCCTAAAAAGACTGGACTTAACTTAACGATCAATATAAATCTGTATTTTCAAAGGCTGCCACTTCTGTCTCCTGCTCTTCCATGAAATAATGTTTGGGCCATTTTTCATCAATCCTTGTGCCGGTCTGGATTCTTTTTCCCAAGAGCTGCTCGGAGCACGGAGCATTAATCGGAGTGCCGCGCAGCTCGACACCTCAGCTTCAACACGTTTTAAAAGGTTTCCTTCCGTCCAGTTTAGCCTCAACACGTCTGAGGTTCAGCTCATCAGCGGCGCGCCGATGGCAACTAAGCTTTACGCCTGAGCGATCGAGAGCCTTGGTGAAGGTGAGGCTGAACTTTTTTGCGGAAAAATTGAGTAAAACCGAAATAAATGATGGTCACTAACCCTTTATATCGTACCAAACCTACTGCTGCCATTTAACTCTTAAGGAAATGATCACTATTAAGGCCGAATCTTCAGACTAAATATCCAGTGGAACCTGCGGCGGCTGACTCACTGACATTTGGATTGTAATAAGATTTTTTTTCTTTTGCTCCTCTTCCCTTTAGGACTGCCACTTGTCACTCCATCAGTCCAGTAACCTTCAGATGTGACGTACAGGATTTCCAGAAGAGCAGAAGATCCGAACAAAAGGATTAGTGTTGTCATTTCTGCCATCACTGGTTTCTGTGGCTGATTCCATGTTTCACTTCTGAGAGGTACACTTTAATAGAACTGAAGTAACCATCTGTCTGCGCTGGTAAAATGAAATGAATGTGAGCTGCTGCAGTAAACATAGCATACGTCCGATTGGAGAGATCCCCTCCATAAAAACGGCTGTCCCTGTCCTGTGTTCCATGCGTCATCTCTTTTAGCACCGTGTTTACAGGTTTCAGTGCGGGAATAAAACATGATCCACACGCAGAAATCCATATCCATTATCGTGGCATGCATGCTTTTCATTTGCAGCATCGTGTGGCTGGACCCACATTGATTTTCAAACCATTCTCTGCTTTAAAGAGGCTTTATGGACTTGTTTTCTTTCCCTGTACTTTAAAAGTTAAAACCCTCGTTTATACTCAGCCACGGGTTATAATTAACTTTTTTATGTGCAAAATGCTAAATTCAGGACTGTACTTCTGCCAGTGAGAAATGCTGCACATAATTAAATCAAAGCTTCATAATCAAAACCAATGACACACACACACACACACACACACACACACACACGGAAACATGTGGGAAGCTTTGCAGCAGTAAAACAAAAATAAACATCAAAGGGCAAATGTGGACTGAAAAGCTGTGATGTCCTCCTTTATAAAGCCCCTGCTGTTGCCCTGCTGCTGCCTTCAAGGCAGGAGATCAGGCAGGACACTGCAGCAGAATTATTTGTATCACTGGGCTCCTTCCAAAGCTTTGAAGACCCATGAGCAACACAAGGAATCCCATGCCTGTGCTCAGAAATGAGGAAATGTACACTGAGGTCCAATTGTCCTCAATCTTCCCTGGTCATCATGTGGCTAATGGACCATTTATCCCTTCGGGTCAGTATGTCAGCCCTCTTTGGCAGTTTTTTCATCTTACAAATGGAACTTTGTAAGATCAAGCATCAATGATGCCTTCAACATCATTGATGCTTGAAAGATGAAAACATAGAAGCCAGTCGGAAGGAGAAGATGAGGGGTTTCCCACTGATAACCTCCATGCTTCTGCCTGTGAAGCGCAGCCTTCCGCCCTGCTGCTGCTGCCACACTCGTTCTGCTGAAATATGAGGGCAATGACTGGTTACCCACAACTGTTTAAATATCAGCGGCTCTGTCACTCCTGCGGCAGCTTCCCAAAATGATTTTGTCGGTCTGATGCTCCAGATGAAATAATAAAATAATCCATTTATACTTCAATTATGTTTCCTTCATGTGAAACCAAACCTGCAGAGTGTGTCTCCAAAGTAAGCTTTCATGCCTCGCAGCCTGGCTCTTGTTTGTATTTGACAAAAGAAAGGTTTTCTCAGCAGCGATGGCTCAGCAGTAAGTCTCCAGCTTGTCAGATCCGATTGCCTGCATTTGATTTGAGCAGCACTGACCCTGATTGCAGCGGTGGGTGAAGCAGATCCGTGCAGAGAAAAAGGACACAGCTCTATTCGCAGCCCACATCACAGACTGGTCTCCTTCACTGGCTCTTTGAATATGAGCATGTCAATACAGCCACTGCACACGGCTGCGTACATCCCTCTGGCATGATTCAACTGAATCGATTCAGGCTCTGTTTATCTCATTAGCTTGTAGCGTGTAATCAATCACATAAGGGCATTTGTTCCGGTCCTCCAACCCTCTTCGTCTTATGGCTCAACTCCTCTTCGCAGTGTGAAAATTGTTCTGTCTACAGTTATCTTTAGTCATAAGTGCTGTCCTCAGCTGCGAGTCACTGGGCATCTGACCATCTTCACGTTAGTTTCAGCGATCCCGTTTTCTGAATTCTAAGTGATACAGTGATGTTGTGCAGAGTAATGGTGCACACAGACATACATGAGAATACTGATGTGAGGCGTCTCACTGAGAAAAATCTGCCTCCACAAACAGCAGATTTATACACAGTTGACTCAATGTGATGTCAAGGCTACAAAATTACGAAAAAAAAAATTACGACAGAACTTCCTGTTACATATCGTCCCACGGGCACACAAATGCCACATCAGTCAATAACAGTAATGAGAGGCAGCGATAAGAGTCCCAAATCCAGAAGCTCAGTGACACATCATCACCTCCAGGATGTTCTATCAGCTAGATAACCTGGAGGGTCTTCAGGCTTTATGTGTGTTTGTCAAGAGTCTAGGCTGCCTACATGCATTTACCTTTCACAGCTGGTTTGTTTGTTAGTCTGAGCTGATCAGAAGACTCCCTTCCTCCTTCTGAACACTGCACAGTGTAAACAAGACATTACACTAGTTTTCAAGAGCTGCTTTGGATCATTATTGCAATCTTTGAAATCCATCAAACTAAAAACTGATGGAATCAGGCAAATGAAGAGTTTGTTATTTTGCTACTAATTTGGACAAATAGTCAACAGAAGTTATTTTGTACTGCTGCTGTGTTGTTTTCCCTGATATGACGGAACTCAACATGTCTTTTCACTTAATGAGATGCTGAGTTAGAGAAACAACCGTGGACATCTCCCTCCATGTCCTTGTTTCCGTCTTCACTCACACATCTGACCAACAGATGCAGCAGTATGAAACATTAACTTAAATATTTAATCATTTTAGTCCAGGGTCTGTTTATCAAAAGACTCTCCATCCGCAGCGCACTTAAAAAGGTGACAAATGTTTGGCTGTTAAAGGAGCGTTCAAATTCAAGGGCATCCTCCTGCTTTGCTGTCATTACCTTTAAGAGAGGGTGTACAGAAGCTGGTAGAACGAGCACGATGATGCGTAATCATTGTGTTCAACGAGGGTTAGTGAGACAATGAAGAGACAACTGGGTGAAAAAAGGTTAAATGCTGGATGACCCAGAGTAAGTATTCACCTATTGCATCCCTATATCACTTTAAGCCTTTGTGAATAAATACTTCAGCAAATATAAAGAATTTCGAACGGCCACTTCTTTAAATTGACAATACGCTGCACTGGCAACAAAATCTCAGCATTCAAGAAGAAAGTGAAGACATTGTGTTTAGGTACGCGTCTGCGCGGATGACTCATGAATGCAGCAGTGTACGTGAAGTGTAATTAGCACCTCCTGCACAAGAAGTGTCAACAACAGGAACAATAACGAGGCGAGTTCATGCCTGTCATCTCTTCCTCCTCATTTAAGAGAATTTCATCATGACGTTTTTGCACATTAGATGAATCTGTCATTCAAACTCAACACGAACATATATGTGAATTTAAGGGCTTTTAGGAACACAGTACCAGACCCCAAATTTCCCTTCAAAACTATTTCCCTGCAAAATGTGTTTTCATACCCCGCTACTGCTGCTGGACTTCTGCAAGGTCCACGTTAAACATTACAAATGCGGTCACATGACCACATTTGTGGAAAGACATTTCTGCAGACGCTCATTGTTCATTGTTGAATGCCTGAAGTATTGGAAAGCAGCACAGACGCCTCAGTGTGCATGCAGAAGCAGCCATTGTGGGCTCTGTTGAGTTTTTTCAGCTAGAAAATCCAGTCAGCTCACTGTGTACTGGGTCTACTTCTCAGTGCATATCAAGGATAATTTGTGTCAGAGCAGAAAATCATGACTTTCACGAACACAAAAAACCCTTGATTGTACAGTTCTTGAATAACAAAAAAATGAAATTTTGATTTGCTATAAATTTAAATGTTATGGGAAAAAGGGCAGAAATACCACAAGAACCTTAACATTTCTTCTTTTTTCTTCTGTTCAGTTGTTTGAATAAATATACAGAAAAGCAACATAAAAAAAATCCAAACATTAAAATATGTTATGGTCTGTGTTTGTCACTGAACGCTGTGGAACGTCATGAACATGGCTTTGTCCCTCATATATACAATACAATTATTTATTTATTTATTTATTTATTATTTATTTATTTGTGTGCCTATTGTTGCTCGTTACTTAACTCTGTTATGGAATATTTTTGTGAAATAGAGAATCTGCATCAGGAAACAACAACATCAGAACACCAGTGAATTATCAAGAGTCTGAGCCGTCCGAGTGTCAACACCCAGATCAGGATGATGAATATGCAACAGCTAAAGAAAACACAGGCTGAACACAGCAGGAAACCGTAGAGCAGGCGGACGGAGGCTGACCAAACAGGACACACACTGCTCCCAATCTTTCTGCATGAGATAACCAGGCTGAGGCAAATAATCTGCCATGACAATGTTTGAATTAATGCAGCTTGATGAATTTGATACAATGAGTCCCAGGGTGTTTGTACATGTGGGCACGTCAGAGGAAGTTTGGTGGAGAATGAGCTGTGCGATAGGGACAAAAACACTTGTGGAACAGAAAACTGCTCCGTCCCTCCTCCACCTTGCTGGTCTGTTTCAACATCGTTAGACACTTGAAGAATCTGCAGAGTGCACTTACATTCTACTCAGTGCAACAGCAGCCTAATTGGTATTTGAGATGTGTTCCCATCTCCTGCAGGCCACGCTGAAGTACACGTACATTCAGCTTGAGACTACCTTAGACGAGGACTCATACACATTCAAAAACATCAAGTGAAGTGAATCTCTCTCTCTCTTTTTTTTTTATGTGAACGATATAAAAATCTCAATTCTCAATATAAAATCAACTGAAAAGCTTTGTTCACTGGTCTTGTGCAGGAAAACAGCGAGTTCCCTGAGCCTGACCTTCCACGGTTGTGACCCCTGATTGAACCATCCAGCCGAGTCTTGACTCATCACCAGCGTGCTCCTCCAGCAGAGGATTCTGAAGTGAGGCCGGGCAGGACCACCAGGACAGATTGGGAATATGTGGGGGGTGCACATGTGTGAATGCCAGTCACTCTGTACCATCTGTAACACCCTGTGACTTAGATGGATTCAAACTCTGTCTTCAGAGGTCAGCGTGTCACACTTTTCAGAAAACACATTGATTACAGGTTCTGAAAGGATCTTACAAGGAATTTACAAGAAGTGCACCAGAATTGGCCTCAAAGCCAGATTTATTCTGTTGTCCTGTAGATGGCTGAGTGTGTTACGCACCAGGTCACATCACTGGGAGGGCACAGAGATGAGGAATGGTGACCTCAGCCGTTACGTGAAATGTCAGATGATCATGCAGACCCTCACTTCGTGCCACTCTGCTCCTCGAAACTGAAGCTCCAGTGTTAAAAGTGGAGCTCTTGCTGTGACTGAAACACCCTGAGAATACAGTATATGTGAAGATAAGAGAGAGTTTGCCTCTCCGTTTCTGATACTCTCCACTGTGTGTGGCTCAGTGGGGGGAGGTACAGCTTGAGGCCTGGATCAGGAGCTTCCGTTGTGTTTGTGCCTGTAGATATTGTAGACACCGCGTCATTGTCAGTGTGTGTGGGGAGGGGTCTTGAATGCACATGCTGTATGCCTCCAGCCATTTTCTGCTGTTTTCTAATCTCCAGCAAGCCTGATGAATATGAACACAACTGATAGCGAACTGCCAGCTGTCCCTAATTCCTTCTTCAAAAATTGAAAAACTCAATGGTCCTGCTCCCAGTGATGATCACAGGACTCCACAAATACACATCTGATTGGAAGAAAACCTTTAAATAAACAAGTCAGAATGTATAACTTGGAAATGCTAAGCTCAGAAATTTAATTCCAACATTTGCAAAAAAATTTAAATTAGGTTCAAAATTATCCTGAAGAAAAGCAATAAACTGTATTTATAACTAAAGAAGATGATGTCCACATGAATAAAAAGATGTTTCCACTTCAAACATGATAAACACTGTTGGAGAGTTGACCTTGTTTTTAACCTATTTTTAATCTCTCTCACATTAGTATGAAAGGGTGCACAGTTTGTCACTGCCAATCACTTTCAAATCCTACAAGTGCAAAAGGAACAGACAAGAAAATGTTTTAAGAAGATCTCTGATAATGCCACTTTGGCCATTACTGAAAAAAAAAATCAGAATCCTGCTTTCCTGGTCAAACCAGGCTGTTCTGATGCACCACCAACAATCATGTCTCTGAGGGGCTCCGGCAGCAGTTCAGTTTAATTCCTCTGCAGGACATTAATGAGCCAACGTAGCTGCCGTCTTAATGGGCAACCAGGGCGATTTTAATAGGTCTATCGAGTTCAACCCACCCAGGGACAACAATGCTGCAGGTCAGCACCGCACTTTGCTCTTTCTGCTTTCTACAGGAAACTTGGAAGTTTCTGTCTTTAGGACCGCCAGTCCAAGCGATGCCCCCCTTTAGGGACGGCAAATGTTGGAAGCTGTAGATCATAAAATAAATAATAAAATAAATGAAATAAATAGTAAATAAATATCATAAAATAACATTTTAAGTAAAAGTTCACTTATTTGTTTTGTTCACGATAAAATGATCACATCGCTTTGCTCCCTTTGTTTTTGAACGGTGAAGAAACAAAATGATTCCCTCTAAAAAGCCCCTTTTTCTTCTTGAATGAGGATAATTGTAATTTGATACATTAAATTGCACCTAATGTGGAGACTAAAGAGTCTCCACATTAACAGCAGTTCGACTCAGAGACTAAAGAGTCTCCACATTAGGTGAAAATCAGAGGTGGCTGATGGGCACAGAACAGTGCTGCACCACAAGGTGCACCTGCCTGTGCACAGCTGCAGCATGAAGAGTGATTAATATTCATGATTAGGAATGAATATATAACATAATATGAATACCCAATTTCACTTGTTTTCGTGCACAAGATGCTGAATTTCCATTTCTGTGAAGAAAGAAGATTCGTTCTCAGCGTGCAGAGAACATCGAGTTTGGCTGAATAAAGTCAGCAGTTCTGTGAGCATCGCGTCACAGCGAGATATGAAACACATTCCTCATGTCTGCTGCCAGGAGCTGGACCAACTATGACCACACCTATAAATCCACTTCAAAAGGAAAAGCTGATGGCACACATGCTGATCACGTTTCAGACAGGTGAATTTCTCCTCACTAACCGCGACACACGGTCCTCTGCAGCCGCGATGGTTCCCTCGTGGTTGGGGAGCAGCGTTCCCCTCCTGGACCCCGCTCAGGGGAAGGCTGGTGCCAACGTGAATGGCAACGACAACGTGAACAGATGTGCAACTTCTGCACGGGTACACCAACGATGTGCTAAAATATTCACTGTCATGAAGTCTCCGCTAGAAGATTAAGATTCTGCTACCAGAAAAACAAATGGTGGTCGAAGGCTTTACTTCCAAAGAAGATTGTTTCAGTAACAGTATATCGGCTGGTTCCTCCATAAGGTACACTCAGACATTGTGTGTGTGTGTTAGTGTGTGTATGTGTGTGTGTTAGTGCCCCCTCGTCACTCTGCTGTATGGTTAGGCTGGGGGGCAGGTGTGAACACAAAGTGAAGTGACAAGCTTCCATGAGTGAGGCATGGTTGTTACTCGTCAGTGGACGAGTTACCAGAAACTAAATTATTGGGGGGGGGCAGACTGCTGTCATGTATCAGCAACTGTCCAACACAAATCAGGAACCAGGAGCAGAAAGGAAACATTTTGGCTTTTGTGCTGATTTTCCCTAAACGGGGCCGCGGGAGGCGGCTGGAGCCAATGGCAGCTGGGCTACAGCCTGGAAAAGCTCAGCTCTTCTCAAAAGACAAAAAACAACCATTGACACCTGAGGTTAATTTACCTCCAACATGCACTTCTTTGGAATGAGGAAACAAGAGGACCCACACAGACAGCGCACCAACAGAGAGAAGGCCCTGGTCCCCGCGGGACGTGAACCTCAAACCTTCTTGCTGCGAGGCAGCACTGCTAATCTGAGCCATGTCAACCACCCAAACAGTTTGACTTCTGAGTTGAGGCGGCTTTCTTCCCCTGTTCTGGATTGAGAACTTCAGCTTTTGGCCAAAACGAGAAATTTCTTGATCCCGGCGGGACCGGTGCTCCTGTGAGCCGTCCACGTGTTTCCGTATTTGTAATAACCTAAAGAAACGAGGAGAGTAACGAGGCCAGCGACGTGATTGAACAAACACGAGCCAAGAAAAAGTGACTTGACGACGGGCGTCAGCGCGCTGGCGAGGACCAGCGAGGCTGATGCGTCTCACCAGCAGGAACGGGTTCAGACAGGAGCCCAGACATCTGGCACACAAATCCATCTGTGCACATTTTTTTCCAGTGAGACAGCTGAGAGTCCAGCGATCAGAAGGTTGGCAGGGCAATTCCCAGCATCTGCAGCGTCTGAGTCAACGTGTTTCTGATCAAGATAATGAACCCTGAAACAGCCCCGACGCTGTGACTCGGGGTGATGTCCGACCTGTGCTGCAGCATTCATGCGATGCATGCGATCGCAGGAGCTCTACAAATAAACCACTTTGTCTTATTTGTCGTCTTTTATGGGAAATAAACACTGCGTGACTCTGACCTTCCACTTCTCGAGCCTGTGCCCATGCTGTCGCCGTTTCGTGTCTGGAGGGTGAACATCTCCTCAGGGCCACCACAGAACTGTTCTGTCAAGGTTTGCTTTTGAAACGACTCAGTTCTTTTGGCTCCGCACCTGAACCATGCCTGTATGCTTGTCAGTGAGTCTCCATCCTATTTGACTCCTTTTTTCTCTCCTCATTTTAATGTGCTTGGTGGCTATGGAGGAAATGCATTTTTTATGAGACAGTAAATTTAATTTGCATTTATCAGCTCAACTCTCTGCATCTAAATTCTGATCAGCGGCGGCTTTGCGCCACAGCTCAGAGGAAACGCTCCTATCTCACTAACCAAATGCTCATCACGAGGATTATCAGCCATTCCTTTCATTAAGCGCATTGACACCGACTCTTCTGTCTCACTCATGATGCCACTCTGCAGCATGCAGCACACACACAAGTCTCCTCACCCCAACAATGCTCCTGCCGCACAAAGAGACCCAGGGACAAAGATGGCAATCTCCCCCGCTGCTCCTCCAAACCTCATCAGCATGGAAATTGGCTCGTCTGTCAGGCATGCATGCATGCATCCTTTTCAGTGCATCTGACCTTGCAAACCGATCAAGCTCAAAATAAAGTAGCACGGTTTGGTTTACCTCATTCAGAGATTTCAGAGCGACTCTTATTCCCAGCGCATGCGACAGAAGGATTCCCATTCATTCTAGGTATCTTTGTTTTTGTCCCTGCTGTGTGCACTTCCTCTTGCTTGTCCCTTGTGGAGAAGGAGGCACCGTTCACAGCATCCCTCTCTGCTATTCTGCCATGCCAGCTCACACCCGCCTGCATTCCTCAGATTGATGCAGATTGGAGAAGGACACAGGCTCCCAGGATTATTTATCCTCGTCTTGCTCGCTCAGCAGCAGAAGCAGGCGCGTGAAGGAAGGCGTCTCTCTTGCTGAGCCCCCTCCTCTCCTCCTGCTCAGGTCCCCCTCTCTGTCCACTGAAACTCTTGTGAAGGCTCTACATCTGCAGAGACATCCGCGAGCGAATGTGCTTCTAAAGTAGCCTCTTAGCTGAGACTGAGACCACCCTCCCCCCCCTCCCTCCAGCCAGCTTTATAATGGCATGTACCATTAAACCTTGGAGCAGGGTGGGCTCGAGCATTCTGAGGAGAGAGGGGGGTTGGCAGAAATATGGAAGACACAATTGTTGTGCTCAGAATTTTTCCATCACAATTCAGAAAACAAAGGTGCAAACACGAATGTGTTTGTTGTGAAATCTGGATTGCTTTTTGTTTTTAATTATTTCTAATCAGATATTTTACAGCTCTGTCAGTTTTATTATCTATTTATTTATTTGTTTGTTTGTTTGTTTGTTTCACACTCATATATCTCTCAAATATCTCTCACCATTTAAGATGAGCTGATTTAGCAGCAGGAAGGATGTTAAAAAAAATCCTCCAGGCACACCTCATGCTCACTTTATTTACAATGCTGTTGGAATTGAGCGAAATAAATCAAATGTTTCCTGCACAGAAAAATAAAGCTCAGCTGACAGAAGTCAAAATGTCAACTGGCGAGCTCCCGTCTTTTTGGGACTGCCTTTAAAGTTTCCATTCCTTTAATACGCACACCTTCAGCTGGGGCTGAATTACGAGTGTGTCTGTCGCAGAGGTGACACAGCGTCTGGTGCGACTCCGAAAAGCCGTCTGTTGGGGCCAGCCTGCCTCCTCTGAGCCTGCAGACGAGATCTGAGGAGGCAAACAGGTGGACAAGAGGAGGGACAGGAGACAGACGGGGATGGATGCAAGTCTGGCGGACACAAACATACACGCTACAGAAACATGTTCACGTTCAGGGAAGAAAATAATCGTGACGAAATGTTTAAAAGTATTTCCATGAAGCTGAGCTCCTCCAGTCCACCTGGGCCCGCTGTCATGTGACCCCCCGCTGAGGTCACACACTGAAGAAACACACGACCGTATCACATCACACACACTCCCAGAAGCTGTGAGCAGGCCGAGCATCACCTGCCTCTCTTTGCACCTGCTCATACACCCAGAAGACGAAACCCACCGAGGCATCAGCGCGAGGCTTAACGGAGCTGCTCGTGCACGACTGCTTACCTGCAGCGGCTGTTGTTTTCATGCTCCTGTTCAGAGGGAAAATGGGCCACCGCCGCCTGTGATCCAGCTCTGACATGTAGTTGATTCTAAAATAGCATTTAAAGCTGTAGAAATCTTTATCGGGTGGAGGCAGCCTGACTCGATTCAGTCCCTCAGCATTCCATCAACTTTTTCACATTTCCTCTATTGCGTAAACAAGAGCAGTGTCTTTGTTTTTCTCTGGTTCTGAGGATAAAAACAAGCAGCTACCCCACCCTGCTGTGACCCTGGGGCAGCCGCGCTGCTGCCCGCCCTTATTTACAGGCTGATGGGAGATTCAAATGTGTGAATGGTGACCACGGGCCTGGGGACGAGTCTGCCACAGACATGAAAATGAGCGAGTCTGCCAGAGACCCTGCGGTTCCAACTGATTTATGAAGTCTTGCCGACATTTTCCGCTTCTTACCTGTACAGCAGGTTAACCTGCAGGCAGCGACCAGAAGGACCTGGAACTGTTGTTTGGCGCCCAGTCGCTAATATGGCGCTGCGTGCTTTAGAAGCCCCGGACAGGCTGAAGAAAACGGTGATCTGGCGACTGTGTGCTACATTTTGATGAAAAGTGTTATGTGGTATTTTCAGCTTGCAGCTTGTCAGTCAGATTGAGTTCTCATGACACCACGCTGCGGAATCAAAAGAAAAACAGGAGAGTGTGACACAGGTGCTCCACAGACGGGTGAATTCATCAGGTGTTGTTTGAGGTGATGTTTGAGGGTGGGAGCGGGAGCGAGTGGGATGAGTCAAACCTCAGTTTTCAGACTCAGGAGTGTCTCTTTTGATCGGGACTGCTCACCATGGCAACTTGTGCTCGACGCCACCGGAGCAGGAGGAGGTTAGACGGGCGCAGACAACTGTGAAGGCTTTTACTTCTGCTTCTTGCTGACTTTGAGGGGAGAAATCACAACTTTGCAATTGGACACTGATTGTATTCAGTCAATAAGTCGTTTTCGTAAAAGCGTGATTAAATTGGTCGAGAGTCAGACCTCATGTAGACGCGGCGACGGGTCGTTGCCAGCAGTGTGAGCCGGCGCTCTTTCACACACTCACACTCGTCAGCCGAGCGCCTTTGATATATGAAACCGCCGAATAACGCTATAAATAAACTTGACGTCACCATTCAGATCGCAAACAGAACACGGTTACACACACACAGGCTTTTCTGACAAACTGCCTGGTCATTAAGTCAAGGCCGGCCGTGGAGGGGCACTACATCAACGATCTGCCTCCGCGCTGATTGTCTGATTTATCTGCTGCTGCCAGTCATTTCTTGGGACGTGACGTCACCGGTGCAACTCATCCGTGATCTTCACGTATGTGTGTGCGTTTAAAGTGTGTCATGTATGCCTTAAATCTTTCAGAGCTCAATCAAGGCTGCGGGTGGTGGACTTTTTCCCTCTGGAAGAAGCATGATTTGTTTTTCCCATCAGCCATCTGGTGTGTCTTTTCAGGCCTGATAAGAGGGAAACAGAGAGGCATCAGTGTTCTGCAGATGACAGCGATGGGAACACAAAGACAAAGACAACAGATGGAAGGGGCCATGATATGCTGATGGCATTGGAGCCAAGCCCACTGGGCATGCACCACTTGGGGTCCACTGAAAGTGCCTGTGTCTAATGTTCTGAGAGACTTTGAAGTGGCGAGCTCCATCCACAGATGAAATTAGAGTGCAGGGAAAAAGAATAACAATTGGTGTTGGATCATCTTCTGCAGCCCTGTAAAAATATCAATATTCAAAACTTCCAAACAGCTTTACTGCCACAGAGTCTATATCATTACCGCTCTGGCCTAAATATACATTTTTATTAAACTTGGAGGTGTCAGTCTTTCAGCAGTTCTGCCCTTCAACTCATTACATCAACAACAGAGAAGAGGCAGGACACACCGCGGGTTTTCCTTCATGTGTAACACTTTCATTTTCCTACATTACTGCAATGGTGCTCCAGTTTGATATGGTTTCTCTCAATGGCCGGTGTGTGTGTGTGTGTGTGCATATGTGTGTGTGTGTGTGTGTCTGTGTGTCTGTGTGTGTGTGTGTGTGTGGTTCTTACAGGCTGACATAATCATGTTTTGTTCCCTACAAATACAAAGAGGTGGCATAAGCATGTCCAGATAAACAGTAAAGACATTTTCTAAAATGTCTGAGTCATTGCACCAAAAGCTCAACAAAAGCTCTCTAATAGGGCCGGATGAGCGTGTTTGTGATGGTTATAAATATAATTCATGAAATCATTATTTGATTTGTGTTGTCAAGATGAGAGGGCAGAGATAGAGGAACACACACACACACACACACACACAGTAAACTATATTTTAAGTTAATAGTTTAGCTTCACCGTGAAGGGCAGCACTGAAATTACATCTTGGTTTTAAACTGGGTGGACAATCTGTCATTCTTCCTTACAGCATTTTTCCAGACGATCTCATCCGCGAGCAACTGGATGGTTGTCATCACTTTTACTTCAGGATTACTGGAAATGACGTCCAAGCGTCTATGAAAACATTTACCAGCATTAGTCGATAGAAACAGACACGATTCAAAATAAGGTTTGTGCATTATAACATATTTATTGGGAGATTTATGTAGACACACACACGTTTGTACATATTCTATCTTTGTGGGGACTTTCATTGATGTATGTAATACATTCTCCAGTCCCTTACCTAAGAGTAATCTTTAAAACATTTTTTCTGTATTCACTATGTAGCAAGCAGACATGCACACACACACGCACACACACACACACACATGCTGACGAGTTGAATAATATTTCGTCATCAATATAGCATTAGTTATTTCAGCCAGTGTTATTTGCTTATTATCATATTTTCTGGGGTTACAAACTAGGTTAAATAAAACTGAATTGTGACATTTAGTCAGTGGTATTTCTCATTTCAGTGTTTGTCAGTTGTGATGAGTTTAGATTAATTTGAATTGCATCTATGCCATCAAGCTGACACCATTGTTTGATTAATTAGCTGAGTAAATCCTGCTGACGACAGCTGTCATTTTACCACCAGAATTAATGCCACTGAATGAATCAGCTTCTGTTCTTTAGCAGTGGTGCTGCATGATCACAGATGATTTATTTAATTTTAATATTCTGTTGTGGTGTGCATGCAAAGTGAAACAGCTGAACCACGTTCACACAGACAAAAAACAACACTGAAGAGTATTTGTAAGGCAATTAAGAATTCTAAAATGATTGAAATGCAGGTTTTTTTTATTGTTAAAGAAGTCAATGATAAGTAAAGGACAGATGTGCAGGGGCAGCTCACTGGTTGAATGTCCTTTAATAATTCCACCAGTTGGACCAGCTTCAGCTTACGAGTGCCTCAGACAGCTCAGCCATGGTTGTGATTCAAGGATAAAACCTACACACTGATCGCACACTGACCTCCCAGAATTCTGGACTGACACACTCCAAATAAGATGTATTTGTGTTATTTTTGTTCTTACGCCAGGTTTCTGGTGGGTCTGGTTCAGGCTGAAGATCACGACGTTCAGCAGCTCCCAGAAGATTTAGCTGACAATTCCAGCATGACTGTGCAACTGCGCTCATCGTTCCCACAGATGAGCTGCTCTGTGAATAAATTACAGCCTCCTTCACTGCCTTCACGTTAACCTCATGCTTGATTTGATTTGTACAGATATCAGAACATCTTCCCAGAGAAATTCCACCATTTTTATCCACGCCCAACCCTAAAACAACCTGATGAATTACTGGTAGCATATTGATGGATGACACATGCACTTCCATGGTATGCAGAGTTGTGTTTTATATAGTGTTTGATTTTTATTTGTTCAACGGTTCATTTAGATTTGAATGAGGTTAGTAATTGTGCTACATCACTGACTCTACAGAATAGAACACATAATTAATCCAGTGCGGTTTTTAAATAAGCAAACTTCCTGTGACTGTTTTTACTCAGAGGAATATAAAAGAGAATCAAATCCTTCAAATACAGTCTGTATTTTTGTTTTAATCAAGACAACACTGCTAATCTAATTTCAGCATCTTAATGAATGCAATTGTTGCAAATGCACAGTGGACAGATGAGGAATTATGTGAGCAGCTCCAGACCTGATTACAGCACTCCATCCCACATGTCGTGTCTCCTCATCCAAAGTCTCAACTCTAATCTGCTGCATCCCCGAACACTTTGGGATTTATGCAGTAATATTTCATAATAAAGGCAGACCTATTTCCAGAGCAGCTGAGCATGTGTCTGCGGGGTTCCCAACGTCTCTCTGCAACTCTGCAGCAAAACACTAACAGAACCTTCAGCTGGGCGGAAGATTGGTAGCGTTTGTCCGTTCATCCAGGAATTGTCACAAGTGCTGCAGTAATTGAAATGTTAAAGGGACACATCGGTGAGTTTATACAGACCAAAAAGACTTTTTGTGATCAGTGAAGCTCTCATGGAGGCGTTATCTGAAGCCCGCCTTTGTATCTGATGGTTCAGATGAAACATTTGACTGGAACACACTCCAATCATTAACTCCTCTGCTGGATTTCCTAATGTGGTGCTTTTGTCATGTGCAGCTGCAGATTTGCAATTCAACTTTCTTTTGTTGTTTAATCACTAAACTCTTGGGGGGGGTTGGATTAAATATTTAATATTGAATTATACGAACAGCAACGGGTCCTCACAATACACAGAAAAATCTAAAATATCTTATCAAAATTTCTCAGCAAAAGCTGTTATTTTGTGTGTAAAAAGATTTATGTCTAAACTTACTTATGTTTAATTACATATGACTAAATTAAATGATTTCAGCACATAAATTATAAAAGTCTCCTGCTGGATCAAACTCTAAAATATTTCATGTCACATGCATGGCAGTTGTGAATAATTCATTTGTTTGTTGAATTCCCCTTTGACCTTCACCAGAGTCACATGATCAAGCAGGCTTTGTTCCTGCTTCACAGTCTCAGGGTTACATGATTTCAAGGCAGCGTTTGTGAGGCCTCATTTGTTCCCGTTCTCTCCACAGTGGCCCAGATGAAAGTGCCGAGGATGGAAAGATGGACTGCAATATTCCTTTAAATTTTCTTTTTTCTCAGGTGGGTTATCATGTGAGAGTAAACACAAAAGATCAAACTTTCATCTCTAAGACTGTAACGAAAGGCAGAAACGGGGGATTATTTAGAACGAATCTTTGTTTCCTGATAAAGAAAGTAATTGTATACGACAGCATGTGTGTAATGGATCACTGTTTAGGTGGTTTATGCAGGAACAGGTGATCATTTCATGGGTTAACATTTTTAAAATCAGCAATACTACTGATGTTGTTTGTGTTGTTGAGGTTTGTGTTGACTCATATGGGTCAGCTTTTGTGGTGTTTTCGGTCCGCTTTGTGTGTGTGTGTGTGTGTGTGTGTGTGTGTGTACATTTTAAACTGAGTGTTATTCCTATTCATTCATACAAAACTCTAGTTCTAATGAAAGAGCTGTAATAATCAAAATAAGATCTTCCCGTTGAGATCATTTGAACAATTTTTCCAATTGTCTAAATCTTCAAGGGATGATTTTAGTTTTTTTTAATTTTGCTAAATACACTAAATATATTGAAAAGAGATCTTTCTCCTGGGTCTTTCTGTGTTCACTGTGTTGCGTTGTAAATTGAATATTTGAATCTGTGATTATGAAAACTGTGCAGCTGGTTAATGATTCTCTTCTAGAAAACATACCAATGGAATCATGTAAAACAGGATGATGAAGTCATGGCATGTTGATCCCACAGTGTAAGGTACAACAGATTTAGACCGACATTTCAGCTCCCTCAAATTTGTGTTGAACGGCCAGAAACCACCATCAGACTGCTGAAAAGGCAAACTCGTGCATGCCCTGCCTTCCTTCTCCTGTCTCTCTCTCTATCTGCCCCCCCCACACACACACACACACATCAGTCTAATGTCTTTAATTACCATCCGCAGCATCAATGTCAGTTAACAGTCATATTTATCAGCTCTGCAGACACTCCCCTCTATGTGATCTGAATCTCTGACCAAAATCAGGTCAAGAAGAATTCTGAATATTCAATTTCAAGGTGAAACAGGGATTAAAAGTGTCACTTCCCAAGAGACTGCAGTATAAAGCATTGAATCATTGCAAGCTACTCTGAGTGTTGAATGTGTGACTTTTTCTAGTTGTGTGATTCATCAAAGTTCATTTTATGTTTTAATTTTTGCTTCTGCACTTTCAAGGACATTGGTGAGGCATCTGAACAGCCACTCAGTGTCGCATCAGCTGAGAATCTTGTTTCAAAAAAAGAAATTCTTAGTCCCTATCATGTTTGCATTGCGGTTTGATAATTATATAGGGTGAAAAGTGTTTTCTTTATTTCCATAACAAAAGGTTGACATGCGGAGCAGGGTCAATGAGACTGTGACTACAGATGCCTGACAATCACAGTTTACAATGCTCTATCAGCTACTCATCAGCGCTGTAATTTCCAGCAGAAAGTCTGTTTATGGTGTTCGATAGAGAGTGTTTATCGGATTACGTGAGCCTGTGCAGTTTAATTTGCATTTTTCTGAGCGTCTGCTGCGATGACTTCAGAGCAGGCAAAGATTCTACTTTGCCTTTAAGCTCTCAGAGAAGAGAATTCCTGGTGGTTCGTTTCAACATCCCATCAGATATGCCCTACTGCAAATTTGATTAATAGAGCACAACACTGTTCTATTATTTATACAATTCCCCAGCAGCTCATCTGCAGCCTGTAAAGCAAAACAGAAAAAAAACCCAAAAAAAGACAAGAAAGTGGGAAAAAGACAAGAAAAATCAAGTTTGCCATGTCAGACTGAAAGACTGGATGATGGAATATCTTACGCCATGTGTCCTTTGTGTAGACATGTGTCAGTGAGGAAAAAATAGCACTTTCAAGATTATTTTGGTGACTTTTGTGCAGTCTCCTAAAATCCAAAGAGCCATAAATATAAGCCCCACCTTTATTAATCTTTAAATTAGCTATACTTTGACTCATTTCCAGGATGTCTGAATAATCCCCTCACATACAGGCCTACAGTCTGCACCTCTGACCCTCAAAACAAAGTCATTGTCAACTCTGCTCTCCATCCTTTTTGCCTAAAAAACAGAAATGTCCTCCGATGCCCTGCGGACAGATGGTGGATTTGCTACTGTGGATCATAATCTCACTGCAAAGCTGAGATAAAACAGCTTTAATACTGTAAAATCCTGAGATCTTATCCCTGCTCTGATGATAATACACATATGGCTCAACATCTGGGGGAGGGGGTGACTGGCGGCTGCTCACTACCTCTGATACCCTCCCTCGCCTCTCTGGAAACCACATAATTCTTTTGAGCAACACTCGAGTTGCTCAAAGGCTGCTTCAAATGGTCAGGGTGGTACTGTAAAGAACACGGACACTCATGTTGACTGAGCCAGCTGAGCCATGCACCCCCCATACGAAGCACACACAATGCACGTGCCGGGGGGGCAGCGTTGGTACCGGTCCCGCCAATCACAACAACTGTCAACAGATCAGTCCGCAGGAGAGATTTCACCGTGTGGGGAGGGGGGCTGTTGCTGGGAGCAGCAACTCCTGTACGGAGGAAGCAGCCAGAGATGAAGGTTTTGAACTAATCCTCTTGGATAGAAATTTGTTACTATATTTATATACACATAGAATATGATGCAGAAAAATGTCATAAATGGTGTCTCAGTATGAATGAAGCATATTAAAATAATAGTAAATAGAGCCATTGGATTGATGATAACCGGTTTTGGCGGTGGCTCCAAAGTATTTTTACCTGGACCAAAACCAGCGTACTGTGAAATCCACATGCACAATGTCCCACACTTACACAGCAACATCTTGAGGATGGAGCCTTCAGCGTTCAGCTGAGATGACAATGTCAGGCTCAATCACCCTCAGGTGACGGTGAGAGGTGACAGTGAACGTAAACAGTAATGGTTGGCTACTGAAGCATGGTCAAAATGATCCACCGTTTACAGACTGAAGTCTCTGAGACCAACACCTCAATGACAGCAGACATGTTCAGAGTAATCCAGCATTAACCGTTTCATCTGTTGAACTGTAGCTCCATTACAAGTGTGTTTATCTGGAAAAAACTTCTCTTGTGGTGTGTTTGAGTGTCTGGAGAGCTAAAATAATGGGATGTCTATTGATTTGCTTTCACCGTCCGCCTACTTTTTGCTTCAGAAAAGGAGCAAGTCACACAGAGCTGAGGATAGTGGAGGAAATGCTCTGTAGTCAAAAAAAATACAAAATATCTCAGCAAGGTGAAGAGTCAAGCACTTCTGATGAGTGCACCGGTAGTTATGACAGGCTGAAAGCGCACACTGTGTGTCACTGATATGATGCACAATAACAGAGGGTAACATTCTAAATCATAACTTACAATAATGAATGTGTTTTCAGATATTGCAGTGTTTTCCAAAAATATCTCAAAACATCTAAAGGTTAAAAAGGATGCAACAGAGGAGCTACAAACACAAGAACTCCCCCCCCCCCTTGACACACAGACACACACACACACACACACACACACACACACACGTCTTAGTGTAGTATTAATGCTAAAATAGAATGAAAGTATATGGGGGATGGGTGAGGATTTAGGTTCATTAGCCAACACATACGAACCCTGGAGACTTAATGAAATATTCAAGACTGCTCTGGAATGTCTTTGACAAGACTTTATTTAATTTGGGAAGACACATGAGTGGACAAGACAATGGACTACAAGCACTTATCTGCTACCAAACAATTTATGAAGATTCAAATCTATCAAAGTAGACATTTCATACAACAAAACATGGTGATTCTTCCTCTGTTGATACATATTTAATATGCACTTTAGAAAGGTAGGTTTACAAGGGAAGTCAGTCCACTGAACTTCTCATTCAATTTGGCCCAATGAACATCACGACAACAAACATGTTTGCTTCATTTAGAGCTGGGTAGAAATGTGGAGGTGTGCTTTTCTCTTTTAATAATGGTTACTTTCCGTGTTTATAGTATTCCAGTATTTAATTATACATATGTTTTTGTCATCCAAATGTCAAAGTCATTTCACTTTGTTACTATGCTGATGGCAGCCAATTATATCTGCTGTTGAATCCTCATGAAAATATTCAGTTGACGCGGCTTCAAGCACGTCCGTAGGGTAAAAAAAATAGTCTGGATGACAGGCGAAAGTTTTTATACTGAGCCAACATGCGAGACCAAAATTATCTGGTCATTCTGGCTTCAGGCAAAGCTATTATAAAAATACAACATAAAATAAAGAAGTGTTGACAGAAGAAAGAGAATAACTGCTAGAAATAGCTGTTGCATCAAACACCTCACTTCAATTAACCATGACTGCCAGTTGTAAATGACAAAAGAGTATGCACCAGTACACCAAGACACCAACACCAAGAGGGAAGGCTGACCTTTGGACTCCCACGACAGCACAAGCTGGGTCAGGAGCGTCCTCAAAACCGAATCTAAAGCAGATCATCGTCCCCTACGTTGCTGGTCTTTCTGTAAATCTCATGAAGATCTTTAACAACCATCACATTCCTGCTCATTTCACACCTGACAACAAGAGGTTGGTCCACCCAAAGACAACAGCCAGCAGGGGTATCCCAGCTTTAGTTATCATCATAATAACTATTATGGTTGGACACACATGGTCACAGCTTAAAATCAAAATGAATTTATATTTTGTGTTCCACCAAAAACAGATGCACAAGATTTATATGCACAAGAAGATTAATGCCTTCTAATTCTCAATCTGCAGAGTGCAGGATGGAGCTTTAACCACCTTTACTCACAACTCTTTCTACAAGGCTGAGAAGTGTCTGTGGAACTGTTAGTCTAAGTGTGACAACAGAAACTTGTGTTGGGTTGAGGTGAGGACTGTGCAGGCTTCCTCCTCACAAAACTTACACTTCTGTGGTTTCTTCTGCTGGTGCCCTGTCATGTATGGAACTGTTCCCACAAATTTGCCATCATGGAATTGGCCAAATGTTTTGGTAGCCTGAAACATTAATAGTTCAGTTCCACTGAAACTAAGGGGCCAAGCCCAACCCTCGGGACAAAGAAAACCCCACACTGGCTCAGTTTCTGTTCTTCCCAATTGCCTCCGTGTTTTTTTAATACCCAAAAGAATATTAATTATCAGGGACAGTGAACCAACCTTTCAAATCAAAACTAACCCAAATGTATTTAGAGCCCAAAATCACAGGCGTAGTTTGTCTCAGAGGGCTTCACAGTCTGCACGCATGACACCCTCTGTAATGGAGAAGATCAGGCCAGAACACCGCTGATGTTTTACCACCAAACTTAACATATTCACATGGTGAAAGACATACAAACGGAATCAATGTTGGATTTGATCAGACATTCAAAACACCAACTCTCTCCCTCAAAACACACCTTTTTCGTCTGGCTTACTCACTGCACCACCCTTAATTGTTTTCTTTGTTTATGTTTATGATTACATCGCTGCTTTGTTGATTTTATGTATGTATGTATGTATATGTATGTATGTATGTATATGTATGTATGTATGTTTCTATCTAATAGACTGCACTATTTTCTCTCTCTCTCTCTCTTTCATTTTCTCTCCTGTCTCCTTCTTCTTCTACTCCTCTCCCTGGCCGACTACCAGCAGGATGGTTCCTCCTTGTAAGCCGGGTCCTGCTCAAGGTCTCTTCCTGTTAAAGGGAGTTTTTCCTTGCCACTGTGCTTACCTGGAGGCTCAGGCTCTGGGTCTCTATCTCTGTAAAGCACCTACTGACTATTTTTTTGTTGTAAATGGTGCTATGGAAATTGTTATTGAAATTTTAACTGTGAAGCTGACCTATGATTTTAACCTCCTAAGACCCGAGCTCTTTTTTGATATACATTCTTAATATGTCTTTGCCATTTAGGATTATTGGACATGATAAGTGTAAAGACTGAGAATCATGTTTTAACAATATTTTGAAACAAGTGGTTTTTGGGGAAAATGATGTCCACATACAGGGACAATCAATCTAAATGTGTAATAATATAATGTTTATGGGTCCATGTATGTGGACATTTGGCCCCATACTAAGAAGAATTAGCTTTTATATGAAAGGTGACCCAAAATCTAATTTCCACATATGTGGACGCCAGCTCTTAGGAGGTTAAATTGTAAATAGTGTTTAACTGTTGCATAGATGTACTGTAAAGTGTCCTTGGGTGTCTTGAAAGGCGCTTTGAAATAAAATGTATTATTATTATTATTATTATTATTATTATTATTATTATTATTATTATTATTTGTAGAATTACATCATAACATATTGTCAGGAACCAGACGAGAATCCAAGTGTGACAAGCGTTAGGTCAAACATCGCTTCATTATCAGGGTTGCAGGCAGGTAACTGGATCTCAAATATGGAGAACAGACAGGTTTACCAGGGAACAGATGAAGCAGGCAGGTCAGGGACAGGCGGGGTCGAAGACGGGCAGACAGGCAGGCAGAAAATGCTGGAAGGTCATGCAACATACAGAGGACAATCTGGCAATGAGGTCAAGGAGGGCCGGGATCTAAATAGGGTCCTAGTGATTGCCCTAATCGACCACCGCTGCACGGCGTTAAAGAGAGCCCGAGGGCGGGGCTGCCCTCCGCTGTGACACATATAGTACTCATGTTGTGTTAATATCACACTGAATCAAGAAAGTTTTGAGTCAATGCAACTTCTGAAACTGAATGTTCTCTGCAGATAATGGTGTGCTGCTTATGAGTTTTACCCCACATGAAATATGATAAAAGCAGTATTTTAAATCCTGATGTCATCACTGATCAGATCAGCAGGAAATACAATGACTCCTGTAAAATAAAGTTGGATTTGTTTTTAATTCCACCATAATGAGAAGAGTGAGAACAGAGGCATGAGCTGCATTAACTCTTATTAACACGTTTTACATAAAGCTCTTATTATATTATCAACTCAATGTTAATAAATTGAATCATAATTTAAAAAGGGGGGTTGATCTGTTGACCTATGCCTCATTAATTTTTAATTAGTTCTGTTAATTAAATTATGCTCTGAAGCCATCGTGTTAACAGCACAGTTGTGTTTTTGCTTAAATGTGCTGCTTCATGGGAAATTAGAACATTTCCACTGTAAAATTATATGCACTCTTTGCAGACATTACCACATCAGATGCCACTGACAGACTGATGATGTCCACTCTGGATGCAGCTGCTGCCTTCTGAATGTAGTGAGCTGCTTTTGGCTAAATATTAGTTTCTTTTTCAACATCTACAAAAAGGCCACTCAAGTAAATGTCCGCCCTGTGGATGTTACTGGTATGTAAAACACTAGAATCCTTGTAAAAACACCATATTGTAAATTAAAAGGGTTTGCCAGCCAGTCAGCAGTTTACAAATATGCTATGACTGCACATTAAATTGATCCAAACAAGCACTTAATACATTACTTTAAGGACGAAGGCACACAGACTGATGCAGATGATGTGGAGACGAAGAACTCCATCGATCTGAGGACAGACTGGGAGGACAGAGCCAATCCAATCAGAGCAGATGATGATGGCTGGTGCAGTAATCAAGGTTTTTTTTGTTTTTTATACCTGAAGAATTACTGGGACCTAGTGAGTTTGTCAATACACATTTAACCCCTAACAGTAAGGTCTACAACAGCAGAGCAGCTGGCTGATGTGCTGCAGGTTGTTAACAACAGAGGAGAAAAGACAGAGATGCTACAACCTTGTTCTGCTCAATTTTAATTGGCAAAGACAGTAAACTTTAAGTGTGGCCATAGTTTCTGCATATAAGCTATCTGAAATGTCAGACATTAAAATAAAAGCAAGTAATGGTTCAAAACAGAGTTCTACTTTATGATACATGAACCCCAGCACAATTCATTTGTGATACATATGCTAGAGCCTTATTCTTGTTATTCCCCTGCCATATAAAATTGCATTAAACAGGCATTTCATTGTTATATTTGATGAAAAACACCAGTACAACTACAACAAACTGCAACACCAACTAAACTAATACACAGCTGGCCCTCATTGGGCTTTTTTTCGCATGCAGCATCGGCCATCCCCCATATCTCAAAAAGTCTTAAACAAGATTATTTCCCAGCTGTTGGAATTCAATCAGCAGGGACAGAATTCATTTTTGTGATTCTTGTAGAATAAAACTGGTCATAGTTTTAAAGATATGGAATTTGTGAAATCTCAAGTGTTTTCATGCTCGATTTGCTGTTGAATTCGTAGTCAGAGGGTTAAGCATCATGGAGCTCTTCAATAGCTTTAGGTGCCGTTCTCTGACACAAACCAGATATTCTAGTCAGTATTTTCCTGGGGAAAACACAGATGGATCCCTTGGAAGAACTCATTAATCTGATCCATATATAGCTCTTCAAACTGGAGCCTTGGCATGTATAGCAGCCTGACAAGACAGAAGCATACACTAACATTTAGACTTTCATTAACATTAGTAAAGGCAGTTGTGAGAATAATTTAATTGATAGGTTTGTTCTGAAAAATGCAAACAAAAAAGCAGACATAAAGAAAGATTCTTCTCCACTGCCCCAAAACATTTCCAGCTGTTGCTTTTCTTCATTATTCTACTTTGGAATCCCTACTAATATGTTCATGAAAAGCTAAATAATTCAAAAACAGCGTATAAATAATTATGCACACCAGTTTCTCTGCGCATTTGCTAGCTTCCCAGTGTTGAGTTGATTTAGGGGGAAGGAATATACCATCAATTAGACTGGCTTCAGCCAAGTGTAAAATTACCCCTCTTGAGAAATACATCTCTGTCACTCTCAATATTAATTCATTCTCTTCTGTCTTTTTTCCCACAATATACCACATTAAAACTGTTCCAAGAATTACAACAACAGCTGTCTCACCAAAGAATATAAGCAATAAAATATCCTCATAGTGTCAAATACTAAAATAAATATATTTTATTTAATACACATGGCAACTGAACTTATAAAATCAGCATTAAAAATATACATTTTAATAGCATCCATACAAGTTAAGGGCAATCATTTCCTCTGTTTGTTCTTTCAAACAAACAACCAGAGGAAATGAAAGATTACAATTTTGGAAAAAAGATCTTAACCTGGATTTCAAAACATTTCATTCTGGAGCATATTTCATTTCTTCATATTCTCAATTTTGTTTGTTTGTTTGTTTTTTGTGTGAACCTGTCATTAGTGCAGTGACCTTACTACAAGAGCAATGCCCTCTGACCTCTGTGCTGGTCCATACTGGAGCTACAGCATGTTTAAACAAGTTGCTGCTCTTTGTTGCTCTTTGGGGTATTTGGTCAAATATCCATTAAAATAGTCAAGTGTTGAAGATGAAAGCATGGATGAACTTCTGCTCTGTTGGGGTCATGAAGCCTTTCACTTTGGATATGAATAAAAAGCTTGTTTTGGAGAATGATTCAATATGACTGCTGTCAGATCAGAATCGATCAGCACCCCAAGGATTTGAGAGCTGTTTCAGAGAATAATTTAAATAAATTACCATGGCAACATACAAGAGGGGAGTCCAGTAGTTTCACCTTCGATCGGAGAGAACTGCTTGCTGGGAGCTATGAGCTGGAGTGATGACCCTAAAAGTCTCTTGACCTTCACATCATAGACCTCAAGCCAGCAGTGCATGCAAAGTGGCTCAGGAACCTTAGAGATGGATGGATGGATGGAAGAGTATCACTCAACAGCACTCAAATGCTTCATCAAAAATGTACAAAAAAATTAAGTGGAAAATATGCCAATGTTTACTTGGACAATGGTGGTCCACCAAAGAAGTTACATTGCAAATATAAAAAAGCAGTGGATGACTAAATAAGAAACACCAAAACGGGGGAGAGAGAGAGAGAGAGAGAGAGAGAGAGAGAGAGAGAGAGAGAGAGAGAGAGAGAGAGAGAGAGAGAGAGAGAGAGAGAGAGAGGGTGCAGAAGTGACCTACTCATTTAAAGACCTTTTAACCTCTTAAGACCCGAGCTCTTTTCTGATCTGCATTCTTAAATTATCTTCGCTAGTTAGGATTATTGGGACCTGATGAAGTATAAAGACAAGGATATCATATTTTAGTTATATTTTGAAACGAGTGGTTTTTGGGGACAATGATGTCCATATGAAGGGACAAACAACCTAAATCTGTACTTATATAATGTTTAACTGTCCTTGTATGTGGACCTTTGACCCCATAATAAACAGAATTAGCTGTTATATTATAGGTGACCCAAAATCTAATGTCCACATATGTGGACGCCAGGTCCTAGGAGGTTAAGTGACTCTGATTATTCCTATCAGCTGTAGGATTTTCCTGATTTTTTTCTTGCTTGTGTCTTATGCTGCATTCAGTCCAACAGGGGATAATGTGGTTTGGGCGTCATGTTCAGATGCAACGTTGATGCACACACATGCAAGGATGCAAGTTCAACCTGGGCAGGTGGGCTCCCACAGTACAAGTGTTGCTTCTCCTACAAATCTTGCAGTATAATTGAAATTCATCACATCACCTGATTCGTCAAAAGTTCAAAACACTCACATTTTCAAACAACAATTGCCTACTGGTGTGCTGAGACAGCCTTGAGTTGTTCCCAACATCGTAACGTTCTATTGTTCATTTCACCATCAAGGAGGAAGAGCTAATGGTGCCATTTGTGGCTACACAGAAATATAAAATACTGTGTAATGTACATGAACTCCAGGCAGTATAGGCTGCTAACCAGCTGTAATAAATTATTTAGTTTACTTGTGATTTTGTTTTTTGTACATACACTATATTGGCAAAAGTATTCGCTCGTATGTCTTCACACACGTGAACTTGAGTGAAATCCCACTCTGAATCTGTACGGTTTGACGCGATGTTGGCCCAGCCTTTTACTCTGGGAACTCTTTCCAGAAGGTTTAGAAGTGTGTTTATGGGTATTTTTGACCGTTCTTCCAGGAGCGCCATTGTGAGGTCAGATACAACCTAGAGCTGCTGCCAGCATTAGAGGTGATGCTGGTGCGGTGGGGGCCTAAAACTCTGTGCAAGCCATTTGTGCACAAACGACTCTCATTTTCCAATCTGTAAGTGGCCGTCCCCAGCTGCTTAGTCACCCGCAGGGGTTTGGACCAGAGTGACTGCAGCTTATTTTGGTGGTGTAGATGTTTGATCCTGACCCAACCCCCTGCAGCAAGTGAGCGGGACAGCACTCTGTGCATGGCATCAAACCTTTCTTTCATCTGGGCCTGTGACCCTTTCACCTGAGCTTTGATTTTCTGAAACCCTGGGCTCCCCTGAGCAGGAGCTGGCTCAGCTCTCAGAGTCCAGCAGTTGCCTTAATTCAATATTGAATCAATATGTGGGGCCACACTATCGCCACAGCGCTGCTTCATCCTGACCACTCCCAAGCATCCCTCATGCGCCATGTGTAGTACTCTGCACCTGAGAATCTCTATGACAACCACCCGTTCCGAGCTAAGCAGACTGCGGCCAGCAGGAGAGCTTCTCGTGGAAGTGGTAGTGGGGAAGCAGCCCGTTATGCAGGCCTTGGGTCACCAGCAGTGCCCTCAGTGCTTGTTGGTCTGTGCAGATGAACATGCCAGCATTCACAAACCCACAGCCAGACCAGGGCCTCCGTCTCCGGGTGCTTTCTATTTTTTTTTTTCAATGGAATTGCTCACTTTATGTGTAACAATGAAGGTGGTCAATGTTCTGATGTGTCTTCTGTTACCTGGGGCAGGTTCCAGGTAAAACAGAACTAACTAACTTAGAAGGTGGGGTAGTCCTTCAGACATTTTTCTCTCTGTTGCTGGGTATCTTGGTTCAGGACTGCTATGTAGCACAGGGACAGATCCAGCAGAACTGTGGACGACTGTGAGTGATTCTGCTGCTATCCAGTCATGTGGAGTCTCAAGTGAATATCTGAATATTCTTGGATCCACAGGTATATTTGTAAGATCGTCTTGATTGCGACAGAGCACGCTTCTAGGACTGACATTTAACAATGCTAAGATGGCAAGAAGCATTCTCCAGTGTCTCAGTTTGTACTGTTTTGGGAATGAGCAGTGTTGGTTTCTGAGGAGGTCTTTTGTAGGTGGTCAACTCTCGAGCCGAATCACAAATCCTGCCCATGTGCTACATTCCACTTATTGATGGTTATTATCAATTCTGTGACTTAGAAGCAGAAACTTTACAAACAGTAACCAGTTGACCTGCTATGGCAGACACCATCTCGATGCTTTTGCATCTGAAAGAACTCGATACCTTGAAGTTTATAGACAGCCAAAAGCCAAAATGGGGATTTAATCTAAAAAGTTTCAGTTTTCCTCTTGCACTAGACACTGTGTTTGTCATGGGCAGGTACTCTCCCACATGTGTTGTGTACTTTCTTAAGGCTAACTGTTGTTTTGGAGTAAACATTTTCTTCCTAGTCCACATGCTCATTCTCTCTTGGCTTTTCACATCTTTTCAGGTGGCTCTTGGCTTTCAGATGGAGTCAAACACTATCTACTCTTGTATCAGCTTTAGCTTTAAAGCTTTTTTACTTTGTCTTGCATGAGTGACTGCTCTGTCTAGCATTAGCTCAGTGCCCATTTGCAGTTGCTCTGACAGCTTTTTTATCTTATAAATCCACAACAACTCTGTCACCTATCATCTCATCATGTAAGGCTCCATCCTGCACAAACAATAAAGTATGGTGATAAAATTGTCACCTGCCTCTTTGTTTTCTTGGTGTCTTTGATTGAACTTTGCACATTCATAAATTGCATTTCTCCTCACTATAAAGTGCTGTATGATGGTTCATCCCATAGTCTAACTGATCTTTGCCTTTTGATGCAGGAAACATTATAACATCCTCAATGTCCTCTCTCATAGTGAATATCAGGGCTATTCAACTCGCTCCTGTGAAGGCCACAAGCCAGCAGGCTTTCTCCCCTAGCAAGTGAAAGCAGTTTACCTGGCTACCTATTGCGTAAGCAAGCATTAGCTTTTTTATTACATTTTGAGAGAGGTCGGAAAAGTAGCATGTTTTCCTGCTACCCAGTCAGTATAGCAGAATGAATGAAATCAGTGAGATTATCCAGTGTAGTAGAATGAATTAAATCAGTGTGATTATGGGGTAAAGAGAGATTTTGGACATTGGCATTTGCAAAGTCTGAAATCTGGACACTAGAAGACCTTAAATTCACTGGCAGTGTCCTCCAGTAACCCACCCTGGAGAGGTCAACAGTCAGACGCAGACAGCATACATGTGTGGATTATTTTAATGTTTCATCCTTTTGCTAGAGACAGATAAAACTGCATGAGGGATTATTTTCAAGTCCATCCTAAGGTCATGTTGACAGCTATTACAGCTGCCAGGCTGGACGCTCTTCATCCTTTACACACATTACTTCTATTAGACTCATCTATGTAAGCCATTTTACAACATTATGAGGATTTAACCTGATTGGTTTCATCCTTTGGAAGAGTGTGGTGAGGGGAGGGGAAAGTGGGTTCTTACATGTACATGAGGGCACAAATCAAATGGGGAGGAGGGAGGTTTGTCTTAACCTTATTGTTCCCAGCCTGGAGGCTTATCTAGAATCTGCAGAGATGTGAAAGCGAGGCTGCCTTTTGAGATAACATTCAACTGGTCTTGTCTTTACCGCACATTAGTTCTGTTTTTACATTTAAGCAGAAGCTGTGAGTGTCACAGAAATAAAATAATGCTTTTTATAGGTGAGTTTCCTGACTCACTGACGCATATTAAGAATTATCTACTAATCTTCTATGTCAGGTAGTTTCCTTGATGATGGTCAGTTTGTGTGTCCATGCATTTAGAATAGCATTTGCATGTTTGTTGCTCATTACAGTCTGCATTGTATTTGGTCTGTGAGGGAAATTTACACTTATTTATTAATATTAAAGAGTTATTAATGAATAAAGAAAAAATAATTTCAAGGTAATTATGATATGTGCTCACAATTGTGATTTAAAAGTCTTTCATTTTCTAGTGTTTAAGTTTGAATGGTCATCACTTTTCCTGAAAGAAATTAGTTGAATCCTCTAAAGAAAGTCACATACTGAATGCAGATGGTATTTTCATGGCCAAGGACAAACTGTGTAACTAGAGGCTGTCTGTCTGTCTGTCTGTCTGTCTGTCTGTCTGTCTGTCTGTCTGTCTGTCTGTCATTCCATCAAGCAGATGAACTAAAGCTGTTAACTAACATGTATTGAAAAGGTTGAAAATAGGAAAATAAAATAACTTAAAATAAGAAGTAAAGGCAGCTGTTCCACGAAGTGGTTGGTGCTGTAAGAATAGTGATGGAGGGGGGTCTTCGTGACAAATGGGCCTGCCTTGGTTATACAATAGAACAAATACCTGCAGCTTCAGGCACTGCAAATGTGAAGAAAATGACATTTTCCACAGTGAAAAAAAGATCGCTGTGCTGCTGCATGGAAGAGAGACCACAGAGGTACTGACAGAAATCATGCAGAAATTGGTAATCTTTGTTGGTGCAGTATAACTGATACAGGCCAGTTTTCACTGGACAGACAGATAATGTTACATGGTTTGGTTTATAACTTCAATTAAATGAAAGAATCAGACAGCCCCAGACTTTAAAATGTGAAGACAGCTATAAAGTTGCTTAAGTGACATAGATAAAGTAGGCTGTGTAAATCCAGCTAAATGGGGAAAATGTGCCATCTGCTGTCTATTGTTGGATCAAGGTATGGGGATATGGGTGGAGCATTCTGGGTAATCCTCAGTGTGATGGAGGATTTCATGAAAGAATATGTGCTGTACCAATGGGAGAAGAAATTTAAACTACTACTTTAAACTCATTTCTGTAAATACAGAAAAAAAACTTAAATAAGGCTCCAAGAACTTCTTGCATTGGAAGGCACCATCACAAAGTGTTATGTTGGTGTTGTGATGTTTATGACCTGGTCCATGACTTGGTGGATATCTTCTCATTGCTGTATCTCTTTCTTCAGTGCAGTTTACACTTTATGTTGGGACAGTAGCTACATTTCCTATAACCTGTTATTTCTTTTGAGTCTGCACTATGTCAGGTCCTCTCCAGGTCACCATGGGGCAGGAGATAGGTCTGGCTCTGATGAGGATTCTGTGTATAGTTCCTGAAAACGGGAAAATGTAGTGAGATCAGTCCCATGCTCTCCTCCTGATGGTGTGAGGCTTCTTTACCAAATGCTCACCATTACAGAGCAGATAGGACAAAAGGTAGCGGTCGCACCTCACCACATCTAAACCCACAAATTCCATGCACACAGACGATGTTAAAATATATATGATAACGAAGACTTCACCCCTGGCTGCATACTGGATGTTTATTATGCCCAGCTTGCCACTGAGCAAGACATTAAAGAGCCACCTCAGCTCAGATGCGCTGACAAATGGAAGGAGTCTACAAAAAGCAATAGTGCCCCAGCAGTAATGTCGTTGACCATGGCCTGTTTGTTGGTCACTTGAAATTTGACTTGTCTAAAGCTGCACACGTCGGTCAACAGAACAGTGGGTGGTACTAACCCATCAAACCCATTGGAAATGGAGTCCTGCTTGCAAATTGTGGTGATAGAGGGAAGAGAGAGATTGCAGACAAATGGCAATCCACAGTGCGTCACGCTCTCGGGAACGGAGGGTGGACCCAGACGCAGGCACAGGGTAATGAGGGAGAACAAAGGTTTATTTCAGGCACAAAAACACAAAATACTCCTCAGCAGGAGGGAATAAGGGCTCTCGGGTCAACACAAAACACCCCTACGGGGAAAAGTCAGGAAACAAATTAAAATCCCCACAAACCGGGAAGTCCGGGGAACGGACAAGAGGGGAGTCTGGACATGAGGAGTTACCGGAACACAGGCTGGAGGGAGAGTCCAGGGAAGGTCGACGGCAGGATCCCGACGGGAGACAGACGAGGGAGCAATCGACAAAACGAAATCCAAAAATCCACAAAACTACGGGCCTTATGAAGGCCGGGTAATCCTGGGATCCAGCGCAGGTGCGCGACCTCCCGCTGGTCCCAGGACAGGGTTGGCGCCCCCTATGGGGAAGGAGGAGCGCCAGGCCCTTACACAGTGTATGAAGTGGTGTCTGTGAATGATAGAATCTATGTGCATCTAAATATGTACTGCATCAGGGCTCCAAAGAAAAACTTGTTCACAGAAACCTTCTTCTCCAAGTGTGTTTTCTCCCTGTGAGAGGTGATGACATCATGGAATCTGACCACTCATCTGTTGCTAGAAGTGCAGAGTGTGAACCAGTATTTGACACCAATGTTCAAGACAGTGAAACATTAGCCATTAACTGGCTCATGCACATGGTTAAAGCGAATGATGAGGTTATGACTCATTCAGCCTGATTGTTGGGGAATGTTGATGCTTGACCTTGAAGTGCAGATGTAACTGCAGTGCTGGGTGCTGTGAGTGATACCCTAATGCCCCTGCTTCTACAGAGTGTTGTGGAGAGCTGCGTGCTCTTGAACCCACTGCCAAGTGTGCAGTGTCGATGTCACCTGTATCTCGTGAACATAGTCCCTCCTCTGAAAACATGGCTGACACACAGGACCAAGAATCTTGTGCAAAACCACCAGCACTTCACATAGTCCAGGCCGGGTAGACCAGTTAAGCCTCTGGATAGACTCATCTGTCAAAGGTATGACCAGGTTGGTGATACCTCAATGTCAACAGTAGATTCGCTGCTTTTTCTTGTGAGACACATTCTTTCTGGAGAGATTGAATGTGCTGCATTTTTTTTCTCTTTTTGCCTAGCTGTGGCCTGAGATACCTAAGTTTTCTCTGATATAGAGCAGTGTTTATTATATATGAGGTGTAAACACCATCTTTTATGTCTGGTTTAAGAAGAAGACTGGCCGAAACCTTGCAAACTTATTCCCTTCAATTCAATTCAATTTTATTTGTATAGCACCAATAACAATAGAAATAGTCTCACAGTGCTTTACAAGACCTCCAGAGCAAGCCTGATGGTGACAGTGGCAAAGAAAAACTCCTGTTTAACAGAAAGGAACCTCGAGTTGAGCAGAACCCAGCTCATATGAAGAGACCCATCTGCTGAAGGCCAGACAGGTAGAAAGTGAGGAGAGAAGAACAGCAGGAGAGGCTGATAGACAGACATCTAACATACATACATTGGCAAAGAGAAAATATACAGGATATAACTAATGATGTGATGTAACAGATTGAGATTAGGAGAAGAATCATGGGCAGGTTGGAGCCTCTTTCATCCAGATGTGGCGAGGTGGTGTAGGGAGGTCTACCGGTTGCGACAACGCCACCCGGGGAATTTCACCCCAGGAATTAACCAGCACAATTGCCCAACCAGGCACGCACAGGTCGGTTCCAACTATGCGGCAGAGACCAAATTGAGGTGCACACTTATTTTATTTGACAATTGCTGCGCAACAATTAATTCTTAAAAAAGGGGTGGACAGGGCTGGGCCCCACTGGCAGGTAAACCAAAATGGGGGGGGAAACAACAAACCAAGGACACCCGTGCCACTGCACACAAACCCCACACACGACGGGTGTGCTGGAAACGCCCTCCACCAGGGGTTGGGTCCCCGCCGTGGCCCGCAGCACCTGTCCACAAAGAAAATACACAATTAAACCGGTGAATAAACGCGACGGACACACGCACACACACACACACACACACACACACACACACACACACACCGCACACGCGCGCACACGTAAATAACCCAAACAATCAACCAAAAGGGCAAAACAGTTTCTTTCGACCAGGCGATCCCACTGGCGCAACAGTGCGACTGCAGGCTGCGAGAGCTGCCTCCTCTCTGCCGGAGTAGGGAGAGACCCCCGTCGCCAGAACACCAACACCTCCTTTAACAAAGGGTCCTCTTCCTGTATCATACGAAGGTCAGACAGAGAGTGAGATGGAAGGATAGAGATTAGGGACTGCAAGGCGCCGACCGTAGGAGCAGGCTGGATGTTCGGCTGAAAGCTACTCGGGACAGAAGTACCCGGCAAGGATGGAAAGACACAATCGGGGACCGATGTGTACTGCCGCGACAGTGCATCTGCGTTCCGGTTGTTGCGCCCGGAGCGGTACTTGATCTCAGATCAAAGCAGCAAGCTCAGCAGCCCACCTATGCTCGACCGCTCCCAGCTTGGCAGACTGAAGGTGGCTCAAGGGTTATTATCCGTATACACAATGCACTTGTGCCCCAACAGATATTCCCTAAATTTTTCTGTCACGGCCCACTTGGCGCAAGGAATTCTAGCTTCATGGAGCTATAGTTGGACATGTTGGCTCAGTGGGCCGGAGGCCCTACTCGCGTAAGCCACCGGTCTCACGCAGCCATCCGTCTCCTGAGAGAGTACCGCACCAAGTCCACTATAACTAGCATCAGTTTCGAGAATGAAGGGACCGAAAAGTCCGCATAAGCCAGTACTGGGGCGGACACCAACCTTGCCTTTAGGGCATTGAAGCTCTCCTCGCACTCCGGTGTCCATGCAGACCCCAGTACCTTGCCAGATCCCCGTTTTGTTTTGGTGCCAGCAAGGTCGGCCACCAACTGGTGCAGGGGTTTAGCCATCTTGGCGAAGCCATCGACAAAACGCCGGTAGTAACTGGCGAACCCTAAGAAGGACCGCAACTCACTGATGTGCGAGGATGCTGCCAGCCAGCCACAGCTTCGATCTTCTTGGGATCGGTCGAGACGCCCTGGCTGGAGATGATGTGGCCCAAGTATGACACCTGCTCCTGGAAAATGCGCACTTCTCTGCCTTGACCTTAAGGTCCTGTCCCTGTAGTCGCTGGAGCACCATTTCCAGCCGCTGTAGGTGTTGTTCCACAGAAGATGAAAAGATGATTATATCATCAAGATAAAGCAGGAGGGACTGACCTTGCTGATCACCAAACATGCGTTGCATCAGCCGCTGGAAGGTGCTTGGCGCATTGCAAAGGCCAAAAGGCATCCGGTTGAACTCAAAGAGGCCAAAGGGGTGCAAAAGCGGTCTTGGGACGGTCCTGTTCAGCCACCGGCACTTGATTATACCCACTGGCAAGATCAGAGTCGAAAACCAGCGGGCCCCGATAAAGCGTCCAGGCTCTCCTCGATACGAGGCAGTGGAAAGGCATCCTTCCTGGTCTTACTGTTGAGGAGACGATAATCCACACACAGCCTCAAGCCGCCATCCTTCTTCCTCACCAGCACGATAGGTGAGGCATAGGGACTGGGCTCTCGCAGATGACCTGAGACTCAAGAAGCTGGTTAATGTGCACCCTCACTGCCTCGTACTCCGAAGGAGGAATGCGGCGATACCGTTGCCGCACAGGAACATCATCAAGTAGGGGTATCTCGTGGGAAATCAGGTTGGTACACCCCAAGTCACCATCATTGGCCGCGAAAACTGAACTGTACTGGTCAAGCAGAGATCGAACACTAGCTCGTTCCAGCTCAGTTAAGGCTGAAGCTTCCCATGACCCTATCCTGTCAAGTACAGATGGGGCGGCTGACTGGGAGGCCAGCGTGACTGTAGTTGACCCCACCTCTGTTATCCCGGCAGGCAAGCTGACAATTTGAGCAGTGTTCACAACGCCAAGTCTGACCCGGGGTAGAGAAGAACCCCTGCTTCTCCCACATTGCGACTGGTACCCAGATGGTGCCACGGACAACCCTCAACAGGCATGGGGAAGCCAACAGTCCGGCTGGTAAACCTGACTGCAGGGGCTCGAACAAGGCGCTCTGACCCGCAAACTGTTCAGAACAGGTGGCAGCAACCAGTTTCACCATCCCGCCAGGTACCCGAACTACTTGCCCCCACGGACCCTAATGTCACCCTGAGGGTTTGAGATAGGCTGGGCTGCGGTCTGGTGGCACTTTGAAGGGCGGCCACAACTGGACCCGGTGCGCCTGACACAGAGGGTGACTCGAAGAGGGATGACCCAAACACCCCAAGAGCTCTTGGTAGCACCTACGAATTACGTTCATCCCAAGGATTCCGGGGGACGAAGACGCACCGGAGGGTCCCTCCACGAGGATGCCACAACCTGGAATCACCTTGCCGCACAGTTCCACATCCAACTCCAAATACCCCACATATGGAATGGCCAACCCGTTAGCGGCACGCAACTGCAGCCATTGACATGATTGGAGGCGGTCATGGCCCCAAGACCCAAACTGGACCCGAAAGAAGCTCGGTTATGGTGGACACCATGGACCCAGTATCCACCAAGCACTCGACACTAATGCCCCCAATCAACACAGTAATATTAGGACGGGAGCAATTAGCTTGGTTGTAGCGGGTGACGGTGAGCCTGTGGCCCCACTGAGCTGTGGCTCGGCAACTCAGTGGGCTTCAGTTTCCCGACTGAGAAGAGGACCTAGCCTGGGTGTTGTAGCCGGCTGCAGAATTCACGCGCCGGCGGGAGGAACCCGCTCCCCATCGCCTCGGGGCAAAATGGCCGGGCTGTTGGCATCTCCTGCAAATCAAAGGGCCTGAACGAGAGTTGGGGCTGAGGGAGGAGGGGCTTGCAAGGCAGCTACTGTCATTGTTAGCTGGTTTAGCTGCTCTTGTTGGCTGCAAGAGATCCATCACAGCCTCCAAGCCTGGTTCTTGGGGTCTGGCCTGCCGGACCTGATGGGGGTGACCCTGCACTCCACATTGGAAACCATACGCGGTTGGCAGTGAAGCACTTCGACCCCGAGTGCCCCCTGGGAGGCCTTCTCTCTCCCACCTGATTGTGCCGCAGCTCAAGCAGGGTGATAGTGGGCTGTCGGCGAACTAGCTGCTTTAGCTCACGACGAGGGAACCATCTATCACATGCTCCAGAAACTGGTCTCTCGAAGCACGTCAGCATTCGGGTTCCGTTTGGTGCCTGCCTCTCCACACGGGCCATTAGAGACATCAGGGCCAATGAAAATTCCTGCAGTGACTCACCTTCTAACTGATGTCGTGAAAAGAAGTCTTGCTGTAGAGTGACGTAGGACTGACTGCAACCGTACAACTCCTCAAGATGGCCAGCACCCGCACGGATCCCTCTGTTCCTCTCGGGCGGAACTTAATCTCCTCCTTGGCCTCCTCCAAGTGGTCAAACATAAACTGGGCTTGCTCTGCGGCTGGAAGGTACCTGCCGCGGCAGGCCTGGACCTCTCTGCCCACTCCGCAATCCAATTCCCGACCTCCCGCTGAACATTGGGCCTTACGGTCTCTAGGGATGACAACCAACCGTTCAGCAACAGGGCTGAGGCACCGGAGCGTAACCAGTCGGACCAGGGGAAGCTGATGCGGACCCACTAGGACCACCCAAGAGTGGGCGCTCTTGGCGAAGCTGAGCGTTGTCTGCCTTAAGCTGCGCACCAACTCTCGGCTGTTGTATCTCCTCCTCCATGTTACCTGGAAGAGGGAATTGCACCGGACAATAGAAATTGTAAGCACTGGACTGATCACTGCTGCTTTGGCTCTAGTTACCACTGTCTAAATTCTAAACCGAATAAAAGGAAGACAAGCAAAAGAAATACAGAAAAATCAAAAAAAAAAAAGAAATCTAGTTCACAGACAACAAACCAAAAATGGTCTCTGCCCCTTTTGAATGTGGGGGTGTCCTGCCGACAACGCCAAGATGTGGCGAGGTGGTGTAGGGAGGTCTACCGGTTGCGACAACGCCACCCGGGAATTTCACCCCAGGAATTAACCAGCACAATTGCCCAACCAGGCACGCACAGGTCGGTTCCAACTATGCGGCAGAGACCAAATTGAGGTGCACACTTATTTTATTTGACAATTGCTGCGCAACAATTAATTCTTAAAAAGGGGTGGACAGGGCTGGGCCCCACTGGCAGGTAAACTATAATGGGGGAAACAACAAACCAAGGACACCCGTGCCACTGCACACAAACCCCCACCGACGGGTGTGCTGGAAACGCCCTCCACCAGGGGTTGGGTCCCCGCCGTGGCCGCAGCACCTGTCCACAAGAAAATACACAATTAAACCGGTGAATAAACGCGACGGACACACGCACACACACACACACACACACACACACACACCGCACACGCGCGCACACGTAAATAACCCAAACAATCAACCAAAGGGCAAAACAGAAAACGAAGAAGAACAAACGGGGAGTAATAATAAAAGCAGTGAAACTATTTACAAGCCTATGTACAGTCTAAAAACGAAACGTTAGCTCTGTGGTGCCTCGGCGCGCCGCTATGGGCGTGTCGTTCCCAGAGAGGCGGAGAATCCCGAACTTAAAGGACTGGCCAAGCAGCAGTGGGTCCAGTGAGCGAGGTAGCCTGTGCCGACTGTTTGGTGGCGTCACCACTCCGCGAGAGGTCCCGCTGGGGCGCGGACCCACTGCACCAGCCGGCAGCCAACTGCAGTGAGAACAACCCTGTTGCATCGGTTTAGCCGCTGGTGGCGGGGAGTCGCGCGCGCATTGCTGCGCCTTACCTGCCCAGCGCACGTTAGCGCATGCGCCCTTACGGCCAAGCGCCCTGGATGGAAGGGCGGCAGAAACACCAACCCTCCGCGACTGTCGCAAGCACCTGTTCAATAATTATCCACTAAGTAGTGATCACAGGGGGGGTATGCGTTGCGCGGCTCGTTACCTTGGTGTTGCCAATTAGCGTGCTCGCTCTGGGCGCAGGTTCAACTGGGTGAACAGCCCAGATAAACTGCAATCACACTGCAGAGGTCGACTATTTGGAGTCGGCCACCGGCCCACGCTGTAGCGTCGTCGAAGGGGAAACAACTGAGTGCAAGCGGAGGCGGTGCTTATTCCCCTTTCTCCCGCCCACTAATTAAGGTGGTACCTCAGGCATCCCTGTACAGAGGGCAGGCACACCCTGTCACACAGACAAAGTTGATGAAGACTGGACAGGCTGGTGAGACCAGGACAGCATATGTAGTTGATGGAGCTGCACAGGTCAGATATACAGCACTGCAGGACTCAGGACAGAGACACTCAGAAGAAGATGGAGATGGAGGGGAGGGGGTTTCTAATGAAATCCAGGAAGTGATGTCATAGTTTTACATGACAGTGACCAGACTGCAGCTCAACCTTGGCAGAGTGAACAGAGTTGTCCAGCTGAGTTGTCCAGCCTCAATTCCAAGCTCACTCTGGTGGAAATTCTCCACAAAGAGTTTCAGGCCGTCTGAGAGTTCAGTCAGGCTCAAGTGACAGCTGAGAATGGAATTCTCTAACCAAATGACCCGTCTCTCAGCTGAAAATAAGATCATTAAAGATTTGATTATCGGTTTTCAGGTGCAGAATATGAGGGACAACTCAATTTTCTCTCCAGGATTTCAGAGCAGGCAGGAGAAGAACAGAACACACTGTGAAAAATTTATTCAAAAGCCACTCAAACTATCAGTAGATGCCATCAAAACATCAGCTTTCACCATGTTCAGCAGCTGGGACGGAATAAACAGGATGACTGCAGACCAAGGCCCATCACTGTAAAACCCAAACAGTGCAAACAGAGGGAGCTTGTTAAAAGCAGAGGCAGGGAGCTGAAGGACGCCAACAATCAATTCCCCTGAGAAATTCTTAAGCGTTGCAGAATCCTGTTCCCCATCCGGAAAAAAGGCTTCAAGGAAGGGTCCTGGGCAGTCATATGAGTAGGTAGACTTTATATCAATGGTCAGCTGTGATTGGGACTCCATCCTCTGGCTCTATTGAGATCAGGTGAAGGATAAAACCAAGCATGATTCAGAAATGTTTTTCTTCATAGATAATGAACTCTACAAAATGGACATCTCAGCAAAATAAGAATGATGATGTCTTCAACAAACCCAGACCCAATTTCACATGGAAAGACTACGCTGAAATAATTAAGAGCATTCAAACAAACCAGGCAGCTTCTCAACTAATCTAACTAAAAATCAACAAAGAAAAATGATCGATCTCTGCTATTGCTATCTCAGCAGGAAACATTACCCACAATTCTAATTAAATAAATAACATTTTTAGAGACTTTTTAAAAATGTGACCCATCATATTGATTCATTTCTGGAATATTGTGACAGCAAAGCTAAATAAGGAACAGTTCATGGTCTTGGACTCCCCAATCTCAGTGGCTCCATGAGGCCCTTTAACATATCCTAAATAATAAAGTCCAGATGGTTTTCCAGCTGAGTTTTACAAAGAACTCTGGAGTCCTATAGCTCCTATTATATTATAAAATGGCAACAAGAATAAAAGAGAACTTCTTATTATCTCCCCTACCTAAACTCTGCAAACACTGACATGCTCCTCACACCAGGTAAAGACTCAATATTGCCATCTAACTGTCGTCCCTTATCTCTTATAAATGTAGGTCTTAAAATGATCTGTAAAACCCAACCAAAGAGATTAGAATCAGTTTCTCCTGATGTACTACATCCTGTTCAAACAGGCAACACCCGGAGGCTTATTGACTTGATTGACTATTCTGTTATTAATAATCTGGAAATCACTGTTGCATCCTTATATGCAGAAAAGACGTAGTCGATGTCTCTACTCAGTCTTGTTGATGACCTGCCTCAGGGTTTCAGCCCTGTGCAGAACAGTAGTCACATTGGTTTAAGCTGCACTTGATGGTGACCTGAAGTGGGCCTGATGTTGGTCTGATCTGGCCTCCACACCCCCTGGAGCTTTCTTGCTGTAAGTTGTAGCTTTCTTGTAGTCAATGCAGGCAGATCACAGTTTGGTGCTTTGGACCCCTGGTGTCCCTCATAATTCATTTCTGTCCCCTGCTTGAGCCAAGTGCCAGTCTTCTTGGCTGCTGTGATACCTGACAGGAGCTTCCAGGTTGGACAGAGGCAGATTGGACAGTCGTCGGATGGGATCACACCCTTCAGGATCAGCATTGTGCAGCTGTCAAACACCCTGGATGGGTCTCATCACTGAAAGGAACTCTCTCCACTGTGAATCACACAAGCTGAAATATGTACATATACACATACAGACATGTGTATAAACATATACCCGCATGTGTGTCTGTGTATGACTGAAATAAAAAAAGAAACAAGATGACATGATTTGACTGACTTTTCTGACCGTTCTCCAGGTCCTTCAAGGTAGCAGGCTTGTTGCTGGGGTACATGAGCTCCTACAGGGATTCAACAGCTTTGAGCTTGTGTGTATCAGTGGAGAAAGTTTTAGTTCCTTCCAGGCGGTTTCTACCTGGTGCAAGCTGATTACTGCGCGTGTGACCTTTTCTCCGTGTTAGGCTCCACCATTGTTGTCATGTTTTTCTTTTCCCCTCCCTGTTTGGTTTTTGTCAGCTTTGTGTTCTCCCCTGTCGGTCTCAGGCTGATCAGGGATTTCTTCTCCTCGTCCAACCTTCACGCCTCTGCAGCTCGACCAAGCAACTCTGCTCACCGACCTGCTCAGAAACACCAGCTTGTTCATCCACTCCTCGCCAGGTCATTCACCCTCCACGTCTCCTCAGTTTTGGTCACCCATGCCCTCCTGTTCTGGCCTCCTGTTCCCAGGAAAACTGTCACTTTACTAAGTTCAGTGAATTTTAATTATAGTAGGAAATATAGGTGTAATTATCTGTATTGCACATTCATGGTCACATTACAAAACCATATATTTTATGAAAATATTTTTTTTTGCCTGCAGGATTTTTCTCTATTTTTTCTGTTTCTGTGCAGATTATAATGATGTGGTTGGAACTTATAACCTCTTTCCAGTTGTTTCTGCTTAAAAATGAGTTACTTTTTAAATATGGCTCAGATTGTTAGTTATAAAACCATTGTAACCTCAGCCACATTACCGGTCAACCACAGCCATCCCCATGGTCTTTTTAGTCATTAATAAATAATGTTAATACATTTAATGTCTCTATTTCTGTGTCTCTGAAGCATCTATGACTAACACCCAGAAGACCATCAAACACCTCCAATGGTCTAACAGCATCTTCTTATAATGGACTTTTAATGGTGGTATAATAGCTTGTACGGAATAATGAATTTACTGTAATTGTTATCTTGGGTTGGAGGAGGGACACAGGAACCCAGTACAAGAAACCACTGAAGCTCGTTCATAATCACAACTGTAAAGCTGTAAATCTGTAAAGCAGCCTGCATGGATAATTTCCATGTGCAGAACTCTAGATGTACAGTACCTCCACAACACCTTTTAATTGGGTGATTGTGTTTAGGCCAGATTACCAACATGAGAAAGGCACCTCCCACACGAATATGATCAGTGGTCAAAGACCTCCTTTCAGCTCGCTAGTGTAGAACCTGAAAGCAGGTCAGTGGATTGTTAAGTGTCCAAACTGCACAGGTTATCAGCAGCATTCACTCTCTTGTTTGCTGGTTTTTCTGTGACTGGATTTTTTTTCCTGTTACACATTTGTGCAGTTCTGTAGAAACACCACAGTAGAGACAAATGAAGCCTTTTACTGACTACAGGACCTCTAAAGCACACGTAATGCACACATAATGTCGTGTGTGAATTGTTCCAAAGACGAGTCATTTTCACGTTTGCTCGCCTCTGTCCACTCCCCACACTCCCTGAGTCTGCTACCGTTAGCTAGGTAACTGCAAATAAGAGAGACGGAATGTGACGATCATGTGACTGCTGTTCAGGCTGCATTTGCATAAATGTCCATTTAAAAGCTGCATTAGCCCTCGGGGGAAGGTAAGAGCTCTGGTTTCCTCTTTCAGCTCAACTCCTTTTTTTTCTTCATCCGTGAAAACAAACAATTCAGGCCCCTGTCTCCTGTTCCCTGGCTCCTGGACCTTAGTCCCTGGCTCCTGGTCCCTGATGCCTGGATCCTGGACCTTAATCCCTGGTCCTTGATCCCTGTGCTCCTTGTTCCTGGTCCCTCGGTCCCAGTCCCTGGATCCTCGTTCCTGGTCCCTGGCTCCTGGCCCCTAGTGTGCGACTAGAAAGGATCAAGTTTCCCGTCAGGCGTTCATACGGCTACTAAAGGTCTGGTTTGCAATAAGATCAATGTGATGTGTCCATGATGCGCGAGACACAGGTTGCACGGAAAGGTCACCGTCAAAGGTCATGATCCCCACGGCACAACACAAGCCAGGTAGATACGCTGATAAAGACGGTGCAGCAGATGACCCTATCACTGGGCATTACGCGATAAGAGAAATGTGGAGAGCAACCAGTAGGTGGCCACAGCCTTAATCGAACATCCGTAAAGCGGACAGAAGGTTGACGTGCAAATCTATTTTTATTTAATATGCTGGTGAGTTTACTAAATAAAAGCTCTAGTTCATCAAAGATCAGCTGTTCACACTTGATGGTTTCTTGGATAAAACAAGAACGTGGTGACATTTTTTGGTTTATTTCTTTCTCTGATTGAGCCCACCAACCATTGCAGATACCCAGCAAGAGGTCGGTCTCTGCATTTTAATGTGTGTCTGATATCTGCAGGTTTCCAAAGCTAAAGGTTTCCCAAGCTCACGTCAGCGTCCCGTAGCTTCAGTGTGTGATTACGCAGGAGCTTCACCCCTTTGCTCTTTTCACAGCTCTCTACTAAATGTGTCTATATCTGCTCGGGAACCTTTTCGTCAGCGGCTGTTTTCCTCCGAAGTCTCGATGGTTCACAGTGCAAAGAGATGTTGGCAAATTATCTCAGTAAGTATCCAGAACTAACATCTCCAAAACTGCTCTGCTATAATCTTCTTATCAGCCACTGATAGCGTGGGCTTAAATGAGTGCCATTAAAGGCAGCTACTCAAATAATGGTCTTTTCACAATAATAGGCAGTGAAGTGCTTTTCTAAATGGAGCAGCTGGACGTACCTTAATACACACAATTTACAAAACGATGCCTACAAATTAGTTGAATGCCTCACCTTTAATTTCTTTGTTATTGTGTTTTCATGTTGTCATTGATTTACCAAAATCGATTACTGACTATTGCATCAAGTCAACAGACATCTGTAATAATCAGATCACATTGATCAGGTGGAAGCCCCAGGTCTTTGGGCCCTTTACACAACCATAAAAATCTGATCATTCAGGATTTCTCATTTTATTCAAACATCATCAAACATAATGTGACACACTGAGAAATCAGAAGTCACCTGGATTTCTCCCCAAAGCTCCGATGACTTAATGAATTTAATGTCTGGTCAACCTGGGGAAGACGTTGAATCAACAACGGCCATTGATTTCTCCTCGGAGTATAGATGCAGCACAGCGATGCTTCGACAACAAGACAGGACTGCGCTTGTAATCAGAAAGAAGCCCATCGGAGCCCATCAGTTCATCTGTGTGAGTTCTCCCAGCTATCTCCTTCTGACAGTCACCGGCGGTGGCTTCAGTCAACCTTCACCCCTGTTACTGTTCTCATCCAAAAGAAGAGGTTGTTTCACGCGTGTCATGGCACACTTATCCTCGCTTCACGTAAATGGTGGAGGGCTGTAGGATGAAACAGGCTGCTCTGCTCACAGGACGCGTGTCTGTGAAGGCAGCGCATCATCCATATCATCTGCTGGTCATTTGGGTTCCTTTGGAGCTCCGGCTTCAGCTTCAGCTGCTTTGGTGTGATTTAAAGCCGTCACCGTGTGACCGCGGCTCTCCTGTCGGACTGTGCTGAGGGTGGTCGGCTGTGGAGGGCGGACAGAGGAAGCTGCACTTTCCCCTGGAGCTGACACAAAGCACTTAAAATGTTAAACAGAGGTAATCTTGAGACTGATACAGAGGAGGCTTTCAGAATGCCACACGGCGCTAAATTCTGCAGCTTCTCTTTTCCACTTCAGTAGAGAAAGAAATTGAAGGGTGAATGTCATGTGAATCAGGCAGGGAAGAGCGCCGCATCATCATGTTTACCTTCCTTATTAAAATGCACTCATGCTGCAAAGATCCACAACAACATGACTTTCATCTAAGCAGCACAACGGTCCTCATAAATATGATTAAATAATAAATCCCTCTGGTCAACATCTTGTCATTCCCTAAGAAATAATCTGGCTTGCGTGCTGTGCGTAGAAATGTCGGCGGTGGGTTGGGAGCCGCTCCTGAGCTGCGACTGGGACCGCCGGGCCCCTCCATCATGACGCCTCCTCGGGGGATTCTTGGGATTAAAGTTCCTGAAATCGTGGGTCTTGGCCATTTTTCTCTTACGTGATTCATCACGCTGTGTCCACGTGTGTGCCCCACCCACGCTTCATCCCAGCTCCTCCCTACCCTGCTCACTGGCCCCGTCACTCCTACTGATTTATTGGGGTGGGGGTGAAGCTCTGGGGCTACTCACACTTAAGGAGATTAGGACGGAGTGTGTTTTTCATATAAAAGAGTAGGCTCATGCTGAGTTCATCTCTGCGCTATTTTTACACATTTGACTGACTAAACACTTAAGTATGTAATTATGGAATTAGCAGCATCTATTTAGATGCTCCAACCTGATCAGCGTATTGGTCACTGTGAGGAATCATCAAATTACTCTGTGGTATGATTTAATCTATTGGTGTTTATAGAAACTGGGTGTTGTTTTGTCAAAAAGCCAGAAAAGGTAAAATCAAAAATCATACATATCTAGGTACATTAACGTTGGTGGTACTCCGCTCCGGGTTCGTCCTGTCGTTATTCCTGAGCCTGCTCAGCCTGATTGGAGGAATTGAAAGGAGGAGCGCTTGTGTTTCCTGTCGCGCTCCCACCACATCTCGTCATCTCAGAAAGGCTCTCACACACACGTCTGTGGGCAGACGTGTGTGTGAGAGCCTTTCGCATTATGAACGAGAGGACACGGCTCCATCCACAACCATGTGTTTACTCCTTCTATCTATCACTTTGTCTTATAGATCCATAATAGAACCTCAGCTGCTGTGTGTGTGTGTGTGTGTGTGTGTGTGTGTGAGAGAGACCCCAGCTGAAAAAGAGAGGTTCAAGGTAAAACAGAAGCGCTGTGCGCTCCCTAACATTCAGAGCACGACCTGTGCCTCTCTGCCCTCTGGGGCTGCGTTGCCTTTAATTCAGCCGGTGAGAGGGAGCTGCTGCTCCTGCTCTCTGTTCGTTGCTGCCACGAACGCTGGAGCAACATTTTATGTCCAAAGTGCAGACTGTGCCGACCTGACAGGCCAAATGTGTGACTGCTGATAACAGGATGCAGCAGCTCCCTCACTTGACCGTGGGCCTGGTGGTAATTGTCCTCCAGCCATCCGCCGCCTGTGATCTCCCTTCTGAGCTGGGAACAATGTTTCGTGCGGCGCGCTGCTGAGGTGATGAGAGTCTGTTACGGTTTTAACCGAAAGGCTGCGTTCTGTCAGACGATGGTGGATTTCCATCCTCCCTCAGATTTAGATCGGGATCAGACCGAGCCGCGTGTGGGCGGGTCGTCAAACTCCTCCAGCCGAGCAGAAGGTTTTCAGAGCAGAACAGGTTAGTGAGAAGTACTCAGCATCTAAAGTCAGAGTCCTTTCAACCTGCCCAGATCGCCATGGCAACATGAACTGGTAGTCTGCCTGAGAGAAGGTTGTGTTCCGCTGCATGGCTTCAGGGTGAGCGAGGGCTGGACCAGCAGCCGGGGTGTGGAGAGGAGCCCTGCACAGACAAACAAAGTTCCCAGTCCCAGTGCAGACCTGACGCCCTCAGCCCTGCTGGTCAGACTGGGAGGAGATGTTGCTGCTTAACGCTTTGGTCCACGCTTGTCCGGCTCAACACACTCAAGACGGTTCTGTAGTTGCCCCGCGCCTCAAGTCACCGGAATCATACGAGGGGCTTCAAACGTCACCAGAGAGTGAAGCCGCAGGTTGATCCGAAGCGCCGGTCCATCTGTGAGGATTTGCCTTTGAGGGGTGGTTTCTTTGATGAGAAGGTCTGAAGGTGGGACTCTCTTCAGAGACCAGCCCAGCGAGGGTGTTCCTGGTGCGACAGCGACCCCTGCTGGTTATACTGGGACAGGGAGGATGGACTGGTTATAGTGGGACAGGGAGGATGGGTGGACTGGTTATAGTGGGACAGGGAGGATGGACTGGTTATAGTGGGACAGGGAGGATGGGTGGACTGGTTATAGTGGGACAGGGAGGATGGACTGGTTATAGTGGGACGGGTGGATGGACTGGTTTGTGGGACGGGGGATGGGTGGACTGGTTTAGTGGGACGGGGGATGGGTGGACTGGTTATAGTGGGACAGGGAGGATGGGTGGACTGGTTATAGTGGGACGGAGGATGGACTGGTTTAGTGGGCGGGGAGGGACTGGTTATAGTGGGACGGGGGATGGGTGGACTGTTATGTGGGACGGGGGATGGACTGGTTATAGTGGGACGGGATGATGGACTGTTATAGTGGGACGGGAGGGACTGGTTGTGGGACGGGTGGATGGACTGGTTTGTGGGACGGGGGATGGGTGGACTGGTTATAGTGGGACGGGGTGGGTGGACTGGTTTGTGGGACGGGGGATGGACTGGTTATGTGGGACGGGTGGATGGACTGGTTTAGTGGGACGGAGGATGGGTGGACTGGTTATAGTGGGACGGGGGATGGGTGGACTGGTTATAGTGGGACAGGGAGGATGGACTGGTTATAGTGGGACAGGGAGGATGGGTGGACTGGTTATAGTGGGACAGGGAGGATGGACTGGTTATAGTGGGACAGGGAGGATGGGTGGACTGGTTATAGTGGGACAGGGAGGATGGACTGGTTATAGTGGGACAGGGAGGATGGACTGGTTATAGTGGGACAGGGAGGATGGGTGGACTGGTTATAGTGGGACGGGGGTGGACTGGTTGTGGGACGGGGTGGTGGACTGTGGGACGGAGGATGGACTGGTTTGGGACGGAGGATGGACTGGTTTGTGGGACGGGTGGATGGACTGGTATAGTGGGACGGAGGATGGGTGGACTGGTTATACTGGGACAAGGAGGATGGACTGGTTATAGTGGGACAGGGAGGATGGACTGGTTATAGTGGGACAGGGAGGATGGACTGGTTGTAGTGGGACAGGGAGGATGGGTGGACTGGTCACACCGGTGAGGGTGGCTGGCCCGTCGTCCAGGTCTTGAGCCCTCTCTGATGCGTTTGATGATCAGGACTTGTGACCAGAGGATCCAATCCGCTGATCTCACAGATTTTGAACGTGAACGAAGGAAGCTGAGAGGTTTGAGACCTCGTCGGTCCCAGAGAAGAGCCACAAAAGGAAACAAGTAGAGGACAAAGCCTTCAAAGTGTGACGCTGAGGCTCCCTCAGAGCCCGTCCTGAAGGCTTGAGGACAGAAGACAGACGGACAGTGTTGCTCAGTCTGAGCAACTCCTGCTAAAAAATAAACGACGGCTTCAAAATTCCGTTTACCGTCTGACTTTTGTGGCATCGTTTCAATGCCGATGACCTCATCTTCCTCAATGGAAAGCACCACCGAGCAGAAGCTAAATGCAGGAGAAGCGTCCTCTGTGACCCACGGGTGTGTGTCCGGGCTCACAGCAGCCACGGGGAGCAGGCCGCCTCACACAGGCTCAGCAGGCAGAAGAGCCCAGATGAGAACGACCAGCTCAGGCCTCTGGAAGTGCTCCGGCCAGTTCTAACGCCACTCGCACCCAAGCAAGGTGAAGGAGGAGAGACGTTTGAGGTTCTCTTCCTGTTGGCATTCAGATATTCTCAACTCTTTGAGGAAGATGGACAAACCATCCTAAAGCTGTGAGGGCTGACCAGCAGGGGGCGCTGCTGCCGTCAGGGGTCCAGGAGTTTGACCTGCTGCATCTGCGTCCAGATGTTGGCACACGGTGCCCCACCCTCAGGCCAGGGTGGTACCAGGCTGGGGCCACGTGGCCCCTGCAGCTGAGGCAGGCTCCATCAGGACGGGGACAACCGGACCGCGACTGGGGGACAGACCAAGAGACGTCCTCGTCCAGTCTGGTGCCAACCTGGTAATAACACCTGGGTTTAAAAAACAGATGCTTTTATTACAGCAGAAGGTTCACGAGCCTTCATAGACTCAACATAATTCACAAGGACATAATTCAACACATCTTCAATCATCATAAATGTAAATAAACCAAAGTAAAACAAGCAAACGTCCCTCCATTTAATTAAGATGACTGAATGTGTGTCAAATAGAAAATCAACACGATCGATGATCGATCGACACAATCTGTGACCGCCGATGGAAGCATGACACCTCTCCAGGGACGCCGAGTGAACTTTTTAATCAACTTTACAGCATTTCCCTCTTCCTCGGTTGTCTGGATGCAGTTGGCACCGTGATGTGGACGTGTGTGTGTGTGTGTGTGTGTGTGTGTGTGTGTGTGTGCGGATCCCTCTGAAGAGCTGTGGAGTTTGGCGAGGTGAGCTGGCGCTGTCTGTCCTGAGGAGAGTCACTGACGGTGCAGGCTCATCATCACGTCAGGGTCACAACCTGGAAAAAAGAACCTCGGTTACACTGTTCACACGCTCGGTGATCGTTGTACCTCCTGAACGGATTTACACGCTTCATGGAAGTGATGTAATCCAACGGCCTCTTGTTGGTTTCACCTTTTTACACGTGCACTCAAGAGCGTTACAGTGAACCCTCGCTATAACGCGGTTCACTTTTCGCGGCTTCGCAGATTTTTTTTTCAGTGTAATTATTTTTTACAGCGTACAGTATTATTTTTTTACAGCGTACAGTATGAAGGCGTTGTAGCCGTGTTCAGTCCAGCAGTGACTGTGAAGTGATGTATGTTCTCTACCCTAAACCAAGTATTCAGCTTTTAAGGTTTAAGTTTAAACAAAGTTTTTTTCTGGCTTGAAACCCAAAAGGAGGAGGAAGAAGTTTGAACTTTGAGAGTGTTTAAATAGGAGAACTGTGAGAGAATGTTAAAGCCTGTGAGAAGAGTGTATATAGGTGTGTAAAATAACTGTAAAAAATAAAGCTGTTTACTTCGTGGATTTCGTCTATCGCAGTTTATTTCTGGACCGTGACCGCGATGCTGATACAAGCGCTGAAGCTGTCAGACCGCTCGGTGCCGAGGGCCCGGCCGCTACACGGCTTTTATGACTGCGTGAAAGAGGCGGCACAAAGAGGAGAACGAGGGAACCTGTCACGCGCTCCATCTTCACGGTCTCGTTAAAGACCTGGTGCCTCTGGTAGGCCTCAAAGGCCACCGTGGGGTCGTCCTCAGGGAGGCTGTGAGGAGGCTGAGCATCGCCAGGCCGACACACCTCGAAGCGGATCCATCTGTAGCTAGACACGACAAAGACAGCCCATGCATCATTCTTGCCTTTAGATTTACATGCGTGGTAGTTGTGTGGACTGTCGGAGGGTATTTACTTGCAGCACTTGCGCGCTCCTGGACAACTCTGGATGAGGTTCTGGATGGTGGGGTGTGAGAAGCCAAAGAAGTCCGCTCCCGATGGTACGACGGGTGCAGGCTTGGCGCTACGTTGTGAAGGTAGAGCCGAATTAGCTCCTGAAGGCGCTCAAAAGCGAGCGCTGCACGTGGTACCTGGAGGAAGCCGTGACCTTCAGGAGGTTGGCGTAGCAGGTCAGAGCAGAGGAGGCCACGATGGCGTTCTGAGGGTCGTCTTCAGGCACAATCTCAAACTGGGGACGGACGGACGGACGGACAGTCAGCGGCTGAGTTTAACGTCCAACGCTGGGGATGGCCAGCATGCGTGTACCTGAGGACCGGTGCCTCCATCCTTGATCTGGCAGGTGTAGAGGCACTGCTGGTCAGGGTTCTTCATGCTGGTGAACACCCGGGTGCTGCAGAAGCCCACTGGATAGATGGCGCTCTCTTCATGGAACGACATTCTGTCCGTGATGATCTGAGGAAAATGGAGGCGGGCCCTCAGAACAGCTGCCCTGCAGGCCGCAGCGTTCTGGAATGAGTGACTTAAGTGAGGCCAGACCTCTCCCAGGCTGTAGACTGTTAACCCTCCCAGTACGATGGGGAAGACCGGACGGCCCGAGGAATCCAGCGGGATGGGCAGAACCAGCTTCCGAGATCCGTCACTCAGCTTCCTCTTCTTAGATATCTTCTTTGGGACTGGACCAAAAGTAAACCAGGTTTAACAGTCATCTTCAGTTTGTGACACTTTTCTACCAATTAAGAACAAAAACGCTGAAAAAAAGCACCAAAAACAATCAATGATCAAACACCCTCAGAAGCAGAGAGGGTTTATTATTACTTCAGTGGTTCTGTGTCAGCACATGTTCAGCCGTGGGTCTCTGACCTGTCACACCTGCCAGCGTGATAAAAACAGTACTCACAGTCCTCCTTCCCGTTCTCCCTGCCTCGCTCTTTTCTTTCCTTCTTTGGTTTTTTAAGAGCGCCGTCGTCCCCAGAGGTCACTACGGACAGGAGGGTGGAGCCTCCAGAGAGGCCCGAAGCCCCCGCAGGACCTGGATTTAACGCCAGAGGAGGCACGGGTGGGTGACAGCTGGAGTTAGGTGTCGATGGTATCTCCCCATCTGTCAGGGCCTGGTACTGCAGCAGTGACTTCAGCAAGAACCTGAAAATAAAAATGAACAGACCGGGTGAGATGAACAAGATGGATTGAGCAGAACACCACTGCTGGAGGGAACACCACAGCTGGAGGGAACACCACAGCTGGAGGGAACACCACAGCTGGAGGGAACACCACCGCTGGCCTCTACCACTTTATTTCACACATTCAGGGGGTTCTTCCAAAGAATCAGTTTTCAAAAATCTGCTGGCATGAAAAGTCAAAAATAAATAAAAACTAGAGAAGACTCAAACAAAGAAGGTCCTTCTTCAGAACAACTGAAGCTGTGACCCTCAACATGTGTCGTCCACCACTTGTTTTGAATAAATGGGAACCAGATGGTGCTTGATGACACAACGTTCTGTTCTTTGCACGGCTCCGCCGTCCCATTCCAGCCCCCTTACCTCCGCTCCTCCTTTGCTCTCAAGAACTTTTCTTCCAAATGGGCGACCTCATCACAGAGCGCTGCGTTCTCCTGTCGCATGCATAAACACAGATGTCAACACGCTGCGACCAGACTGGCTCTTCCACAACTAACGGCCGACTCACAAACACGAATGCGCGGGCAGCTCTACGCAGCCTCAGGTATTTCAGCCGGTACTTCTCATTCTGGGTTTTTCGTGGAACTCTCTTCATTTTGGTCTTGTGCTCTGAAGAAGCGACGGGTGAGGAGAAGACGTGCACGGAGGAGCCCGAGCTGGAAGCCAGGTGCTGCGCAGCACCAAGGAAGGACTGGGCCGCGAAGGCCTGCAGGGCTTGCTGCCGCTCCTCATCCGTCTGGGAGGAAACAGAGGTCGGTTGAAAAGGTCTGCTGACTTGAAGGCAGCAGCAGAGTCTGACGACACTCGTGCTGCCTTCAGGGTGATGGATGAGAATAAGATGGAGACGATAAACAGATGCTGATGAGGAGTTTACTCAGAGACCGCACTCGAAGCACGCACATAACCACACATTCTGAAATCAAGCATTATTTTTACAACTGAAATCATCAAATTTAAAATTCTATGGCCTTTTTACATCGTCTCATGTGTGTCACATACTGACAGTAAAGAACAATCGAACAATCTGCAAACCCAAATTATGAACTCACCAATAACTCCACTATGCCATTGTTCCACTAAAAACGTGGATTAGAGGCCAACGATCATTCATCTCCTACCACTATTCCATTAACTGGGTTGGGGGGATCCAGCTACACCAGAGGTGACAGCTGTCCAGTCTGCGCAGCCCTGCAAGCACACGCTTCCCCTGGCTGACATTTCCCCTCCATCAAAGCAGTAATGCTCAAGGATGCCGCAGAACATCTGCTAAAGGCCTTCCAGACTCTGCGAGGTCTGTCCCGTGTGCTCAGTGTCGGAGCATATGCTCTCTTCTGCGAGGAGAACAGGGAGTCCATGAACTCAGGCCCACGCGTGGATGTTTGACCCCAACAGAGTCAAAACCATGAAGTGGGAGGTCAGTTCGGAGGGCTCTGCCAGTGCTCTTCCTCATGCCAGCAGCTGTGGTTCTGCTACTGGGTCTCTGCCCTCCTGCAGCCCCCTCCACCAGTGCTTCATTCTTCAGTCATGGGACTGGAGGACACACAATCAAACTAAACATCTGCCATGCTGCTCTTCCTGCTCCCACTGGTGGTGACAGGTCTAGAAAGACGTACAGGCCAGGAGGGATGAGGAGCCAGAGCGTGTCTGTGCCGTCTACCTGCTCAATTGTTCTCCAGTAGGGCTCGTCTCTAAATCACCTCTTCCTTCTACCCGTTGTGTCTCCCATTTGAACGACATCAGGTGAGACTGACCCGAATCATCGTTCCTTCTTGACTAGACAGGTTGGTCTCTGCAAGTGTGGCTGACTCATTAAGCTGTTTCCACACCAAACAGCCAAATCTCGGGCCCCGTGGGGGCCAGAGCAGCAGGCGGAGAATGGGGCAAAAGGGGTGAAAAAGTATCACAATTCAGAAGTACTGTCAAGCTGTTATGACACAGACCTCCTGATATGATGCATGTGCATGTTATATTTTGCTTTAGTGAACATTTTGGGAGGGCGTTTTCAGAACATCCGGTTAAAACCTGTTAAGACCCAAGGGCCCAAGAGGTTTTCCCCTCCCCCTCTTTTCCCAAATCCTGGTATCCCGGTCCTACAGCTCAGTGAAAGTAAACGTATTGTTCATGTCACCACTCTGCTACACACAGCTGCACCTTCAGTATGAAAACAGCTTTACGCTGTAATAACCGTGTGTTCCTTTTATTTCACGTTTGAGCAGGATATGCTCAGGTTTGGGTGATCTTGCCATGAGATTCCTCATAACTCACCAGCAGTGCAAAGACTCCATTTCTGTTCTCAATCCTCTTGAATCTCCTGCTGCCTTTTTGTGTCTGAAACATAATACGAGGAACTGAACCAATGTGGGGGGCTGGAAAAGACAAATTTGTTCACCAAAATCTGGGAGGGGGTCAATTTAGCTTCATCCACCCAGGAGAGTAGATAGAAAACCTGCCTCATTCTGTTAGATTACAGTGGAAAAGGAGGATTTGCCTCCTTTTGAAGTAGGGAAATACAGTTAAAGCACCACGATTTTGCATGTACAATGGATAACTACTAACATAAATACAGACAGTAACAACTGAGGACATACGAGTGTTACATGAAGTCGAGGTTTAATGTACCGTACACAACAGAGTGACCTTGTCCTTACCTCTCGATACATGACAGCTTCCAGACTGGACTTTGCACTGCCAGAAAGAAGATTAACAGAGGCTGAATATTCAGGAGCAATCTGTAAATATCCCCACCATGTAGTTATTAAACGTCTGGTAAATTTTACAGTATAAATAAACGATAAACATGAATAAACAGTAAACATGAATGTTGATGGTACTTTGACTGAACGAGTCCCCTGTCAATGATTCTCTGCTTGATCTCCTTTATGTGCATCGGCCGTCCGGCTTCTTCCAGCACAATCTATCGGAGGAATAACAACACAACATGTTTATATGTACAAAACATGGGAGATGACGTGAGGATGTGCGATACCTGTGCAGCATCCAGCCAGGTGAGGTTTGGCTTCTCCGGAATTTCACTGGACATGAAAAATCAAAGACGTGTTTAACATCGTCACAGAGGCAAATCTCCACATTGCAATCACGGTTATGTGTTGGAGCTGCAGTGTTGTGTGTTGGAGCTGCAGTGTTGTGTGTTGGAGCTGCAGTGTTGTGTGTTGGAGCTGCAGTTTTGTGTGTTGGAGCTGCAGTGTTGTGTGTTGGAGCTGCAGTGTTGTTTATCAGAGCTGCAGTGTTGTGTGTTGGAGCTGCAGTGTTGTTTATCAGAGCTGCAGTGTTGTGTGTTGGAGCTGCAGTGTTGTGTGTTGGAGCTGCAGTGTTGTTTATCAGAGCTGCAGTGTTGTGTGTTGGAGCTGCAGTGTTGTTTATCAGAGCTGCAGTGTTGTGTGTTGGAGCTGCAGTGTTGTGTGTTGGAGCTGCAGTGTTGTTTATCAGAGCTGCAGTGTTGTGTGTTGGAGCTGCAGTGTTGTGTGTTGGAGCTGCAGTGTTGTTTATCAGAGCTGCAGTGTTGTGTGTTGGAGCTGCAGTGTTGTTTATCAGAGCTGCAGTGTTGTGTGTTGGAGCTGCAGTGTTGTGTGTTGGAGCTGCAGTGTTGTGTTGGAGCTGCAGTGTTGTTTATCAGAGCTGCAGTGTTGTGTGTTGGAGCTGCAGTGTTGTGTGTTGGAGCTGCAGTGTTGTGTGTTGGAGCTGCAGTGTTGTTTATCAGAGCTGCAGTGTTGTTTATCAGAGCTGCAGTGTTGTGTGTTGGAGCTGCAGTGTTGTTTATCAGAGCTGCAGTGTTGTTTATCAGAGCTGCAGTGTTGTGTAGGAGCTGCAGTGTTGTTTATCAGAGCTGCAGTGTTGTGTGTTGGAGCTGCAGTGTTGTTTATCAGAGCTGCAGTGTTGTTTATCAGAGCTGCAGTGTTTGTGTTGGGCTGGTGTTTTTTCAGAGTGTTGTTTATGAGCTGCAGTGTTGTGTTGGAGCTGCAGTGTTGTTTATCAGAGCTGCAGTGTTGTGTGTTGGAACTGCAGTGTTGTGTGTTGGAGCTGCAGTGTTGTGTGTTGGAGCTGCAGTGTCGTGTGTTGGAGCTGCAGTGTTGTTTATCAGAGCTGCAGTGTTGTGTGTTGGAGCTGCAGTGTTGTTTATCAGAGCTTAAGTGTTGTGTGTTGGAGCTGCAGTGTTGTTTATCAGAGCTGCAGTGTTGTGTGTTGGAGCTGCAGTGTGGAACTGGTGTTGTTTATCGAGCTGTGTTGTTTGGCTGCAGTGTTGTTTTCAGGCTGCAGTGTGTGTGTTGAGCTGCAGTGTTGTGTGTTGGGTGCAGTGTGTGTGTTGGAGCTGCAGTGTTGTTTATCAGGTGCAGTGTTGTGTGTTGGGGCGTGTTGTTTATCAGAGCTTCAGTGTTGTGTGTTGGAGCTGCAGTGTCGTGTGTTGGAACTGCAGTGTTGTTTATCAGAGCTGCAGTGTTGTTTATCAGAGCTGCAGTGTTGTTTATCAGAGCTGCAGTGTTGTGTGTTGGAGCTGCAGTGTTGTTTATCAGAGCTTCAGTGTTGTGTGTTGGAGCTGCAGTGTTGTGTGTTGGAGCTGCAGTGTTGTTTATCAGAGCTTCAGTGTTGTGTGTTGGAGCTGCAGTGTCGTGTGTTGGAGCTGCAGTGTTGTTTATCAGAGCTGCAGTGTTGTTTATCAGAGTTGCAGTGTCGTGTGTTGGAGCTGCAGTGTTGTTTATCAGAGCTGCAGTGTTGTTTATCAGAGCTGCAGTGTTGTTTATCAGAGCTGCAGTGTTGTTTATCAGAGCTGCAGTGTCGTGTGTCGGGTCAGGGGTCGGGTCACCTGTCCAGGCTCTCAGGTGTTCCGGACAGGTGTGCGATGCTGTCCAGAGCAGGAAACAGGGAGTAGCTCCCCTGACCGTCAGCCTCCATCTCGGACTCAAAGGCCTCAAGAGACTCCATAGGAGCCTGCAACAACAGACATAGATCGTCCTAAAGTACTGGGAATATTAGTAGAATAATGTTTATAAGAACGTTACCGGCTAGTCTCGTTAGCTAGCACGCGCAGCTAAAACACACCTCGATAAGTCTCTTTCAGATTGTCCTCCGGGTTGTTTTCATGTGTCGACCTAATTTAACTCGCGTTGTATGTGCATGTGGACCAACTACATGCTAACGGAGGCGTAAATGACAGAATAATAGACGTAAATAAATATTTACGGAGAGAGCAGCCGCCAGGAGACTCTTCTTTTGTTGTTCAATTGAAACGTTGAAACCCAGCTGCTGCTGCTTTACCGCCCCCTGTGGACAAAATGGACATTACACCGTTGTGCTGCTTAGCGCTCCCTGTGGTGACGATGGATATTATACTGTTGTGCTGCTGCTTTAGCGCCCCATGTGGAGAACACGGGTATTACACCATTGTGCTGCTGTACTTTTCTGTAAACTGATTCAAACATTTTTGTTACAGCAACCTCCTTTAATATATCAATAATTATGATTATATATCACATCTATCACAACAAATAGAGTTTTCTACATGCTTTCAGCACAGTTATTTGTATTTTACATTGTACTTTGGTTTTATTTGTATTTTACATTTTTTATTTTAACTGCAATTTTTCTATTTTGTTTCTGTATTACACTTATTAAATCCTACAAAATGTGTTTATTCTTTATTGATAATCTCATCTCGAGGTAGGTACCAGCAATTAATGAATAATCCAAAGACTGTTATTTTAAAGGTTGTGGGGGAATGAAGGGATGATCTTCAACCAAAGCGCAACCTAAATCTGACCCAAAGATCCATCATGGAACGTTTTGGGGACCAGGGCCAGTCATTGATCCCAGTTTGACATGAGGGTGTGAGAACCCCTTCTGTTCTCTGGGTTTGGCCAGAGATAAAGTCCAGACGGAGCTTTGGGATTTGGATGTATTTGTTCAGGATACTTTTCTAAAGGAGATCAAATGGGTTTCTGTGTAGTTGTACGGCTGCCTTTAGTTTTGTTGTCATATCACACACATGCACATATTCCTGATTCTTCACGCTCTTTGCTCACAATTTGTGAATAAATGATATTTTAAGCAAGGTGCATCAGTGTAATGTCCAGTTGTACGATAATCTCAGACGCTAATTATGATCTGTTACCACCTGACAGGCTTTTTAATTTAAAGGCAAAAGCCTTATTGTGGACTAATGTTGGTAAATTAATGTGTAGCATTCATGTACATGCTCATGTTTTATTAGGAATACAAATAAACGCCAACAACAACAACAGCAACATCAACAACAACAATAAGGGTAGGCATTCTTAAACTCAGGACTATGTCAGAGCTGAGCTTTTTTTTGATATGCATTCTTAATTTATCTTTCCATTTAGGATTACTGGGACCTGGTGATGTCTAAAGACTGAGAATCATGTTTTAATATTTTGAAACGAGTATTTTTTTGGGGAAAATGATATCCACATCCAGGGACAATCAATCTAAATTTGTAATAATAGAATGTTTAAGGGTCCTTGTATGTGGACATTTGGCCCCTACCAAGAAGAATTAGCTGTTGTATTATAGGTGGATTCCAGGTTTTAGCAAGTTAATTCCCATTTTTCAATACATTTGAATACATTTGAATACACACGCAGCTGTTTGATCTCTCATCACATGACAGAGTCCAGATGCTGAGTCCACATGTGTCCTCTCAGAACTTGATGTGTGATCTTTAGACGTTTGACAAAGTTGACCAAGAAAGTATTAAAGAACTAAAGATGAATTTCCACCAGAGCCACTTGGAAAGATGGGCTTTAAGCTGTAAGAGTCTGTTTACTCTGGAAATGCCTCCATTCATTTCATAAGTAAAGCTGCCTACAAAAAAGCAGTCTTGAGGTGGATTTGTAAATCTCTGAGCAGCTGTTATAACCGTTGTTCCTTTATAGTCACTTTAAAATTGAATTAACATTAACTAAGTATAATTGGGCTCACAAGGATCCAGCTGGAGCCCCAGCTATTCTTTCCTTTAAGGTTTATTTTTGAGTACACAGATGGAGGTGGTGTGGTTTACTTTGTGCATGATGTAGTTTTCTTGTTCTATATGAGCTTTTATAATAAAAATGATCTGTGACTGTGGACCCATTCCTCTCTGCTGGACTGCAGAATCTTTTGGAGCCCTTCTTGCTTCGTAAGATTGAGGGCCAAGTGAATGTAGAGGTGTCACAAAAGAGAGAGCTGGTCATGTATCATGGTGTGATGGCGGCTCAGAAAGAATACTACAAGGCCATTCTGATGAGAGATCATGACCAGTAATCATCTCCAGTAATGGCTGAATTGTTGACTCAGTTTTGATGGATTTCAGAGGCTATTCAAATGAGTCGACCACCCATACACGTTTAATGGTGAGACACCCTGGAGATTCCCAGTGAAGACAGAGGCAATGTTGAGAGTCTGATCAGGAGGTTCCTGTGCTCTGGGCTGTTTTAGGGGTGGAACCAGAGCCTTTTGGACTGGGGCAACACCTCATCTAAGCCAGTGGGAAACTTTCCCTTTTGGACAACAGCCTGACTTTGCTTCACAAAGAGTGAGTTTATTCGTCTGCATGTGATTTGTCTCCACCTCGTGGCTATTTGATCTCATGTATTTTTGCTCTCTTTTTCACCGGTGAAGGGGTCACCGGGTCCCCCTGTTCTCTCAGATGACGAGGATGCTCAACATAGTTCAGGATTTGATGGATTACAAAGATTAAACGGAAGCTCAGGTTTTAAGTACAAAAACATTTGTAATTGTAATATTTTAAAACACGTTCTTTAAAGCAGTAGGTAACAGCATAGTTCTGTTTCCAGGCCAATGATTCCAGCTGTGTTGCTCATGCCACAAGTTCAGTCCCATGTGTTTTTCCTCTAACAACGTTGCTCCTTCAGGTTACAGCTATGAACGTGTGGATCGGCCCATCCGTGGTGCGCAAAGAATTTTGGGAGTGGAAAACTTCAGCAGCAACATCTTTGAATTTCTGCTCAGCAGCAAAGCAGGTAAATTACATCATCAACTGGATTATTCAGTCCTGGTCCTGGTCCTGGTCCTGGTGCTGGTACTGATCCTGGTCCTGGTCCTGGTCCTTGTCCTTGTCCTGGTGCTGATCCTGGTCCTGGTCCTTGTCTCATCCTGATGACATATCATCCACAGATTCTATTGAGTAAAATAATTCAAAGCAGTTTGAAGGTCAAGACCTGGTTTTAGAATTGGGTTTAGGGTCTAGGTCCGGGTCAGGGGGTTAGTTGGAACAGATAGGGGAAGGGTGAGGGGATAGAGAATGTATTAGGTCTATGGAAATCCTCACAAAGATAGAAATACATGGATGTGTGTGTGTGTGTGTGTGTGTGTGTGTGTGTGTGTGTGTGTGTGTGTGTGTGTGTGTGTGTAATTGAATAGGCTCAGACCATCAGGTCTGGACAAATGGATGTGGATGAGGACATCTGTTCTCAGTAGAGACCAGATGGAGAATCACACACTCACACACACACACACACACACACACATACACACACACACACACACACACACACACACACACAGTTTTCAGTGACACCATGTTACAGCCATTGTTATTTTGGTTTGTGTTCCCCTTTCTCGTTTTTTTTCTCTTTCCTATTTACGGGATCCATGTCCTGGCCGTACTCAACCTTCCTGATTGGTGCAGCAGGTAAACAACCATCCGGCCTCCTCTTCCTGCAGCTGACTCCTCGTTGGCACCGCACCTGCTCCAATTAGCCTCTCCATCTCATTGTCTATATAAGGTCACGTCACCTGCCTAACGGGAGGAGGAAACCTGTGCTGAGGAGCCTGTATGCTGCGGAGCTACGCAGGTCTATGAATTGCCACTCTGGGTAGCGTTTTTTTTCGCTTTGAGAATCTGTTTAATTTGGTACCTGACCCTCCTTTGTTTTTTTGCAGCCTCTAGGCTCAGGTTTTTGTTCACAGTTGAACTGTGGAGAGTGGCCAGGGATTTGAGCTCCAAACATTACAGATTCTTTTGTTTTTTCACCACAGCCTAAGTTTTTGTATAGTTTCACTAGGTGCAGGGGTGCTGGTTCATGTACTTTGGTTTGTACCAGCTAAAGGGCTTTGTTCTCTGGTTTATTATTTCTTAGCTGTAAAGGAGCCTTTACAGCTCCTAGAGCCCTCCTTTGTTATATTTAGTTTTTGATTTAACCAGCACTCACTGGCCCTCTCCCTCAGTTCCGTTTTTGGCGTGGTTTTTGCCTGCCCCTTTACTTTCCTAGCGGGACGCAATAAATTAATAAACTTACTTTTCATTTAACAAACCTTTTGTGTTACTTCCTTTTTCCCCCTGCGAGCCAGGGATGTAACACACCATCATCACCACAGACTGATAAATGTCTGAATAAACTCTGAGATCCTCAGAAGGAGAAACTGGTGGACCATTGCACAGGTGGAACACGACAGTTGTGATGTCTAGTTCCTCAGTCCTGATACTGTCCCTGGTGCTGGTCCCGTTCCTGGTCTTGGTCCTGATCCTGGTCCTTGTCCTGATCCTGATGACACATCATCCACAGAATATTTTGAAACAACAAATCAAACAGATCAAAATAAAAATGTTTCAGGCAGGATTCTTTATGGCCTTTTTTCCAATGTATTACTTACTAGCCAGTGAATGAGGAGTTTGTGAAATTGTTGGAGATCACTTGCACTTACATTCCAGAGACCACTTCTAATTACAGTTTGATCCACCAGAAGCTTGAGAAGATCAAAATAGATATCGAGAGAGGAGTCCAGGTTTACTTCTGGGGGATGGACTAGCATTTTATTGAAATTTCTTGCTATTTTCCTTGTTTTATTGTTGTTTTTTTTTTTTTTTTTTTTTGATGTGTTTTACCATGCTTACAAAAGATGATGACTAGATGGATTACTGTAACAGATGTGATGCTGTCCCAGGAGTACTAAAAGATGAAACAGGGTCAGCAGTTGGATGAAAATGGTCAGCCACTAAACAAATCTTGAATTAATAGTATCCCTCTGACAGGTCACCACAGTAAAGGATTTTTGAGGTATGCCTAGTATATTCTGAAGAATGTTTCTTGGTGTTGTTCAGAATAGGATGTTTGTTATGATTGATCCTGGGATGAACTAGCACCATCTAAAATATAGTTATCTAAAATATAGTATGTTCTGTCCTGGCCTGGGGAAAAAAATCTCACCATTTTAATTAATACAGCAACTGTTTCCAATCAAACTGGTATGAGGTCCACTATACAAGGATCTGGAAATGCAAAAACACACAACGATAATTCTTTTTTCTGTCCTTTTATGCAATTGTAACCTTGTCAACGAATTGACAATAAAACTATGTCCATCTCTTAAATCATGCTACAGATTTTGTTTAAATTCATTCAAGTATGTCCTTTCCTTTTAGTGCAAATATTCAAATGCCAAACCTTTTAACAACAATAAAAGCAACAGGAAGCATAAAATTAAATACTGAATGTCACTAATTTAATATATTCGGTGCAAATGATTTACCTTCATAACATCTCTGGAAAATGCAATGCATTCAGTATTGCTGTGAATGGCAGCTTTTGCACATAAACTTGCAAATGTATTTCAAAAGTGCAAAATAGGAAACAAATAATCCACATCAAAATGCATTATGTACTAAAAGTAAAACAATACTTCTATTAGTGCAAAATTGGACATTTTGTGAACAAGCTAGTTTGTGAACTTAGCTTAGTGTGAGAAATTTGCAACGACACTGACAGCCAGTCTCTTAAACCTGGGTAGCATTGGAGTCAAAGCACATGCACAAGGAGTTTATGTTTTTGCCCACATTTCTGTCTGTCCATCCGAGTGCTTTCTAGTTCTTAATGATGTTAAGTGTTGAAAAGACTGACTCACAGCTACAGGTGAAGTCAAACATTGTTAATGTACTTACTTTGGTAAGTACAAGAAACAGTCTGCAGTCAAAGTGTGACAGGGTCAGAAGATTCACATTGCTCTCTTAACAGTCTCACTTATCAGCCTGAAAATCTTCTAACTTAACTTGATAACTTAACTTCTTCTTAACAAAGGGCAACAGCTGGGGCCTCATTTATCAATCCTTGCGTTTAGTACACTCAAAATTGGAAACGCGTGTACACCCAAAAATATACACAATATACAACTCTCCACAATTCTCATTGATAAATACCACATCCCCCCAAAGACTTGTGGACATGAACATTCCTCAGACTCCACCCCCTACACACCCACACAGAAACATATACACGGTCAATACAAATTAACCCTGAATATAAATTAGCCGTGTGTGTGTGTATGTAATTTATTTATTTTTATTTATTTGTTTTTTATTTAAGACTGATAATATTTAATCTGCCTCTTTATCCCAGTGCCTTTCCTCTTGCACACATTGCAACTAACTTACTCAGCACTTATGTCGTCAACTCCTCCTGTCTTCAAAAAAGGTGTAAATCGCTGTATGACATGGTCAGGTACGGAGTAAATATACACACTTCTTCCCATCAGGTTTTGGTTTGAGAGATTGCAAATTTGAGGAGAAAAGTGCGTATGCACAAAATGGGAGAAAAGGAGTGTAAAAAATGATGTATCCACAATGATAAATGATGCCCCTGGTCTTCCAATGTAAAGCCATTAAAGTGAGCCTTAAAGTTTTTAATCAACCTTTGGATAAAATCAGAATGAGTGCTGTCCTGTTTAAAATCCATTTTCAGAATGTCCAGTTTCCTCTGAACATCCTGCAGCTGCATGAGGAAGCTGAGACGAGATGCGCCGCGGTGGCTAATGAGCAGGCTTTTGCGGCGCTCTCCAAACAACTCCGCCAGTTGTCAGCGTGGCCAAACCCTGTGTAACCCTATAAAGCAGTGTGTGACCTGACAATTGTGTCGCTCTTGGGTTCTCATCTGGCTCGTCACACTGTCAAGACCAGTTATTTGGTCCCTCCCTCCGAACTTCCTCCACACTGGCTTTTTTCTGGTGGGCCTGTGTACACGGCGAGGAGGTTGTTGGCTGTTCGCTGGTGGGGCAGGGGTCATCAATATCTGGTTGATTGGAGGGGTATGGCCCTGAGAAGAGATCAGACTTTCATAGACTTAATCCGGGCATTCCTGGGATGTGGTGGGGGGTACTGTCAGTCTCACTGTCCTCTACACTACCCTCTTTGTTTGTTTTCCACCGTGAATTGAGTCATTTGTTTCACCTGTGTGTTGTTTCCTTGTGTATATAACCCCACCCCACTGGCTCTTCTTCTTTGCCAGATTGTCTTTGTTACTTCCTGTGTGCTAAGCTCTCTGGCATTATCTTCCATTGCCCCTTTTGTAAGACCAGTTTGTTTTTAAACTTTGGATTTTTCTGCCTGTTCCTTGCCTGTTTTGTCTGCCTGATCCTGCCAACTTCTTGTGTATGACCCATTATCTTCTGTCTATATATTCTGTATATAATGCATAATGTACATAGTAATGTACACAACATAATGTACATATGTAACCGGGCAATTGCTGGAGGTGGGGAACGCCCCTTATGGGCACCCATACAACCGCTGCGCCGGTTGGCGCTAATACGGAAGCCTTTTTAAACCGGTGTCAGTTGGTGTTTGTCCCCGCGCAGGTGAACGTGTGGACCATGGCCGTGCTTGCCCCTTGATGGTTGAGGTGCTGGGTGTCTGAAGGCTGGACGTGCAGCTTGCCTGGCGTTGCCTTTTTGTTACCTCCCTGCCTTGCCTTCTTTTTTTTTGTTTACCTTTTTGCTTTGCCCCTTTGCTTGCCTCTTTCTTTTTGGTTTAGCTCGTTTGGCTTTGCCCCCCTGCCTGCTCCTCGTTTCCGTCTGTTTTAGTGTAGGTCTGTGCGTACTGTCACTGTTTGTTGGCTCCATTTGGAGTTTTTTTAGAATTAGCGTGTTGTGTGTGAGTGTGTCCCGCCTCCATCGTCACCTAGGCTTAAGGAGAGGGTGGGGAATAGCTGCAACAGGGCGCCGAGGGTCTGTTAAGCTCGTTTTGTCGTGTGTTATTTTGTTTGGGTGTGGTGTTTTGTGGAACTTTTCTTTGAGTTTGCAGAGCCCTGCTACTAACCCTTCCTTTTGCTTCTATTAACATCAATGTTGTTGTGACTGGTGGGCATGGCTCCCTGTTAAGTTCACTGCATGAGTTGTACATAGTCTTTTTTTGTAAATATATGGATGAATTGCTGAAGACCTTTTTTTAAAAAAGCATAAAATATTAAATAAACATTTTGGACAAATACTACTGCCTGTATTCATTTGTGCGAGGGACCTGCGCATGGGTGTTTCTTGGGAAACCCTGGCAGAGGAGTTTTGAAAAGTAAATTCTTTAGGTGAAAGTCCTAAGGTGGCGTTGTCGGTGCCTGAAACGAGTCCTCTGTCCCTGCTACTCGCAACACCGAATTAAACCAACCGCATTGTTGCCACACATAGCATGCTGTACATAATATTAGAGTCTTTTTATTTTATTTCTCTTTCTATTAGTACTATTTAGCACTGTACACCGGGGGCTGCCACTGTAACGCGTGAATTTTACTGATGTGGGATGAATAAAGTCTATCTTATCTTATCTTATCTCCATTGGGGTTAAAGCTGGCCTTAATTGGACTCTGTACCTCTGCCTCGCTTCCCCTTTTTGCACCAGGGTTCACTTTCACCAGCCCTTTTAAAAGTGTATTGTAGAACAAAATTACTAATTAATTGTAATAAGTAGTAAACATTCACATAAATGCCCTCTTTTATCTCAGGTGACAGCTGCACTGTGTGAACAGGTATGTAGCTTAGTCAATTAATTCTAACTTTGTTAGAATCTCAGGGTAGTCATGAACCCTTCAAAAAAAAAAGAAAGAGACTTTGTGAAGTTGCATAGTTATAGTTAATGTATTTTTAGTTAAATTATTATCTATCAAATTCACATCAGCTGTAGCCCTCATTCACATAATCAATTTACACATAAATTGCATCACAAAGTTGTTTATAGTACTATTAAATTATTGTTAGAATTTTTCATTTGCCTCCTATAACACAAGCTGTTCAACGACGAACTGTTGCAAAGAGACCCTTTCCTGATTATCTGTCCACAGGAAAAACAGGTTTGTCCCACATGCAGCAAGCGCCTCCACTCCAGCAGTACCCAAAATGAGCCTCAAATAACCGAGGAGATCACAGTACTATATTCAGTATGTTGTTTTGCAATGGTTTAATACTGTTGGTGCATAAGGATGGGACCCGAATACCAAACAGGAAGCAAGAGAAATCTTTCGAGCAGTGTTATGTTTGACAAAGATATATCCTTTCATCCCTACATAACGCATGTGACCAGGACTGCCTTTTTTCACCTGCATAACACTGTAAAAATTAGGAACATCCCGACTTGGAGTGATGCTGAAAAACTAGTTCATGCATTTGTGTCCTCCAGGATGGATTACTGCAACTCACTATTATCTGGTTGCCCAAATAGCTCATTAAAAAGCCTTCAATTAATTCAAAATGCTGCAGCAAGAGCTCTGACAGGAATTAATAAGAGAGATCATATTATTTTAGTTTCAGTTTTAGCTTCTCTTCACTGGCTCCCTAAATATCTAGAATTGAATTTAAAATCCTCCTCTTTACATACAAAGCCCTGAAAGGCCTTGCTCCATCATATCTAACAGACCTCATAGCTCCATATCATCCCAATAGATCATTGCATTCTAGAAGTGCAGGATTACTTGTAGTTCCTAGAGTTTCCAGAAGTAGAACAGGAGGTAGAGCTTTTAGCTACCAGGCTCCTCCTCTCCTGAACCAGCTCCCAGTCTGGTTTAGCTAGGCTGCTGGGGGACAATTCAGTGAGGACATGTCCTCCACTTTCTGTTTTTTTTTTCCACCAAGCTTTAATCCCTAATCCCGTAAAATGTATTTTGGGTTACCCAAATCGTATTCTCAATCTGTTGCATAAGATCAGTTATATCCTTTATAGTTTTTACATTCATTACTAATGTATGTATTTATGTTAGTTTTCTGTATAGCATGCCTCTCCTGCCCTTCTCTCTCTCTCTTTCTACCTGGCTGGCCTTCAGCAGATGGGTTTCTCCATATGAGCTGGGTCAAGGTTTCTTCCTGTTTTTTTGAGTTTTCTGGGAATGGAGATCCAGTAAAACCAACTCTACTGGGATTTGTGCTCAAGGAGAAACAATGTGACAATCTCAAGAACAAAAGAACACAGGTAAGGATTAGGCTCGAAACATGCTGCTATACTCACAACTCTCTTTACTACGATTGCTGTGAAGGTTCCAACAAACACATCAGAGCTCCTCAACAGCACCAAGAAGTGGCAAATCATGGAAATATAAAAAAAAATACAGAGGATACATGTATTCATATAAAGTGATGTATCCATATCCCTTTGACCTTTCTGCATTGTAATGACCATATTCAAATATTTTGCATTGGTATTTTTAAAAATAATTGCCACAGAAAAAAACAGCAACATGTCGCAAAGGACATTTTGAGTGCTAAAAGAGTACATTATAAGCTTTCCAATGATGTGAAACACATGCAAATCTAAAAATATCTGAAGAAGATATGCTAATTTCAATGCAGGCACTCCTCAAACTAGATCAGTGAGAAATCCAGCCTGAAAGTTTTTCACCCACCTGGGGAGCCTGGTAATAATAGTGCTCATTTGTATTACATTTCCCAACCCCACAGAACCCCCTACTGGACAGTGACAACTGCTATCTGTTAGCCCAGAGAATCTATGGTTGTAGTTTGAACAGTGATTATCAATAGTAGGTCTAGAGAACTCCCAAGATGTCTTAGAGGTAGCATTATTTTTCTTAAGCAGTTCAGAGGACTGATCAGAATAAGAAGTTAATTTATTGATCACCAGAGGGAAATAACAAAAAAAGCTACTGAACAAAAATACATTTACAGAAACATTTACTACTTAACATTTGTGAACCTCTAGCTGTGGCCATCTAGCTTTTAGCCCATGTTTAGCTTTTTTTTTTGTTTGTTGGTTCATTGCAGTAAGAGTATTGTCCACCTTTTGCCAATCCCTCACTAATTTCTCACTCACATCAAACTTTTTTCCTGCTGCTCAATTCTCGTTTCTGTTGCATAATTCACTGATCAAGTTGGAGCAGGAATGCACCTAAAAGCAGGGGTCTCCAAACTATTCCACAAAGGGCCGTATGGCTGCAGGTTTTCACTCCAACCCAGCAGCAGCACACCAGACTTGACTCATTTAATCACCTCATCTGAGTATTGAGACAGCTGATTGGTCAAACTGCGTGTGCTTGTGTGGTAAATTTTCTTCTCCTGGTAGTTGAGAGGTGCTGAGATTAAAGGAATCTTCCTAGACACCGACTTGGATATGAGAGATGTTTATTGGAGAGAACAGTCAGGTATCAGTCGGACGCAGCCGTCTCACCCAAGGGAGGTTGTCTTGGTCCTGGTGGTGACGATCTCTGAAGAGCTTACTTTTAGTACCCCCTTATATATGGTAAAGTAAACACATCCCCTCCTGATGAGCTCATAGCCCACTACAACCAACCAGATGATATAGAGTCCAGTGTGTTTTAGAAGAGGCTCCCAGTACCGGTGAGCCTCTTCATCCCGTCACCTCAGTCTCCCTTCAGAGAAGAACAAACTATCGATCATGGGCACAGAAAAACATAAGAGACATGACACATATGGAACATGTTAGAGATGGTGCCAGGATGGCTGAGAACCAAGCTGTGGTCATACAGAGGTCATGGCCTACAGAGAATTGATACCCAGGCTGCAGATATTAGCTGGTGACTTCTATGAATTAGGAATGGAATGTATATGTTAAAACAATGGTGCAGCCCCCGAGGCCTGTGAAAAACTGATACAGGTGCTTCAGATACTACATTTGACTGGTTGGAACAAAAACCTGCAGCCACATGGCCCTTTGAGGAAGAGGTTGGAGACCCCCACCTTAGATAATCAGCCACCTTCTTAAGCTACCTCCAGACTTATCCTGGTGTCAGATGATGTTTGCTCCTGTGCCGGATTCATATAATGAGAAAACTTTTCCACTTTTCCCTTGTTTACTGATTCCTTACCCTCCTTCCAAGTAGGTTACGCTACCAGTTGTTTTTTGTTACTCTTCAATTGCATTTATCCACTGTGGGATTTTGGGTTTTTTGTTTGTATCACCAGTGAGTTTTTGTTTCCTGGTCATTTTCAGTTTTATAGTAACTATAGTAACTTCATAATACTTGTGGTGTTTTTTTGTGTTACACTTTTTGTTGATACTTTCATGGAAATAAACTTGTAATAAACTTTTCTTTTATGATTCTGCATTTTGGGTCCTCACCTCATGTAATTCTGAACATACATATAAATAAACACACACACACACCAAAAATACACACAAATGCACTGCTGCTGCACAGAATTATGAAGAATCACGAGGAGTAACTGAAACCAGTAACCACCTAGGTCATCAGGCAGGAATGGTCAAAATGAAAGTAAACATGATGGACTGAAATGAAATCTGACACATGCACATATGCTCTTCATAAGTAATTTATTGTGACCCAAAAGCAAACTAACAAAGAATAAATGTCTTCATCGCTATGTTACCCATGAAAAGAAGAAGAAGGAAGCGGTTTGTTGGGTGCAGCAGGAGTGAGCTAATCACTCATTATTACATGAAATATCTTGATTTCTCTTCTGTATTTATAATTACTCTTTAAGAAAAAATCTGTTTTATCCAATGCAAATGAATTTTCAGTAGAATACCCAATTACTATCCCAGTAATAAGGTGCTAGAATATTTTGAAAATGATCATTGGAACTGAAAAATATATAGGAATGGCTAGTTCTGCCACTGCTGGTTTAATCACAGAGCACATCAGTACCTGCTGAACCCCATCCACCTGACGAGCAATAGGCTTTAAGATATTAGTGTTTTAAGCTATCACTTTTCAAGTTTAACAGTTAATGTAGTAACTCCAAACACAGTAGCAAGACCAAACATCTGCAGTGGGCTACAGGTGGTGCCTGTTAATAGTTAAAGAGTTGTAAATATCTGTAATTTCTACAAAAAGCTAAATTGTGAAAGTTGTGGTAATTGAAGGGGAAAAAAAACATGGCAGGCTCCAGTAAGCCATGGCAAAGGCCCTTTTTTTATCTCCATATGCTAAATGCTCTGTAATTCCTTCAGTAAAGATATATGAAAAAAGAAAAATTGAGAAAAAAACAATAGGAGAAGATGAGATCTTCCAGAGTAGGTTTCGAGTCATTCACAACAGTGTCTAACCGGACATAGAGCTCAAGAACTCACACTGAGTAGAATGTAATGACTTATTCACTTTCATACGAGCTGTATCCAATTTGACGTATTTAGTCTTGGGCATGTACTGGGGCCATTTACGTCCACGATTACCTGGCTTCCTGAGAAGCACATGAAAGCAATAATTTTAATACAGTCACAAATGTCACATGCACACTGGGTAACTGGATATTGTAGTATAATTCATATTGTACATTAGACATACCCTGTTCGAGCAAAGGTGGCCCAGTACTTCATGAACCTCTTGCTCATGTTTACTTCTTTTTTAGTGTATCCCAGAGATGGATTGAGGGGCATTCCAAACACAAATTCAATCTCATAGCCATGCATGACACCCATCCATTGTGGCCAGGGATTCACAGACGATCGGTGTTGGAAGTAATAAAGGTAAGGCTTACCACCAGCATCCCCATAGCTGTGAAATACAATGAGAGGTCAGTACACCTATCAGGCCATGACGATTAGAAATTATCAAACAACAGGCCTGCACAAAACAAAAGGGTATGAATCAACTGCCTCCTCAACAGATGAAGGTAGAAAATGCAAAAATTCAAAATTCAAAATAATGGCAGTTTCATGTGAGACTTTTAGTTGTTTTTTTTTAGGCATCAAGATGAGAAACACTTTACCTCTTTGCAAAGTCGATCGTAGGACAAAAGAACATGATGTCTGAAAGCACGTTCTTCAATGCATCACGGTACCTTCCAGGGCTAGGCTCTATCATGGAAACATATGCTTCAGAAAGTATTCGACTGGTGACAGAGTTTACACCAATGAACTTCTTCACTGCTCTCTGGAGCTGTTTATAGTTAATGAGAGCTTCACCAAGGTCAAACCCAGGCAATCCATATGCCATAAAATAGCTCCCTTCATCTTTGTTCAACCCTAGCACCACTTCTTTTTTTATGGCACTTTTTATCAGGTTCTGTAAGGGAAGAATATACAATGAGATATGACAATAATTTTGGATGTTATTATACAGTAAATGTGAATCAACACCTACTTCAAGATTATCTGTGAGGAATTCCCCATCAACCACAGGGACAAAAGGATTGCCTGAAGTACCAAGTTGTTCCAGAACTCCAAACTGTGCTATTGCAAGTTGAGAGGCATCTACCCTCTGCAGACATGTTTCCAGTTTAGCTGGCTTAGATGTGGGACACTCCAGTACTGTGCCCAGCATGGTGGCTCTAAAAATAAATATTATATATATGTATATATGTATATGTGTGTATATATATATGCTGTACCAGATATAATTATCTCTCATTAAGTCTAGATCATATGAAAAGCATATTCAACCCACCTTTTCCAAGTTTCTTCCACACTGAGCGATGCCCATGGGGCAGTAGGAACTCCACTCTGCATCACAGCTCTTTTAAAGAGAACATTGCTGCCAGGAGAGAGAACATGGAAGCCCACACATGCTGATCCTGCACTTTCTCCAAACAGAGTTATCTGAAACCAACAACCAGACAAAAAGTGGTTTCTTTTTTTTTAGTTAAAGCCAACTGTGTACACCAGTCCTCTAGAACTGGACCTCTCATTTCCTTTGTCTAAACAGAAGTAGATATTTGACCTGTGAAGGATCTCCTCCAAATGCTGCAATATTGTCCACCACCCACTTGATGGCCAAGCGCTGGTCCATCAGGCCTGCATTACCACGGACATTTGTGTTGTTTGGAAGAGACAGGAAACCAAAGACTGAAAGCCTGTCAAATGTCAGAGATTTTCTTAGTACTGATAAATACTAATGTACAGTTGAAGATCTGTGATATTTTTTAGAAAATGTGTCTTCTTAATTTCTCCCAGTTCCTTTTTTTTACAGTAGTAGCTCTAAATTCTCTCAATGCTGGTTCTCTCTCTGAGAGGAACAAACTAACATCAAATTGTCTTTTTTGTAGTTTAGTGTAATTGTCACCTGTAGTTCATTGAGACCACTATCACATTTTCAGATTTAGTCAGGTAGCGACCATCATAAAGGTCCAGAGAGGATGTTCCAGTGGTGAACCCGCCTCCATAGATCCAGATCATGACAGGCAGCGGTGATGAAGGCTTAACCTTGCCATTCTGGAATCGTGGTGTCCAGACATTCAGGTACAGACAGTCCTCACTCACTGGTGTGTTTGGGTTCCACATCTCTGCTCCTCTGAACCCTGAAAGATTCGTAAAATATTTGACTTAATTTTACTGAATCCAAAACAGTGTATAAGTAAATTGTGCTAGTTTTTAACCTGTAAAATGTTCATATTAGGTTACAGTCACACTGTGGCCATTTCTTCATGACATACTGAAGCAGATGCCCCCCTCTTCTGTTGCCTCACACACACACACACACACACACACACACTAGCAAACCATGCGGTGCCGAAGCAGGGATTTCTCCAACACACCATCATGTCAAGAGATGCATATGCACAATACAACAAGGTCATTAAAACAGTCACGTATATGTAAACATCCATATTTAAACATCCATATTTATTGATCACACCAGAAGGCAATGAGGTTTGTATATCATGTGTTGCAGGTTGTGGTGATAATGCACTTGTGCAAGTGTTAACAAATGTGCCATGCCCAAGCACACCTCTTCTAACTGTACTGTGAGGGAGAAGCAGGCTGTGCTGGAGAATCCATGCTTTAAGGCAATTCTGGGCTTTGCCATGGCACAGTTTGCTTGCGTGAGTGCTCTCTAAAGGCCCAATTATGCTAATTAAATATGCATATGGATAACGATGGAGACATTTCTCTGTACTCTGTGTTCATTCCATATGTATTTCTGCAGGTTTCCATAAAGCTTATCAATACAAACCACCTGTTGGTGTTACTACTTGAGATGTTGCTCTAGGGAGACGAACAGAAAAAAACTAATGGCACAACTTTTTTGCGAGTCAGTAAGAAATTAGTCACACTGATAATAATTCCAATGTCCATCATTTTCTTCGGCTTATTCCTCCACAGAGGGCCGCAGGGAGACTGGATTCTACCCCAGGTCATTGGGCAAAGGTGGGGTACACCCTGGACTGGACGCCAGTCAGTCGCAGGGCTGACACACATACACAAACAGCCACTCACTCTCACACTCACTGCTATGGGCAATTTAGAGTGATCAATTAACCTGATCCCCAGTTGTACATGTCTTTGACTTTGGGAGGAAGCCGGAGTACCCAGAGAGAACTCACACAGGCTCAGGGAGAACATGGAGACTCCACACAGAAAGACCCCAGCCTGGGATTCAAACCTGGGGCCTTTTGTCACAGCTGCGGGCGGCCCCACCCTTGGGTCCCCCTTCGCCCTGCGCACCTGTGGCCAATAGGGACAATCACGGGGCCCTATTTAGATCCTGGCTGTATGCTACCACTCTGCTAGATTGTACTCTGATGTGCACGTGGTTCTCCAGTTTTTTCCTGTCTACCCCTGACCTGCCAGTTGCTTCTGTTCCGTGATAAACCTGTCTGTGCACTTTTCCTGAGATCCTTTTGTCAGCCTGCCTGTCCCTGATGATCCTGCCCTGCCTGCTCCCTGGTAAACCCGTCTGCCTTCTATCCTTGACATCACCCGTGGACGGACTCCCAGCGGGTCCAGTCACAATGTAGTTAATGGCCTCACTGACCATAACCGCCAACAATGCTGCCTCCATTTTTTTCTCTTTTGTACAAGACATGATGAAATTCCCTTCCAAAATCACAAAGTTTGTTTTTGAGTTTGTTGTCATGCATTTTTGAGTCTATGCCACCCCCTTGGTGTGTTCACTAACACCAATACCAATGTAAAGGACACAAGGAAGTAAGAGAGACATGATGATAACATTGTTTGAAGAATTGAAATTCAGTGTTAACTTATGATATAAAAGAGATAACATGGTAGGGCATGTTACACGTGTCAGTAAACTTTGGATTGAGTTAGATGTTAAACTTTGTGTTTACACAATGGTTTATGTAGATTAAAGTAGTTCCTATGTTGATCCTACCTGGAAATGCTGTATCCGGCAACTGGAAGCAGGAATCTGCATACTTGGTAGCTTTCTTTACTCCGCTCCATGGAAGTGCTGGTTCTGGAGCTCTAAAGCGCAGGTTTTCCACAGGCGGTCTTCCATACGGAATCCCTAGAAATGCTCTGACCTCACCACCCAACACTGGGAGCAGCTTCCCTTTAACCTTCCCACTCTTAGTTTTGATGACAAGGTCTTTTTCTCTGGCAAACGATACAGCCAAGAGACAGAGGAGGACAAGGAGACAGTTGAGAGAAGAAGGTTTTGCCATTGGAACGTCCTGGATGAAGAAAAGCAAAGAACTGATCATTAACAGAAGTTCAACCTGCATATTAAATAGGACTGAAAATCAAAGAAAATATAGAATTCAAACAAACAGTTAAAATCATTGCCACTGACTCAAACTGAGAATGATTTTATTAAAGAAAAATGTTCTTTCAACTGACATTAAGGAAAGGAAACAGCTTTTCCTGCTTCCGAATAGTGTCTTGGACATATGTTTTCACTTCAGGAGAACACGTGTGTCATGCACCAGAGCTCATGGAATTAATTATTATTATTCAAGTCAAAGATCTGACAGAAATGGGCAATATTTCAACAGCAGATAATAGTGGGAGGGATGCAGCACGAATGGTACTTGCATTGTTGCACACTCCTGATGAGTCTGCCCATGTTTGACCTGGGAGATCTCAAACCAGAATTCAGTCAGAAGCTGGAGTTCAGTCTTTTGTTCTCCTGTTGTATCCTTCATGCACAGGTGTATTCTGATCTGTTGGGATGCAGCTTTTGCACACTTAACAGTATCTCATTTATTGTCAAATGTTAACTTGACAAAATTCACATTGAAAAAAAACAGCTAAAACTGATCCTCATGACTTTCCAAAACAGTCACTATTGACTTTAATTCAGTGATTCCTTCATTTTTCGGAGCAGACTGCATCCAACTGCAAACATCAACAACTATAACAAAACTATGGCCATTACATTACATGAATTTATTACATAATTGACATCAGAAGAATGTAATTACTTCATATGTATCTGTTTCAGTCCAGCTCATACAGGAAGTGAAGCAAACATATGCAAGTATATGAAATTATTAATACTTTATTAATCTTCTGCACCAAATAATCAAAAATATTGTAGTAAACTCAGAAAATGTCCTCTAATACTGATTCTCAAGTCCAGGGGGAGTCACTTATAAGCTATATCTGAACAAATGGGATAAGTAAAAGGTCAGATTTGTGTCTGCCTCATGTCCACACTCCAGGAAAAATAAAAGACATGTAAGACAAAGGAGCATGTTACCTTTCAGTTTGTGTCCAGCACAAGTGAAAAGATCAGATGGAAGCAGTAGAATGAAAATGTTGTGTCCACAGCCTCCTACACCTGCTGGCTATAGAAGGTTTTCTGCAACATTTATAGATGGTGAGAGGGATGGTGCAAACTGGTTTGGCTCTTGTTCTTCATATAACTTTTTTTAACTTCCTTCAGGCACTCTGCATATAACATGTTAATACATTTTAACTGCCTCCTGCCTTAAAGCCAATATGCATCATCAATGTCCTTTCTTATTACAAATACAACAGCAGTTGTCAATGGATTTCTGACTTGAGAAAATCCTTTAGCAACCACCATGTCCATCATTGAGCCGCAATATTTCACTCTTGGATAAAAGTAATTAAATGTTGAATAAGTTCAGCCATTAAAGTGTTTGGGACCAAGACTTTATCATGCTAAACATTCAATTTAAATGTGAATATAAATTGCCCTCTAGATAATGACTTAAGAGCAGGTCTCAAAAATGTGCTACACATCTTTAGGAAAACATTGATTGTTTCATAAACATGAAATGGAATTGGAAATTTAACTTGTAATAAACTCCTTCAAAAGCCCCTCTTAGTTCAAGAGCAGCATTTCAGCAAGCAGTCTGCAAACAAGCTGGTTCTAATCAGTCCGTATCTCATCTCAGTGTTGAGTATAGTTACTTTTGAATGTAATTCATTTGGTTACCATGTTACTATCAATTAAAATTAATTTGTTATGTTATAGCATAACGACATTAGTGTAGGGGTTGTTTCATCTGCTGACACTATGCAACCACCACAGTGACATGAAATTGTAACTACGCAGAGCAGAACTGCAGACCCTATGCAGACACCTACTAATCACATTGTATGGTAACTTTTTATTGTTTTGGCCAAGGTGCTGTAAACTCATTTGTGATCTATGTAAAGTAAACAAAGAAGCTGGTCCCCTTCCCTCTTCTCTTGGTCTCCTCCTGGTGGGACATGTCCAGAACACTTCTAATGGGAGGCCTCCAGAGGGCATCCTAACCAGATGCCCGAGAAATCCCAGCTGACTCCACTCAATGTGGCAAAGCAGTGGTTCTACTCTCAGCTCCTCCCAGGAATCCGAGCTCCTCACACTATCTGTAAGGCTGAAGACAGCTGCCCGGCAGAGGAAACTCATTTTGGCTGCTTGGATCTGTAATATTCTTTTGGGTTTAACCCAAAGTTCATGATCATAGGTTAGGGTTGAGGTGTAGATCGACCAGTAAATCGAGATCTTTGTTTTCCAGCTCAGCTCTTTCTTCCCAACGACAGATCAGTTCAACACCCGCATCACTGCTGATGACTCTCCGATCCACCTGTCCATCTCCTGCTCCATCCTACCCTCACTCAAGAGCAACATCCCGAGATTCTTTAACCCCTCCACTTGAGGCATGACCTACTCCCAACCCAGGAAGACAATCTACCTTTTTCTGACTGAGGATCATGGCCTCGGACTTGGAGGTGCTGATTTCCTCACCTGGCCTGGGAATGCTAACAGATCTCCTGAAGCTGCTGCCCACACGGTCCAGACCCAGATAAGCAGAAGAATACAAGACAAGATGAGAAGCTGGTCATATAACCTCTTGGCCCATATGAGCTACATGACAAATGAACATCTCCTCTGTTTTTCTTATTGCCTGCTGTTTCATTTCTTCTATTTAAATCAAAAGTGACAATCAACAGTAATGAATTTTACCCCTCTTTACTTATTTTAATCTAAATTTGGGAAGTTGCATAGGGAAGAAGACAACAGTTAGCTCAAGCAAGAATGACAAACCCCATTTGTGTATGAAGCAAGTTCAAGTTGCCGATGGGCTACGTAAAAGTATATTGAATCCTTTAATAGTCAGGTCCTGATAATAAAGAATATTACCCATCTGGTAGAAAAAAAGATCTTAGCTGATGCCAAGCCATCCCAAAGGGGCTGAACATAATGCGTTTAATGCATTAATGGAGAAACCTGAGTACTTTACAGTATCATCTCTATGATGTTGCCCAGTTACTGTGCCTTCACACAAGAATACCCCAAGTCTATATCAACAAAGGCAAATGCATAATTAGACAAATCATTGTTATCATGAATACCATCTTTTTAAATCCTGATAAATTGCATTGATTTGTATGTTCACATGTGAGGGGTCTACAACCTTCAGGCAACATAGTACAATGCAGATTGACCCAATCAGATCAATGGTCAGTGTTGTCCTAACAGCTGGTGATGGCACTTGAGATGTAGGGCCGCTCTGCTTCTTATCAGCTTAGTCTCCTCCTCTTCTTCATGGCCTTCCTCTCTTTACAAAGGCCACATTAAATGTCAGCCAGTTCATCCTCCTCATCAGACTCACTATCAAACTATACACTATCAAATATTCTTACAGATCATAATCACCAATGTATAGAAATTTGTTTTCACACTATCTTTAGCTGGAAGTGTGACTGCCCTGTTCTTTCTTAAAGTGGCTAAATGGAGGACAATATGTGGAAATTATGAGCAAATAAAACAATCAAAAATGGACTCTGGCTGAAAGGATAACCTGAACTTGACTTTATTGCAACATTTTAACTTATCATTGTTATATTGCTAGGATTAAAACAAAAGTATAATGGTAGTTACCCTTTTGAACATTATGTCTAACTAATATCTTCTTATTTAAAGTAATAGATTGTTAAAAAGGATGAGTCATAAAGAGGAGACAGGCCAAACACTGCTTCGTTGCCTGAGGGCAACACAATCTCATATAGTGCAAAAACAATGGTAGCTAAACAAACAGAAAATGTAATTATAAGTTTAACTAGCATTGTATTGTTCTTGAAAAGCCCCTCCCAGTTCAAGACCAGAGTTCAAACAAAAGGTCTGTCAACAGGCTGGTTCTAATCAGTCTTTATTGCATCTCTCATTTGTGATCTGGGAAAAATGTCAATACTCCAATCCCACTTTATTCTCAACACTGCTTTGTATCCCTTGGCTCTAATTTAATCTCAGTAGTTGTACTAGTGTTGATCTACAATTCCAAACTAAAGCTCTTGTCACAAACACTCCTCAGCAGAAGAAATGTCCAAACAACATGCGCTGTTCTTTCATAAAAGGGCATAAATAGAGGACAATATAACAAATGTATTTGTAAAAATGGACTCTGGTTGACATAGGATAGCATTTAATATTTAAATTGGTCATTATATTGAACGTCATATTGTTCAGATCATATCAAAACTGTAAAACTGGTTGTTACCTTTCGAACATTGTGCCTGACTAATATCCTCAAGTAATTCATCATTCAAAAGGATGAGTTGTAAAGATGACGCAGGCCAAAAGTAGCTTTGTGTCCTGAGGGCAAAGCAGTAACATCGAGAGTGAAAATGTTAAATGTTTAACAAACATAAAACAGAATTATTGTTGTCTGAGGGCAAACAGTAACATAAAAGTGAAGCAAATATCTGCATAAAAAGTGAAGCAAATATCTGCTTGGATATAATGCTTGGACAATGCTTAAATTATGCAAGGATTTAACACATATAATGCCTACAGTGCACTTATAGGTGGCCTATAAAAAAAAGAATATATTAAAGACAAAATAAAAATATACAGGTCTAAACCCGGGTGTGGGAAGAGTTCGGTGAGCCCATGGAGAATGACTTCCGGATGGCTTCGAAAAGGTTCTGGACCACCATCCGTCTGAGGAGGGGGAAGCAGTGCACTGTCAACACTGTGTACAGTGGTGATGGTGTGCTGCTGACCTCAACTCAAGACGTTGTGGATCGGTGGAAGGAATACTTCAAAGACCTCCTCAATCCCACCGACGTACCTCCTGGTGAGGAGGCAGGGCCTGGGGACTCAGGGTTGGATTGTCTTATCTCCAGGGCTGAGGTTGCCAAGGTGGTCAAAAAACTCCTCGGTGGCAAGGCTCCGCCCGGAGTTTCTTAAGGCTCTGGATGTTGTAGGGCTGTCGTGGTTGACATGACTCTGCAACATTGCGTGGACATCGGGGACAGTGCCACTGGATTGGCAGACTGGGGTGGTGGTCCCCCTTTTTAAGAAGGGGGACCGGAGCGTGTGCTCCAACTATAGGGGGATCACACTCCTCAGCCTCCCTGGTAAGGTCTATTCAGGGGTACTGGAGAGGAGGGTCCGCCGGATAGTCGAACCTCGGATTCAGGAGGAACAATGTGGTTTTCGTCCTGGGCGTGGAACGGTGGACCAGCTCTACACTCTTAGGGGGGTCCTCGAGGGTACGTGGGAGTTTGCCCAACCAGTCCACATGTGTTTTGTGGATTTGGAGAAGGCATTCGACCGTGTCCCTCGGGGAGTCCTGTGGGGTGTTCTCCGGGAGTATGGGGTGCCGGGCCCCCTGATATGGGCTGTCCGCTCCCTGTATGACCGGGGTCAGAGCTTGGTCTGCATTGCCGGCAGTAAGTCGAACTCATTTCATTCTATTCGATTCCACTGGATTTCCGGTTCCGGTCACGTGAGTTCCCGCGGTTCGTTTGACTGTACTGTGCACGGTGTGTTGGTTGCTCAGTCCTGCGCTACGTGAAGCCGACCCCAGCGACCTTAGTCAAGTGCATCCCGGGGGCCAGAGCGGGCGACATTGAAGCCAATCTAAAGCTGCTGGCGAAAAGTAAACGAAGATACAGTAAAGTTATTATTCACGTCGGCGCAAACGACACCCAGCTTCGCCAGTCGGAGGTCACCAAAATTAACACAGAGTCGGTGTGCAAGTACGCAAAAAAGATGTCGGACTCCGTAGCATTCTCTGGTCCCCTCCCCAATCTGGCCAGCAATGAAATGTATAGCCGCATGTCGTCGCTTCGTCGCTGGTTGTCACGGTGGTGCCCCCAAAACCAGGTGTCCTTTATAGATAATTGAGTTTTTGGGGAAAACCTGGTCTGATTAGGAGAGACTGTGTTCATCCCACACGGGATGGTGCCTCTGTCATTTCTAGCAACTTGGCTGATTTTATTAGACCCAAAGTGACCTGACAAACCAGGGTCCAGACCAGGATGCAGAGTTGTAGTCTTACACACCTCTCTGCTGCTTCCATAGAACCCTCATCCACCAATAATAACATACTTAACACCATAGAGGTGGTCTCTGTTCCACGGCCTAGAGTTCACCAAGCACAGAGTAGGGGAGCGGTCAATCACCATAATCTTATTAAAATTAATACTAAAGCACAAGTTGGAGAAACCAACATCACAATTAAATGTGGACTGTTAAATATCAGATCTCTTTTGTGTAAATCCCTGTTAGTGCACGACCTGATAGCGGATCATCACATTGATTTATTTTGCCTCACTGAGACCTGGCTTCAGGAGGAGGATTATGTTAGTTTAAACAAATCTACTCCTCCTACCCATCTTAACTATCATATTCCTCGTCTTACTGGTCGTGGAGGGGGAGTGGCAGCAATCTATCACTCCAAGTTATCAATCAACCCTAGACCAAAACATAGTTCCAGCTCATTTGAAAGCCTGACTCTTGGCATCACCCATCTGAACCGGAAGACAGAAAAGCCACTTCTGTTTGTAGTTGTATATCGGCCTCCTGCTGGCCCACATTCAGAGTTCCTATCCGAGTTCTCTGATTTCTTATCCGACTTGGTCCTTAGAGCAGACAAAGTCATTATCATTGGAGACTTTAACATCCACGTAGACATTGTAAATGACAGCTTTAGAAATGGCTTCATTTCATTACTTGAGTCAGTTGGTTTCCTCCAGCAGATAAACCAACCAACTCACACCTTCAACCACACCCTAGATCTAGTTCTGACTTATGGTGTTGAGGTAGAACATGTGTCAGTGTTTCCTCAGAACCCAGTTCTGTCAGATCATTCATTGATCACTTTCACATTTATGATTAAGGATTCTTCTATGCTCAGAACAAAGTCTTACTATAGCAGATGTCTTTCAGATAATGCTGTAGCTGAGTTTAAGGAAGCAATCCCTGTGCTAATCCCAGGACCACCGTGTGTTTCCCCAGGGATCAATCATTATAATCTTAGCCCTACAGAGGTTGACTCTATTGCTGAAGGTGCAGCAACCTCACTGAGAATCACACTTGATTCTGTTGCCCCCCTGAAAAAGAAAACAGTAAATCAGAGGAGGTGTGCCCCCTGGTATAATTCACATATCAGGACCCTCAAGCAGAAAGTGCGAAGACTGGAAAGGAAGTGGCATTCCTGTAAAATAGACAGCTATCATGTAGCCTGGAAAGACTGTCTATTAGTTTACAAAAAGGCCCTTCGCAAGGCTAGAACAGCCTATTATTCTTCTTTAATTGAGGAAAATAAGAGCAACCCCAGGTTCCTTTTCAGCACCGTGGCCAAATTAACTCAGAGTCATAGTGCTTTAGACCCACGTATCCCTTCCTCCCTTACTGGTGAAGACTTCATGAGCTTCTTCACTCATAAAGTACTAGCCATTAGAGAGAAAGCTGAGCAGGCCATCCCAACATCTGGACCATCACCAGATGTGCCGACCGTGGGAACATACAGGTTCTCCAACGAGCCCTTAAACTCCTTCATCCCTATATATTTTTCTGAGGCGTCTTCGCTGATTCAGAAATCCAAGACCACCACGTGTCTTTTAGATCCCATCCCAACACACCTGCTGAAGGATGTTCTACCATTGATAGGCAGTCCTATCTTGGACCAGATCAATTCTTCCTTAGTTACAGGTTATGTACCTCGGTCCTACAAGGTGGCAGTGATTAAGCCATTGCTTAAAAAACCATCACTGGATCCTGACGTGTTAGCAAATTATAGGCCGATATCCAACCTTCCTTTTATTTCTAAAATTCTTGAGAAGGTGGTGGTGACTCAGTTACTGGAGCACCTGCAGAGGAACAGTCTGTTTGAGATGTTTCAGTCAGGCTTCAGAGCTCACCACAGCACAGAAACAGCACTTCTTAAAGTTACCAATGATCTTCTTATAGCTTCAGATCATGGACTGGTCTCTATGCTGGTTCGGCTGGACCTCAGTGCTGCTTTTGATACAGTTGATCACAGCATCCTGTTACAGAGACTGGAACATGTGGTTGGGATTAAAGGGACAGCACTAGACTGGTTTAGATCATATTTATCTGATAGATACCAGTTTGCTCTTGTCCATGGTGTTCCCTCTTCATACAGTAGGGTTAGCCACGGAGTCCCTCAAGGTTCTGTACTTGGACCAATCCTCTTCACCTTGTACATGCTTCCCTTAGGAAACATTATTCGGCAGCATGGGATAAATTTTCATTGTTATGCTGACGACACACAGCTCTACTTATCCATGAAACCAGAAGAGACAGAGAAGTTAGTGAAGCTCCAGACCTGTCTTAAGGACATAAAGTCTTGGATGTCTTCAAATTTCCTTCTCCTCAACCCAGGAAAAACTGAAGTCATGGTGTTTGGTCCTAAACCTCTCAGGGATAGGTTAGATCACATTATCACTCTAGATGGTATCTCCTTTGAAACTAGTCTGTCTGTGAGGAATCTAGGAGTAACTTTTGATCAGAACCTCTCCTTTAACTCACACATAAAATTTGTCTGTAGAAGTGCCTTTCTTCACCTAAGGAACATTAGAAAGATCAGGAAGATATTATTGCAGCATGATGCTGAAAAGTTAGTCCATGCTTTTGTTACTTCCAGGCTGGACTATTGTAATTCTCTACTATTAGGGTGCCCAAACAACTCTTTAAGAAGTCTTCAGCTTGTCCAGAACGCTGCAGCCAGAGTTCTGACAGGTATTGACAAAAGAGATCACATAACTCCTGTACTAGCGTCTCTTCATTGGCTGCCCGTTAAATTCAGAATCATTTTTAAAACCCTCCTCTTGACCTACAAGGTCCTCAGAGGCCTAGCTCCATCCTACCTGGAGGAGCTAGTGATACCTTATCAGCCCAATAGACCGCTCCGCTCTCAGAACGCTGGTCTACTTGTGGTTCCCAGAGTCTTTGGGAGTAGACTGGGGGGCCGAGCATTTAGCTACCAGGCCCCTCTGCTATGGAACCAGCTCCCTGTCCTGGTACGGGAGGCTGACTCCATCGCTGCTTTCAAGACCAGACTTAAAACCTACCTCTTTGAAAAAGCTTATTGCTATTAATTCTGTAGTTCCAGTTACTATCATAGATAGACTAATGATCACACTTAGGGGGTCGTCTAATCGTCAGGTTAAGATACTAGTTATGCTGCTATAGGCCAAGGCTGCCGGGGTCCAGAAACAGGATCACCTGACAGGCCTCCTCACTGGTGATGGTTTCCTCTCCTCTCCTTTCCTCCTCCTCATTAAGCAGACTAGTTATGCAGATTCCTGTGTAGTTTTTCTGCCCCCCCCTCTATTTATTTACAGGTATCGCCGCCGTCGGAGCTGCATGACAACATCTGGCCCGCCGACCTGTTGTATATTGTATTTTTGTATCTCTGTGTATGTTTTCTGTGTTCTGTGCCTCTCCTCTCCTCTCCTCTCCCTCTTCTTCCTCTCCTCTCCTCTCTCTCTCTCTACCCAGCCGGCCATCAGCAGGAAGGTCCCCCTACATGAGCCTGGTCCTGCTCAAGGTTTCTTCCTGTTAAAGGGGAGTTTTTCCTTGCCACTGTTGCTTGTCTGGGGTTAGGCCCTGGGATTCTGTAAAGCGCCTTGAAACAATTTTGATTGTATAAGACGCTATAGAAATAAAGATTGATTGATTGATTGATTGATTTCCGGTGAGGGTTGGACTCCACCAGGGCTGCCCTTTGTCTCCGATTCTGTTCATAACTTTTATGGACAGAATTTCTAGGCGCAGCCATGGTGTTGAGGGGGTCCAGTTTGGTGACCTCAGGATCGGGTCTCTGCTTTTTGCAGATGATGTGGTCCTGTTGGCTTCATCAGTCTGTGACCTCCAGCTCTCGCTGGATCGGTTCGCAGCTGAGTGTGAAGCAGCCGGGATGAGAATCAGCACCTCCAAATCTGAGGCCATGGTTCTCGACCGGAAAAAGGTGGAGTGTGTTCTCCGGGTCGGTGAGGGGACCCTTCCCCAAGTGGAGGAGTTTAAATACCTCGGGGTCTTGTTCACAAGTGAGGGAAGGATGGAGCGGGAGATCGACAGGCGGATCGGTGCAGCGTCTGCGATAATGCGGACTCTGCACCGGTCCGTTGTGGTGAAGAGAGAGCTGAGCCGAAAGGCAAAGCTCTCGATTTACCAGTCGATCTTCGTTCCTACCCTCACCTATGGTCATGAGCTTTGGGTCATGACCGAAAGAACAAGATCGCGGGTACAAGCGGCGGAAATGAGCTTCCTTCGCAGGGTGGCTGGGCTCTCCCTTAGAGATAGGGTGAGAAGCTCTGCCATCCGGGAGGAGCTCGGAGTAGAGCCGCTACTCCTCCATGTCGAAAGGAACCAGATGAGGTGGCTCGGGCATCTAGTTAGGATGCCTCCCGGGCGCCTCCCTGGTGAGGTGTTCAGGGCACGTCCCACCGGTAGGAGGCCCCCGGGAAGACCCAGGACACGCTGGAGTGACTATGTCTCTCGGCTGGCCTGGGAACGCCTGGGGATCCCCCCGGAGGAGCTGGACAAAGTAGCTGAGGGGAGGGAAGTCTGGGCTTCCCTGCTGAGGCTGCTGCCCCCGCGACCCGACCTCGGATAAGCGGGAGAAGATGGATGGATGGATGAAGGTCTATACATGTTCTTGTTTGATTATAAATATACAGACAGTGCAAAAAAAAGATAAATAAAAGGTGAGTTTTTTTATTTTTTCCTTGTCTCATACTTTCCCATTGGGGTCTCAGGAGCCCATTCCAGGTTAATATTCCAGCCCTATGGACTGCGGTACCATTGCCCTGAAATGATGTGTTTTGCCGATTTTCTGCAAGTTAGGGTTAATTGATGTGATCTGAGTGAAATGTTAACATGCTGCAATGTGCTTTATTGCTCTTTCATCCTTTCATGACTTGGGAAAATAAATTACAAGTGTTTAATTTAAGTGTATGTTATTGGTCTCAAAAACATGTATCATATCTTCTTATTAAGTCAAAGTATTTAACTTCTTTCTTCAGACCTTGTACACTTTCAGTGATCAGCATTCACCTTCATCTGAGACATTTGACAGCATGTCAGCAGGCAGATTTGATAGCCGGCATGTGCAGAAAGCCCAGCGAAACCAAAACTGCACAATATCTGAACCAAGTATTTTATTTGTTAGTTTGTTTAATTGTAGTTGTACATTTTTAGATTATTGTGATCTCGAAATATAGTTATTGTATTATTTTTCGTCGCTCAAAACATGCATCACACTCTTTGACAGCTCACCAAACCGCTGTACATTTACCAAAGCTTTTAACCCCAGGTAGGGCAAGTATTGAGAAATCTATGTGAAGAAAATAGAACAAAATATCTGACGAAAATAGAACATTTAATGATGCCTGGGCAGATTCATCTGCATTTACCTGACAAGAGCGGGTTACCAGTATGCCTAATTGGTGGTGAAAAATTGGCCAACAATATAAGGTCAAATGTAGGAAGACATTTCCAAAATAAACACACAGCCTTTGCTGAAAAATACCCGGAGAGAGAAGAGAGAAATAAAGCTTTTTCGGAATTGATGCGGAAGGCTGATCTGAGGAAAAATCAATTCATGAAGTGGATGAAGTCTGCAAATTCAACTACCTATGCAAGGTTTTTGCCGACTTGGGAAATAGTCAGACGTGGGAAGCCGTTCACAGACAGAGAATATAGGAAAGAGTCATTCATTAATATTTCACAACACTCATTTGCGAACTTTAAAAACAAGACTGAAATTGTGCAGAAAATCAGAGAGATGCCTCTCTCTGCGAAAACTGTTAAAGACAGAACTATAAAAATGGCAGAAATTAAAGACATCAATTCAGCCGCATGATACTCAATCGCCTGTGATGAGTCCAAAGACAAAATTGACATTGGACAAACAGCACTGTTCTGCCGATATATGATGGATCACAGGAAGAAATGGATGAGCTGATACCACTAAAAGGCCAGACACAGGGGGAGGACATCTGTGAGGCTGTGCTTTATTGTTTAAGAGCCAAAGAAATAAAAACAAGCCACCTGGTGTCAGTGGCTACTGATGGGGCACAGAGTATGACTGGAGCCCACAGGAGCTTTGTGGCGTTACTGCAGAAGTCACTGGATAGAAAGCTTCTGACGTTTCACTGCTTCCTTCACCAAGAGGCATTGTGCGCTCAAACCTTTCCTCCAGAATACACAGAGGTAATGAATGTTGTCATTCAGATTGTCAATAAAATAATGTCAAAAATCACCATCAGTTCCCTTTGTTACTGGATGCAGTGGAGAGCACATCCTCTGATCTTCTGCTGCATAACAGAGTGCGATTGGCTGTCCAGAGGAGAGGTGCTGAAACGCTTTGCTGCACGTATGGGAGAGATGAACACTTTCATGATCAGCAAAGGGCTCACCTTTCCTGAGCTGGAACTGCCAGAATGGCTAGAAAAGCTGGATTTCTTGGTGGACATGACAGCAAACCTGAACGCACTGAATACAACTCTTCAGGGGATAGGAGGCGAAGCTGGAAGAGGTGTTAGCGTTTGAGTGCAAGCTGATAGTACTTGCGAGAGATTTACAGAGAGGAACACTGTCTCACTTGCTCTCCTGAAAGGAGTTCAAACAAGCTCACAAGGTAATAAATTCAGAGTATTTGCAATCTGCAATCATCACAATGCAAGCATTCTTTGGGAAACGATTCCTTGAGTTCTGAAAGGAAAAAGCCACATTGTCCTTCCTGGTCACTCCCCTGACCATCGTCCAATCCCTGTTAAAGGAAACTGTAGTATCTGAAGCGCCTGTAGCAGTTGTCTGCAGGCCTCAGCTGCTGCACCATTGTCTTATCATATGCACTTCGTTTGGATTCCATATAAGGACACAACACCAGTTAGTCTGTGTCTTTTTTCTATGTTCCCACGTGTTCGTGGAGAACAACTCTCCACACACGTTCTGTTTCCTGCGTTACATGTGCTGGGGACTGGATGTCCTGTTCTCCCCAATAAGGAATTGCTGTGAAGGAGTACAGGGACCCACTGGTTTCTGGGTCTTTTCCGAAAACCCAAGTTGAACTGGACATGGTCTGGTTGGTTGTAGTGGGCGATGAGCTCACCAGGAAGGGATGTGTTCACTTTACCATATATAAGGGGGGTCCGAAAGTACGCACTTCGGAGATCGTCACCACCCGGACCGAGACAACCTCCCTCAGGCGAGACGGCTGCGTCCGACTGATACCTGACTGTTCTCTCCAATAAACATCTTTATATCCAAGTCGGTGTCTAGAAGATTCCTTTCATCTCAGCACATCTCGACCACCAGAAGAAGAAAATTCACCACAAATCTTACAAGATTTTTACTTAAGGAAACTTGCAAGATTTTTATGGCTGTTTCTGGGGAATTTGCAATGCAATATAAGATTGTATCATCAGTGTCTCATCTCATCTTGTCTCCTCTTCTACCACTTATCCGGGTCTAGGTCAGGGGCAGCAGCTTTAGGAGGGAGGTTCCGCTTATGCCGTTCCGATCTGCCTGTCAATGTCCCGCTACATCCTACCCCATACAGCTCCCAAAGTACCTCAGTCAGAACGAATAGCCAAATCTCACCAGGATTCAATCTCCACATGGGAATGCATTAAGGGTGCCCACTAAACCTTTAGCAGCATATATCAGACAAAATAGAAATATTGAAGGAATCCAAACCATAAACATAAACCAAAAGATTAGTCTCTATACTGATGATGTTTTTTCCTTCAGACCTCACAGGCCTCTTTTTCTAGGGTGGTGGCACTCATCAACACATTCTCTTCTGCCACGGCTCACTCACCCAACTGGTCTAAATCCATAATCGTACCAATTGTCTTTAGATTACAACATACCTTATACACTGCTTCAATCTGGTAACATTAAATATCTTGGAAAATCATGGAAGATCTTAGTCATTGGAGAAGCCTGCTTCTATCATAAATGGGGAGATTTGCCACAAAATTTTAATAAATTAATTACTTATTCTCGATGATACCCACCAAACCTTCCAGCATTTAGTGTAAATCATTAGAATCAAGCATCTCCAAGTTTCTATGGAGAAATAAACCACCTCGGTATTAGCCTTAAAACTCTGCAAATGAGGAAGGATTTAGGAGGTATCTGTATCATTATTATTGCCAATAGAATACATTATATTTTAGTGAATTAATTCCAACCATGAGATTCCCCCATGGATTTGTTATTGAACAATTGGCTTGTAAAAACATGAACAAATGTGACTTACCATTTATTAGCAGCGTAATCAAAAATCAGGGTTGTTTTAAAAACATCAAAATAAAAATGTGGAATCAATACAAATACATTTTTGAAGTATGAGCAGATAAAATATAATTAATTAAAGTATACAGTATATATAATTAATTAAAACAGCCTATAGCTTCCTACAATAATTACAACATTTTTAAACTATTAATCATGTAAATACTATCAAAAGATAATTTCTTTCTCATGACCATTAGTAAAATGGGAGGTGTAAAGAGTATGTGTGAATACATTTAAGATGACTACAAACCCACACCTTCAGCTTATGCAATACAACATTCTACACAGTTCATTACACAGGACAAAGAATGTTTAAAAGTGGACTGATGGATTATTGTACCTGTGAACACTGGTCAGACAACTTTCTGACAGCTACATGCGCATTAGGTGCACACTGCCCACCTGTCAAGAAGTCTGGCATGGCAGATGTGAAGACCCTTCAGACTGGTTCCAACAGCCGATAACTGCTTCTCCTTCAATGTGTATTCTTGGTGACATGACAATGATTGACATAGGTGCAAAACTAATATACTATATATAACTAATAACTAATATATAACTATATTCTGCATCGCTAAGAAAACTGTCCTTAGGAACTGGAAAACAACACATAAATCTCACTATTACTCAGTTTACGATAAAATTAGCTTGGAGAGGTTATCAGATGCCCCTAAGAATTGATCAGAAGAATTTCAAACTCTCTGGGACTGAATTGTCTCTTGTGTGACCTCGTAGAACTGGGGTGGTGGTGGGAGGGGGCAGGTGCTCTGGATTTTGTGTCTGTGCCTCTGTCTATGCAGAGCTGGCCCTCAACACCTTCAACATGGTGCTGCCAGCTCTGGGGTGATAGCAAGACTTTGGGGTGCCTCTGTGGTGTACCGGTAAGCTGAACAGACATTGTGGGCCAGGCTGGGAGTGGACAAGTAGATGGTAACAAGTCATTCAAGTTGAAAAAAGGCAGTCAGGAAGCTGCTTCACCCTCTCTCCCCAGTCACCACTGACAAACACACATACTCACACATTTTGCCTACCCTTGCTGGCCTTTTATGTTACTGCCACCTCATGGCCTGGAGTGTAAACCACTGGAATTCTGGCCACTATTCCTGTCCAAGCTTATCTCCCCAAACAGGAAATACGCACATGTTAAAAGACAGTGTTTTGAAAATCAAATCAAAATGAAAGCATTTGTATGTGACTGTAAAAATAATAATAATAATACATTTTATTTCAAAGCGCCTTTCAAGACACCCAAGGACACTTTACAGTACATCTAAGCAGCAGTTAAACAATATACAATTTAAAATTTAAAATCAAAGGTCAGGTACAATTTCCCGAGCACCATTTACAACAGAAAATATTCAGGTGCTTTACAGAGATAGAGACCCAGAGCCTGAGCCTCCAGGTAAGCACAGTGGCAAGGAAAAACTCCCTTTTAACAGGGAGAAACCTTGAGCAGGACCCGGCTTACAAGGAGGAACCATCCTGCTGGTAGTCGGCCAGGGAGAGGAGTAGAAGAAGAAGGAGACAGGAGAGAAAATGAAAGAGAGAGAGAGAGAGAAAATAGTGCAGTCTATTACATACATACCTACATATATACATACATAGCAACATATATACATACATACCTACATATATACATACAAACCTACATACATACAAACTACATACATACAGACCTACCTACATATATACATACATACCTACTTATATACATACACCTACATATATACATACACACCTACATATATACATACACACACACCTACATATATACATACATGCTTACATACATAATACATACATACATACATACATACATACATACGTACCAACATATATACATATATACATACCTACATTAATACCTACCTACAAACCTACATACATATACCTACATATATACATACAGACCTACATATATACATACCTACAAACCTACATACATATACCTACATATATACATACAGACCTACATATATACATACCTACATATATACATACATACCTACATATAAACATACATACCTACATACATACATAAAATCAACAGGCAACATTTAATCATAAACATAAACAAGAAAAACAATTAAGGGTGGTGCAGTGTGTAAGCCAGACGAAAAAGGTGTGTTTTGAGTTTTGATTTAAATACGGGGAGAGTGTTGGTGTTTCAAATGCCTGGTGGTAAAGAGTTCCAGAGGTGAGGAGCGGAGCGACTGAAAGCTCTGCCCCCCATGGTCCTGAGGCGGGCAGGGGGCACAGTGAGGTTGGGGGAGGAGAAGGATCTGAGGGGGCGTGTTGAAATGGCTATGTGGAGGAGGTCAGACAGGTAAGGAGGGGCAAGTTTGTGCATGGCTCTAAAGGTGAGTAGAAGGATTTTGTACTGGATCTGGAAAGTGATGGGAAGCCAGTGGAGTTGTTGTAGGATGGGAGTGATGTGGTGGGAAGATGGGGTTCTGGTGATGATGCGGGCAGCTGAATTTTGGACCAATTGTAGCTTGTGTAGAGATTTTTGAGGGAGACTGAAGAGGAGGGAGTTACAGTAATCTAAACGTGAGGTGACAAGACTATGGACGAGGATGGAGGTGGTGTTGGGGGAGAGGGAGGGCTGATGTGGGATTTAAATGAGAGAGTGCTGTCAAGGATGACTCCCAGACTCTTAATTTGAGGGGAGGGGAAAACCGAGGAGGTGTCAATGGGAATGGAGAAACTGGCAACTGTTGAGAGTGATGATTTCGACGAGAACCAGGCTTTGATTTCAGCTAAGCAGGTGGGGAGGGAGGAGGGTGGGAGTGAGGAGTCAGGTGAGCTTGAAAGGTACAGTTGAGTGTCGTCTGCATAACAATGATATTGGATGTTGAATTTGCGGAAGATGGCACCAAGGGGAAGAAGATAGACAATGAATAGCAAGGGTCCCAGGACTGAGCCCTGTGGCACGCCTGAAGTGACTGGGGAGAGGTTGGACTTGAATGATTTGAGCTGGATGAACTGTGTGTGACCTGAGAGGTACGAATGGAACCACTGAAGGGGGGTCTTGGCAAGGCCGATGGAGGAGAGTCTATGGAGTAGGATGGGGTGGGAGATGGTGTCGAATGCAGCAGTAAGGTCGAGGAGGATAAGGATGGAAAGTAAACCAGAGTCAGCTGCAGTGAGAAGGTCGTTGGTTATTTTTATGAGAGCAGTTTCAGTGCTGTGGCGGGGGCGAAAACCAGATTGGAGGGAGTTATGTGCTAGGAGGGTGTATAGTTGAGAGGTGACTACTTTCTCAAGGATTTTGGAAATGAAGGGTAGATTAGAAATGGGACGGAGATTGTTGTAATTATTGGGGTCTGAGCCTGTTTTTTTCAGGATTGGGATGATGGCTGCCGTTTTGAGGTATGAGGGAACAGTTCCAGTAGAAAGTGACGATTGAATGATGGAAGAAATGATGGGGAGCACAGCAGGGAGGCAGGATTTGACCAGATTGGTGGGTAGGGGATCCAGCTGACATGTTGAGGGTTTGGATTTCTGGATAAGAGCTTCGATGTCAGAATTTTTTGGGAGAAGAAAACTAGAGAATTGCTGATGGTGAGGAAGATTAGTTGGTGGGCTGGGAGGAGCTCCGGGTTGGAGACAGGGAGGTGAGCCTTTGTCTATATGATGGTGAATGTTTAGGATTTTGTCAATGAAGAACTGCATTAGGGAGTTGCAGGTGTCAGTTAAATACAGGTGTGGAGGTAGGGGGTCAGGTGGCTGGATAGTTTTGTTGAGAAGTGTGAAACATCAAAGCCAGTTTGTGCTGTCATGATG